>QEPC01011712.1:2763266-2871675 GCA_003113815.1 Sphenodon punctatus
AATCCCTGGCATAGGCTCCTTCTCTGCATATGCTGTGCAGGCATATAAAATTGGGACCCTTTATCACAGCTTTCTGATATGTGGCAGAGATGATAATGAAATGATAATGAAAGTGTTATATACAGCCTTGCCAAATTTCATGTACACTGGTTGGACTACAAAGATGTCAGATATACATTTATAGGTTATTTGCTTATACCACCAGGACCCTTTATCCAATACTTCTGAAAGTTGGCAAAGATAGTAAATATGGGAAGGGGTGTAAACCTGCCAACTGTCATCTACATTAGATATGAGGCAAAGAAGTTACAGCTAAGAATGTATATGAATGTATATAGAGAACTTTGCAAAATAAAATAAAATTAATTGCTTCTAAAATTGAATTCCTTTACTCAATCCTTGTGAAATTTGGTACACTTAATGCCTTCCATTGGAGGTATATGCAGCCCACGTTTCAGCCACATATAGTGAGAAACAACAAAGTTACAGCCAAAAAAGCTTTTCTATTGAAACCAATGAAAATGAAAGCCAAAACAAAATGGCGGAGCTGAAGCCTCCTGAGCCCCCCGTGAAGCCACCCATGCTCTGCATAGGCCTCCTGTGGAAGCTGGAAACTTTTGAGACAGATGCATGTCTATAGGGACTTACATTATCTCCCAAAAATATAAGTGAATTTAATTTGCCTTCCTGTTCCTCAGGTTCTAGGCTCTATTGCAATGGTTCCCAAGTTTTCTGCCCCCCATGATCCCATTTTTGCAACAGTCATGTAAACAAGCTAATCTCCAGTGAGATTGCCAGTACCTGGAGTACTTACTCCAGTGACAATTTTGCAAGTATTCACAATTCAGAGCAATTATCCAGGAAATGTTTCCTAGGGAGCTAATGATTGTGTGAACAGTTCTGTGTTACGTGCCTTACTTCATAAATGCCCTTTCCTTGTTCACAAGATCCCTTCCCCTGGAGATATATACTGTGTACCAGTTTATTCTTTAAATGAGGAGTACTGACGTTGGGGAGAACCCCCTCCTAGACTATATTCACATGAATAGAACAAAGCTGATTTAACAAAACCTAAGTAATTTGAACATGAAACACCAAAAGTCATTTTGCAGGCTTTATTAACTCACTGTGGTATCATTCACACCAAACATGTAGGCCAATTTGTGCCATTGCAATCAGCCCCCAGTAATCCTATCTAGAAATGTCAAGTGATGAGACCTGCTATCCCTTCACGCTTTGCACACAAAGCTTTGCAAGATGTCCCATCCCAAGTGGAACCATCAAGTTCCATGAGGAAAGGTGCTATGCGGCAAGCTGGGAATGATTTGTATTCTATGTTCACCAACCCAATAAGGAAAATGTTCACACTACAAGATATGGAAAGGGGATTATGGACTCATTCCAGAATACAGACTTTTTCTCTTACTCCTGAATACTGTCTCAGGATGGGCAAATGATACCAATATCCAGCCCAGTTAAGGATTTACTAACTTGATTTGACTGTATGCGAGAATAAGCCCCTACTCTGCTTTAAATACTGTGTTTATGTGATCAAAAGCAGAGTTACAGCAAGCGAAGGAGTAAGTACTGCTAAGCTTTAGGGCAGTAATGCAAAGGGAGGAGGGGGCTTAGTGTTCCCAGGGGCTTCTGGAAAGAAAAGAAAAGCAAATTGACTAGAAATGGATTCCTTTGACTCCACCTTTCTGTTAGGATATTTCTAAAACGCGGTAATAGCAGCTTCTACTTCCTTGCAAAGTGGGGTGTCAGTGAAAGGAAAAGAGTGAAGTGCAGAGTGTGGTGAGGTGCTGTGGGTGAGTAGTTGCAGGAGCAGGCCCACAGCATGTCAGCACTTCACCATGCGCTCACCTGGGCCAGCAGAGAAGGGAAAAGCTCACGCCCAGATAGCAGTAAGTCAGGTTACTGGAAGTGGGCTGGTCATATGACCAGGTCTGGGGTTTATGGAGGAAATGCCAATTCAGCCAGGAGGAGTTTCAGCTTGAAAGCAACAGGCTGAGGTTTTCCTGAGTCAACTGGAACTACCCTGCTGGGAGGTAGGCAAGACCTTTGAAACTGCCCAGGTATCAGGATAGGGTAAGGGGGTTCAGGAAGGCCCCAAGGGGCAGGGCCTTAGTCTTGGGGTGGGGGGGACTTGGGGATCCCAGTGGCTGAAGCAGAGTAACCTGACTGGGGGCCCCTTGGTAGGATAGGGGAGAGTTCCCCTTGGGCATAAAGTTAGCAACAGTCCAAGGATGGAACATCTGCACCTTGGCAAGTGAGCATGGGATGAAGTATCACGGGGGGGGAAGAGAAGAGCTAAGGGTGTAGGGCCTGAGAGAAGCCCAACAACAAGAGGCTGACATGCTCCATTTGTGTTTGGTTGGAGGATGTGCCCAAGCACGTGGGTCTGGTGAGTGACCCACAAGAAGCAAGTCTAAGGGTTCTGGAAGATTTGTCCAAGGGCCCAGTGTGGTGGTGATCTATGGGGGTGGGGAATCAAATTCAAACAGGATCAGGGAAAGGATACCATCAGCTCAAACCAGGAGTGCAGCTCGCCACAGCAAGTGCCAAGGAGACGTCTAACACCCCTTGTTCCAACCAGAAGGCACCAAGAAGAGTTGAGGTAGCCTCTAGAACCATGAACGGTTCTGGTCCTGGACAGACTTGTGGTCATCACAACAGGAAGCAGAGTCAGTGGAGACATAAGATGCAAATTCATAACCACTTGTGCTAACAGCGCCATTGCTTAGCGAGTTCTCCACAAGCCTAGGAGAAATCTGCAGATGGAATCTCACTTCCTCCTGTGAGGCAGCGGTGGGAAGAATGATGGATACTTTTCTCTTTTGAGACTGGTTCCATGTGGAAGGCTTTAAGCGGGTTTCTATTTTGGTGTCAAAATGTCTGAGCTGAATGAGCAAAGGATACACCACCTTTGTTTAGAAAAAAAGGGGCAAACTTAATGGGTGGTTGGTATGTAAAAGCATTCAATCCTGAAGAGTCTTCTCGAGTACCTGCTGGAGTCAACTGTGTGTGTGTGGGGGGGGGAGGGGTGTCTTGATTGTTTCTGTGTAACACTTTGATATTTAGGTCTTTGTCTCCCACGTCTCTCACCAAAGTGTCAAAGGCAATGGCCCCAGCTAGCAGTGAAATGAATATTTGATGCAAATAGGAGCAGGTTGCTTTGAACTAAATCCAACAGAGCTGATATTTGCGGTGCTCCATCCAGTTATCTGCATGGGCTGTTTCTGTACAGTTTGTTATATTTAGTGCTATTGTTCTTGTGCAACAAACCAAATACACTGAATCAATCAGATATGCTGGTAGCTGGTTCCGACGCAGATATTAATTGGCTATTCAGATGTCTATCCAAATGTGCCGATTGGGATAAAGGTTCAGGAAACCAACGTATACAACACACATGAAACATACACGGCCAGCACTGGATGTTAACGTTTTGTAGCAATGTTAGGTGTATAGTCCCACCCTAATTTGCATAGCTTATGTGAATGTAAAACCAAGCACCTCAAAAAACATGGCAAGGCAAAGCTAGCACCCTCCTCCCCAAACAAACATGCAGAGTATGCAGGGGAAACCAAACCAATGGCAAGGCAAATCTGGCACCCTCTCCCTGGCCAAACAATCATGCACAGGGGCAAACCAGCTACCGACCCCCTAGCACCCCCTCCAGGCCTGTGCTGCAGCCTGCCCCCAGCAGTAGCACACCCAAGCCACGCCTCCACCATGCTCAGACCCTCCACCCCCGCAGCCCCACACCCGAGGCGTACCAGCTCACCGCTGCCACTGCACCAGCTTTCAAGATAGTCTTCGCCTCCACCACTTGCCCACTCCTGCGCTTGGCCCTTGCCTGTGATTTGCTGCGAGCCTGCGCTGCTGCTGATCCAGAACTCTGTTCCTCCAGCTGCCTCTGGACATGCCATTACTGTGCTGCTGCAGCCTGTTCCCACACTCACCCGAGGAAGGAAGTGAGTCACACTCACCGCCTCCCTTGGTCCTTTCCCTTCCGACACACTGCAAGAAGGGGTGTGGGAGGGCTGGAGAAGGGAGTCCTCCATGCAGGTACTAGGCACTTAGGAATGGGGAGAAACAGGGGCAAGGCTGCTGGTGTGTAGGGTTGCCATACTGCCCAATCCAGGACACTTATGAAAGATACATGGTGCAGGGCTTGATTGACTTCAGTGCAGCCCTGCACCATGTATTTTTCATAAGCATCCTGGATTAGAAGGGAGGCATGGCAACCTTACTGGGGTGGGGCCCAAACCTCTTGGGGAGGAACGCATCACCCACAGCTGTTTTCCTCTCTAGTACTATCCCCTGAATGAACATGCTGAGCCTCTTTCCTTTGTAGTTCAGGTGACTCCACAGGTGTTTCTGTCTCTCCTAGCACCACCCCTGTATTCGTTAGCCCCGGCGTGGGCGTGGTCCTTGTGCTGCCTGTGCCAAATGCCCTGCCACCTACTCTCTCTCAGGTCACCATTCCCCATCTGTAAATTGAGAATGTATGTACCTTTGCCTTTACCTAACCTTTGTGTCCATTCTAGCTCAGCCCTTTGGGGCAGGAATCAGTCTCTATTTAAATTACACTGTTCAGCACCAGTGTAAAATCGCTAGTCGCCTCTGAGACTGGTGTGACTCCTCAGCACTGACTCACCAGCTCTTAAAATGAACCAAAAGGCTGAAATGAGTTGCTCTGTGCAACAGGCACCCAGTTTCCTAACGGAGGAGCGATGCTCTATACAAGTCAGTGGGATATTTTTTGGCTCCAAACGGCACTACATAGCTCTCCTCTCCAGGTGCACAAATTGTCACAAAATTTGGGCCCCTCCTTACCTTTGGGCCTTTTGCTGGTCAACCAAATTTGATTGAAATCAGCCTGTGGGACCAAACGTTATTAAGGGAGGGATGTACATACCACACATATAGGGTGGTTACATAAACCCTTCCACCACCATGGGAAGCCAGACAAAAAAACAACCAACCACCACAACACCCTACAGCAAACCCTGCCAGATTTCCAGCAGTTTCAAAGCCTTCCAGTCCCTGCACAGATCTGAGTGGCCCAGGGAACAGCCCTTTGAAGAGGAAATGCCAGTAGCAGGTCAAGCGCCTTGTAAGCACTAGTTGAGGCCATCCAATGGGAAAAGATTAATGACGCATTAAAATAATCCCTCTGCTCCAAGCCCATCATCAAAGCAGAAGTGTCTGGAATCTGTTAAATCAGCTGGGAGTTGCTGGAGAGAGAAGAAATCCTGTTTCTACTCATTAAAGCAAGTTTATAATTCTGCACACGCCTATACGTTTACAATTCCTCAGTGAAGTACCTACGTGATTAAAGCTTTTTTTAACAGGGCAGAGACAATAGCTTTTATTGCACATCACATAAACAACTTGGGCCCTATGAATATAAAAGACTTGTAAGTGTTCTACTTGCTATAGTAATCCCTAAGGTCAGGTAGGGCCAGGGCTTCCTCTGGCAAGTTCCTTCACTGCACCATGCCCACATGACAAGGGTGCTCCGAGACCGCAGCAAGCAGTTTGTTCAGTTGTGACCATAACGGACATCACTTGCAATCTGTAGCGCTTCTTGGCTGCAAGCCAAACACCACTTACTCTGGAGTAAGCGGTTTGTGGATCGTGGCCCTTGTAACCTTAATGCACCCTTTGTGCATTCGTAGTCCTGCCCAGAATCTGAAGAGTGAGGAGAACCTGAGCTCCACTTCCCCCCTTCTCCTGCTCTTTGCAGACGACACCTGCTCTCGGTAAGTATATTCAGATGTATGGTTGAATTAAGAATAATTTCTTTAAGTGTGTTAATGCTCCCCTATTTCCATCACTAGGGCAATCCAAATTTTAATAATCCTCAGAGTAAAAGGCTTGAAGCACTAAACACTGGAATTTGAAAAGGTCTTTACTTCAGTTCTAATAGGATTCTATTAAAAAAGGACAGATGTTGGTCTTGCCCCACAGAACTATTACAACAGTTCCCTGAACATTCCCCCACCAAGTCAGCATAGCCCAGTGAATAGGGTGCTTGACTTGGCTCTTGGAGGCTAGGGTTCAAATCTTGTCTTAGCCATAAAAATCTTACTGGGTAGCCCTTTGGTAAATCCCTACTATTCAGACCCCAATGTTGCATCCCTTGTCTCCGTCCCCCTTCCCTGTCTCCCCTCCCTCAGTCTTTAGATTGTAAGCTCTCGGGCAGGGACTGTGTCTATCTTGTTTATTGTAAAGCACCAGGTACATTGCTTGTGCTATATAAATGCTTATAATAATAATAATAATACTTGTTGACTGGCTTCTTCTACTGCCTTTCATTCAGGATTCCCTTTTCCCTTTATAATTAAGCTAAGCATGTGCACCCAAGACTTCTCAACTTTCATGTATGCATCCCTATGTTCCCCTCTTCCTTGCCTCCCCTCCTCTGCCAACCCTAGATTGTAAGTGGCCCAGGCAGGGATCTGTCTCTGCTTAATGATCGCTCAGTGCTAGGCACATTGCTGGAGTTATATAAATAATTACATAATAAAAATCCCCTCTTCCTGATCATCATCAACTGTCTGGCTCAGCTTTCGCTTCCTGGCTTTGGTTTTTGATCAGGCAAAGTTCTATGATTATGACCTTGTATTGCCCTTGATTGGACTTGGACCTTCTGGTTTGACCTTGCTTTGACTACTGATCTTGATTGTCATCAGGACCAGGGCCCTGACAGATGGAGGCTGTTGAAGCTGGGATTATTACTGATCTATGCATTTATATACAACTGTATGCCAGGCCACTTGAGTTCAGCTGAATTTAAACTTGCAGGCAATTTGGTGTTTCAATACAGAGCGTGGGCAGGGCATCAAATAAGGTCAAGCTATGGCTACTTATGCATATGGATGGTGGGACTTAAAGCAAAAAAACCCACAAAACCATCCCAATAAACCCACAAACTCCCTGCACACTATCTTCAGGTTGGTCTAATGGTTTGACATGGGCACAACGACAAAGAATGTTACAGGAGGAGACCTTTCTGCACACAAATGATAACGCACCTCCTCCGCAGCTGGCAATATTTTTATTTCTATGTTTCTCCTGCTTTTTCCTAAAGGACACTTCATTCAGGATTATTGGCTAACGCTTCTGTCCCCACTCTTCCTAATTGCAATGATTCATCCCGTGAAATCATCTCTCTTTCTCGCTCTGATATTTTCCTCATTTGAAGCATATGAAGCTTGGGTGAACATTTGTGCTGTTTCATATTCTCCTCTTTTTTACCCTCAAAACCGGAATAGTTCACTTAAAAAAAAATACAAATAACTGTAGCAAAACCAGTGCATGTTCTGATACCATGATAACTGTCCATGGAAAAGAGAACATAGTTCTAGATGCTCAAGATGCAACCTTATTAGCAAAATCTCACCCTGGCAAGTAAATGTGTACTGTGATTGTTGACCTGTTAGCAGTCAGGGGGAGAGATAAAGTTCTCTTACTCAGTATGAGTTGGTGGATTAAATCCGTGGCTGGTGTAAATTAACGGAGCTTCACTGATATCCATGTAGCAAGGCTAATTTACACCAGCTAAGGACCTGGCCTCAAATCTTTAATTAGAGCTGAAAGAAATATCTGCAGCACATCCCAGCTGTGTCTGAAAAATTTGCCTGCTTCAATTCAGATCTGGTGAAGGGAAGGTGTGAAATTCCTGTTCCAATCTAGGAATTTTGCTCCTCCTCTGCCACCTCCATCACCAACCCCAGAATCTTTGCCTCCCTAAACCATCTTTGTCCATTCTCCCATGCTGCCCCCTATGCTTGGCACTCCCTTCCCAAGTACAGAGGCTCTTCTCCCTCCCTCTTCCATCAGGCCTTCCCTAACTCATATCCACAAATTCCTTTATGCTTCTTCTTATACTGTCTCATCCTTCAGGACCGCCCTTCTCCTTTGTGACTAAGGCTGCATTCCCATCTGTGGCGGAGAGACGCGTGAGGGAAGATGCGGTAGTGGGGAGGAGCCGGGGAGCAGAAGAAGAGCCAGTGTGAACAGGGATCTTCTGTGGCTTCTCTCCGGTGCGAACAGGGATGTGCTGCGGCTTCCCTTGTGCATGTCAAGGCACAAAATCTTACCCTGACATGCGTGAGAGAAGCCGCGGCAGATCCCCATTCCCACTGGATCTTCTTCTGCTCCCCGCCTCCTCCCCGCTGCCATGTCTTCCCCTGCGGGTCTCTCCGCCGCAGATGGGAATGCAGCCTAAGGTAAGCAGGTACACGCAACTTCACAAACGTATCCCGGTTTCTCCCTACGTTCCTCTCCATCTTGTCTTGTCTCCACTCCCCTTGTCCATTCTCGATTTGTAAGCATCTCAAGACAGGGACTTGTCTCTAGCCATGACGGTTCAGCACTTGGCACATCGCTGGCATGATATAAATATATAATGATAATAATTAATAATATACTTAAGGGATCCAAATCAGGGCCTGTCTGAACTGGTCATTTAAAGGCCTGGTGCTGCACTTACTGAAGTCAGTGAAAAGGCTGCCACTGAATTCAGTGGCCATTGGTTCAAATTCCTGCAGTGCAATCCTCCAGTCTGATTGTGGGTGCATTAGCAGTGAGTGATAACTGCTGCCAGTATGTGAGCTATCCTACTGGAGAATCTCACAGATATTTTCAGACTTTAAAAGATCACCTTGAGAACATGTTTGTAGCAGGGAGCAGTCCTGTGGAGCTGCTGCCCATTTAAGAAGGGGGCTGAGGGGGTCTGCTGGAGGACTGAGTACACCAAAGGGGGTGGCAGAGCCAACCCCATAGCTGGGGATAAGCCTGAGAGGCAAACGGGCTGAGAAACCCTGGGACAGAGTGGGCAGGTTACTGGCCCTTTAAGGCTGTGGAGAAGCAGCCTGGCCACACCCACTCTGCCTGTATAAAAGGAGAGACAAGGCAGTAAGGGAAGAGTGTCTGTCAGGGAGCTGAAGGAGTAATATCTCTCTGAAGTAACGATCTTGCTCTATGCTCTCTAATGTACTGAAGGTTGGAGAACCAGCACGTAGAAAGGAGAGAGTGGGCCCCAGGCACGTAGGAAGGAGAGAGTGGGCCCAGGAGGAAGCCTCTTGCTTGGGGAAGCCGTGGCCAGAGTCTGGGGCTTAGAGGTCTGGCTGGATGGACTTTAGGGGTTGATGGTCTGTGTTGCTCTTGAGCCTGAAGAGACTGCCCTGGGCTTGCAGGGTGGAGGCGACTGTGCTGGCAGCCCCAAGTACAGTGGACACTGGAGTCTAATAAAGGACTGTGAGTGGAGACCCTCAGGACTGTAGTGTTGGGTGGTATAGTCAAATCAAGTCAACTTTTATTTATATCCTGCTCTCTCTTGCCTATGGCGACTCGAGGCGGTTAACAACAAAAGTAGAAGACATCCAAAAAACAACAGCAATTATAAATTCAACACAAACAACACAACTGCAATAACCCCTCAATTAACGCAACAATATAACATACCATTTCATTTTTAACCATACCCTCCCCGTCCCTCACACAATCCAATATGAAAACAACAAATCAATAATATTACAACATATCATAATTACACCAGTCCTTCCATATGCTTCATCTCTGCTGCCACCAGGGAAGGAGCCCATCACAACACACCCTTACCCTCCTGCTCTCCCCAGGAGGGGGGACCTATCATCCACAGCAATGCCCGAGTACAACAACAATCTAAATATTAATTAAACAGTTCTAAATCAACAAAACAAACCCCTCTACCCCTTAACCTAATTCCAAAAATCACACCCCCCCCATCCTAACCCCACCTCCCCTGCTGCCACCAGGGGTTGGTGCTGGGGCTCCCCCCCTCAACACCCTAATCCTTTGTCTCCCCTGCCCCCCCAACTGTCCATGTTGTTGTTGCCCTGTCGGTCTTCAGCGGGCACTCGCAGCAGTGGGAGGGTACTCCCTTTCTTGGGGGTGGGGATTCAACTAAGGCTTGGGCTGAACAAGCATAGCAGAAGGGTGAGCTAATTCCCCAGAGTATGACCCCAGTGCCCCTTGTGGCCCTGGGAGATGACCCCCCCCTCCTCCCCCCATGTTAGTTTTATAGTCTTAGGGCATTTTTACACGAGCCTAATTTCTTGCAGACTTCTAAAGTCTGGGAGAAAGAAACTTGCATGTGGTGGGGAGAGGGTTTTAGACATTCACCCCTGCTACCAGAAGTTGGCCGAGCGCTGTTGGAAACACCAGGTGCCAACCATTAGTGCATGTTTGGAGATGTGGACTTGTAAAAACCTCAATATAGGGGTTTTACAAGTCCACATCTCTAAGCATGCGCTAGCTCACTGGTGCCTGCTGTTTCCAGTGGCGCACAGTCAACGTCCAGTAGCGGGGCGCGGGGGTGACCATCTAAGCCCCCCTGTGAGAGTTTTTTCTACCAGACTTTAGAAGTCTGCAAGATAAGAGGCTCGTGTAAAAATGCCCTTAGTTCCTGGAACTCCAGCCTGTGTGTTCCCAAAAATTACATTTGGTTATTCTGAGAACAGAACACCATGTATTAGCACAGTGACTTTCTGTCCTTTCACAGCAGTTGGGTGAGCAAGTAATTGCCATATTGATCCCATTGTATTTAAACATTTGAAATGCTAATAACATTTTTCTTAATAGTTTCTGCATTGCTCAGTTATAGTTATGGCTTTGCTACATGTCTGACGAAGGGCGCTGTGTGGGTGAAAGCTTGCAAATTGGTCTAATAAAAGATAGCATCTGACCTACTTTGTCTCCATCTCTGTCCTCTCACAAGTCTGATCCAACCTACTCTTGTGGCCATAATTCACAGGGCACATCAGATTTGGCTGCTTTACATTTATTTCAATAGACCTTTTTATTTTCCTCCAATCAATTAGTTATTGCTTCCATGATTGTTTCTACTCTGAAAAACTTGCTTTCAGGGGAAATCTCATGTTGATTATATTCCTAATAAAGTTACTTAAAGTATCTAATTAAACTTCTATAACAAGTTTTCCAGCAACCTAGAATCACATGCTGCAACCCTAAAACCATTTACTCTGAGTAGTTTCACTGAAGTCAGTGGTGCTGATCCAGAGGAAATAATTTCAGGATTGTGGCTTTAAACTTCTCTAGGCTGCTCATTTTATAAAATCAAATATAATACTTAAAGTTTAGAGCATATAATTTTATTAAATGGAGAGAGTTACATTTTATGGCATAGAAATCTATTGATCAAGCTTTAATATGTTTATTCTCAGACGGTAACAGAAAAGACTTGACTTGATCCCAACCTTTAGGGTTTCGTAATGGTGCCAAAAAAGTGCATGTGAAGTTTCATTCTAACAATGATTTTCAGGCAAAATTTGTATCCTTTAATCACCTGAGGCTCTGAGTCTGCAAAGATGTGGAGTTTAGGTTCTGTGATTGGTCCCATATAACAGGCACCTGTGGCCATGGTGTTTTCCCTATTGGCAGCAACAGGAAAAATGCGGTAAGCACGGGTCCCTGCGACTAAGGACTTAAATGTGTTCAGGATTATGTGTGCATAGAGCTCTAGACATCAGCAGAGCCTAAAAACCTGATTTATGGGCCCTTGTCAAATACTTAAGTATCAGGCAACTTTGCATTCTGCAATTACATGCACAGTTCTCTGTGCGTGGCAAGTGTACAGCATATATACAATGCCTTGCTGCTGTAATGCCACCATGAGTAATGCCACTGTTATGATGATCACACAAAAAGGAATAATACCTAGGACCACCACATGGCTAAATTAAGGTTCATATGTCTTTAAAAAAAAATACCTGCAAAAATTAAATGAATTTATTGGCACCTCCTTGTGTAAAAATTGAGCATAACACTAAACCAGTTATACTAAACTACAGTGTCAATTATATTCTGATTGGAATGTTCATATAATTCCTGTATAGTCAACTCTGGCTGTTTTTACATGGACTGGGGTGGTGGGTGTTTTGGCATGGGGTGTGTGACCGTTTACACAGACCTCCACCTACCCACACCCACCTCCACCCATGGAGCAGCCTCCATTCTGTTGGAGGACTCCATGGGTGGAGGTGGGTGTTGGCAGGTACGTGGTGGGAGCGTGCACGCACAAATGCCTGCCACCCATGGTGTTTACACAGGCGCACCCCTGCTGCACCCTCACCGGCGGCTGTATGCATGGACTGCCCCCCTGCTGCACACACGCCAGAACATTGAACGGGGGGAATCCATGTAAAAACAGCCTACAACAAATCAAGATCCAATATATAACAGCCCCATATGATGCAACGCTTTCACACGAAGAGTCCCAGTCAGCTGTTGCTTTCTAGTTCCTGGTGGTTTTACTTGTTTCACAAAGCTTTTTCAAGACACCTGACTAGATAAATATCTCCTTGTCAGCTTTATCCTGAAACACTGTGCACAAAACAAACACAAATGGGTACATTGTGACAACATACAGAATGTAAATACCTTACATAATTTACAAACATTAAAGATACTTGAATATTGTAAATACCATCCTCTCCTGTTGGGTTCATTACAAAAATAGAACTCGGCTTCCAGCAAATAGTGGTAGCTGGACTAGTTCCAAGCTGGAAGCATTGAAAAGTTTTCAGGTTGAGATGTTTTGTTTTGGATGAGGATTAAATTCCTCCTGTAATCTGGAGAGATGGCTACGCTGGAGTGCAGAAGCTGTGCAGATGTTCCAGGTTAAACTATACCAGAGTATTCTTCCTTGGTGTAATATATCCTGTGGGAATTTGTTAGCCTCATTGGGTATTCTCACATGGATGCGGGGGGTGCACAACCCCAGAGCAAGTCCAGGGGTGCACCCCCATGTCTGCCCGCTTGCAGTCGCACCTGGGTCCATTTTAAATAGACCCGACGGCGGCTTGGGCCAATAGTCCACCTACATGGTGCTCCTCCCCCATACCATAGCGTTGCGGGTGCATTGGGCACAATTCCAGGTGCTGGTGTTGACCTTTAAAGCCCTAAACGACCTTGACCCCTCATATCTAGGAGACCACTGTTCCTTCCATGCTCCATTGTGACCCCCTGTGTTAGGCCAGGAGCACTGTCCTGCGGGTGCCACCTTCTAACCTTGTTCGCAAGACAAGGGCTCACAGAGAGGCGTTCTTGGTTCTGCCCCGATGTTACAGAACTCCCATGCCTGAGCATTTTCGGGAGGCAGTGCAAAACTTTTATTTTTTGTAAAGCATTTGGCGTGCAGGGTTGGGGGGATGAGGTGGAAGGGTTTAGGAGTGAGGGTGGGTTTTAATAACTTTTTTCCCCTTTTAATGGAGTTTTATTGTGTGTTCGGTCTTTATTATGTAAGCCACCTTGAGCCTGAGGTGAAGGGCAGGGTAGAAATTCAGACAAATAAATAAAACAAAACAAATGCTATGGCGTTGCTGGGGTGACCTCCGGCTGAAAGTTGGGCTGCAGCAGCCGTCTGCTGAGCAAACAGACGGTGCTCCGGGGTTCGGCTGCCTGCTTTTCTGGCGGTGCTCTGGGATGTTATGGAGCCCTGCTGGCAGAGTAGCTCCGGAGCAGGGACAGCCTGCCCTACCTCTGCTCTGCCTCCACATCTGGCGGGCCACCTTTAAACGGACGGCCCCCCCGGGGGTGAGGCAGGGCAGCTGTCTGTGCAAACACATCCATTGGCAAAAGCCTGAGTGAAATATGGTCAAAGGAGATGACAGATTTCTTTTCTTTTTCTTTTCTTTCTTTCAAGTTTTCTGTTCTCAATATTATTCTTCAAAGGTCGGGAACTGACCCATGGATCCAACCCTTCCCTCGAGCACGGCAACAATGAGCTTTGGGGAAGGAATAGAGCCCGTGTGGTGTAGTGGATAAGATGTTGGACTTGTTCCTTGGAAGCCAGGATTCAAATGAAATCCCGCCTTAGCCATGAACACACTGGGTAGTCTCGGACAAGGCACAACCTCTGAGCCATTTTACAGATGGGGAACTATACAGATTACAGTTCCCCATCTGTAAAATTCTCTCTCTCCTCCTTGACTTCTGCTATCTCCCTTGCTAGACATCATTACTGCACCTCCCGCATTGAGTCCTGTTCTTGGGACCCTCACTGCCTGTTCTCCAACTTTTGACTTTCAGCCCCCCATTCTCCTCTTCCCTTTCTGCTCAGGATCTTGCTTCCTCCTTCACCTCCAAGATAGACAAGATCTGCCTTGATATTGCTTCCCACTCCTCTCCCTACTTCCTCCCCTCCCCCTCCTTCTCTCCAACCTCCCTTGGGGAAATCGCCTCCTCCAACCCTTCCACTTGCCTCCTGGACCCCATCCCCTCCTGCCTCCTGACCTCCATTGCTTCCACTGTCGCCCCTTCCCTCCTGCACATCATCAACCTCTCCCTTTCTACTGACTCCTTCCCCTCCACCTTCAAGCACGCTACTGTGTCTCCTATCCACTCCTTTTTTCTTCCAAGTTTCTTGAACATGTTGTCTACTCCCACTGCCTCTACTTCCTCTCCGCCAGCTCCTCCCTTGACCCCCTCCAATCTGGCTTCCCTCCTCTTCACTCTACTGAAACTACTCTCGTTAAGATCACCAATCATCTTCTTGTGGCTAAATCTAATCACCTCTACTCCTGTCAGGGTCCGCGGCGCTGGATGCCGGCGCCGCGGCACCGAGCGGGGAGGTGGGAGGCGGCAGAGGCCGCCATGCGGAGAAACCCCCAGCACCACAGAGGGGATGGCCCCGCTTGTAAGGCCCGAGGCCAGAGGAGATCGGGGGGAAGCCACGCCCCCCAGCACTGAGAGAGCGTCCCCCGGTAGCATTGACAGCGTAGGGGGCCCGCCCACGTCACAGGAGGGCGGGACTCCTCCACAGGTAGCGGAAGCGGCGCCACGCACAGTGCGCCGCTCCGCACGATTAGCAAGCCGGAAAGCGGGCGGGGGGAGCCCTTTATAGACAAGGCCGGGGAGGGCGTTCAGTGCTGGTGATTGAACGCAGACCGGCCGCTTGAGAGAAGCTAAGTGTGACCTTAGAGTGTTTTTGTGTGTAACTATTGTGCCCTATTTCCCTTGTGTACGTGAGCTTGTGTGAGAGAGTGAGAGGGTGTGTGAGAGCGTCAGCCCTGGTTCCCGTGGTTCCTCCGTCCCCTCCCCCGGTGTCTCCCTTTTCGGAAGCCCTCTGCTCCTCCCCTGCATTCCTGGGGGCCTTGTCCACGTTTCCCTCACAGCCCATCCTCACTGTACCTTCCTTTTCCCCGAGAAAAAGTATAATTGTGGTCGTGGTGCACGGTGAGGGCCTTGCTCTGCCTGTAATCTCGGCGCCATATGATGATAGGGGCCTAGCCCAGACCTTGCGTCAGAGGCGTTGGCCCACACTCTATCCTGACGGGCATTCCTCCTCCCAGGGAGCGCGCCTGCCGTACCCTCAGGCGCAAGGCAGCGTTTGGAGTGTGGTGCGTGCGTGGCCCCCTTGCCCCCCTACCCCTGACAACTCCATTATTGTCCTCCTTGACCCCTCTGCTGCCTTCAACAAGAATGAGTGGTCAACAACGTCAGACTCACTTCCCTCCCTTGACTTCTGTGGTTCTATCCTCGACTGGTTCTCCTCCTACCTCTCTGACCACTCCTTCAATGTCTCTTGCCAACTCCACCTCCTCCTCCCTTCCCCTCTCGGTTGGTGTTCCCCAAGGCTCTGTCCTGGCCCTCTCCTCTTCTCTATCTATACCTGGTCCCTCGGCAAACTCATTGCCTCCCATTGCTTCCAATATCACCTCTATGCTGATGACACTCAACTCTCTCTCTCTCTCTCTCTCTCTCCATCTGTTCAAGCTCACCTCACCAGCTGTCTCTCTGACATCTCTACCTGGATGTCTCAATGTCAGCTCAAACTCAACATGGCTAAAACTGAACTCCTTATCTTCCCGCCTCCTCCTCCTTCTCCTGCCTCCCTGTCAATCCTTATTGACGGGGTCACCATCCTTCCCATCCCCCAAGTCCATAGCTAAGGCTTCATCTTTGACTCACCCCTTTCTTTTAAACCTTACATCGACTCTGTTGCCAAATCCTGTTGCTTCTCCTTCCATAACATTGCTAAGATTTGCCCTTTTCTCTCTGTCTCCTCTGCCAAAACCCTTGTTCATGCCCTGGTCATCTCTCGCCTCAATTACTGTAACCTCCTTCTCACTGGCCTCCCCAGCTCTCACCTTACCTCCCTCCAAAACTCTGCTGCCAGGGTCCTCCATCTCACCCGTCTCTTTGACCATGTGCAGCCCCTCCTCTCCTTTCTTCATTGGCTCCCCTTTCCTGAATGAATTCTGCACAAACTTCTTCACCTCTAAACTCTTCACAACCTTGCTCCCCTCTACCTCTCTGCGCTAATTTCCCTCTGTACTCCAGTCCATGAACTCCACTCCTCCTCTGTCCCCTCTTTTGCCCTCCCACGCCTCCCCAGCTCTCCTAACCGCCTTCGTCCCTTCTCCCTAGCTGCCCCCCCATGCCGGGAACTCCCTCCCTGCCCACATCCACCTCGCCCCCTCCCTTCATACCTTCAAATCTCTCCTTAAGACCCACCTCTTCCGCTCTGCCCTCCCCGACTCCTCACTCCCCTCACCTAAGTCTTGCTGATACCCTCCATCCAGTACAATCTGTTATCTGAGATCTGTGTACTCGTATCCTCAGCACACGGACCAGTCAGCCATCATTCCTGATGTAACCAAGCCAATAACGTGCACCTGGGACCTCGCGTCTTCATGCATGTTACACTCCTTGTCTCTCCCTCTGTCCCCCTTCCTTCGTCTCTTTCCCCCCCATCTCTCAGATTGTAAGCCCTAGGGCAGGGAGCATGTCTATTCCATTATTTTGTAAAGCACACCAGCTCCATTGCTTGCGCTATATAAATGCTTGCTAACGCTAATAATAATTAATGTGTGTGTGTTGTGTTTGCCTCACCCTTGTCCATCTTAGATTGTAAGCAGCCCCACTGGGCAGGAACCTGTCTCTGAACTGTGACTGTTTAGTGCTGTGTACGCTTAGTAGCGCTATAGAAATGTTTACTGGCAGAAGATCTGTGATCTAGCTCCTCCCTTAAGCATTCCACCTCAAACTCCTATTCAGCCTGCAGAGCTTGTACTAATCCTCAGAATGACCTGAAGGAAGGAAAAGATCCCCTGCTCACCAACGTCCAGTGGTTTATAGCCCATTTCTCAAGCTCCATGAAGTGAATGTGCTGGGTGGCATTTTGAGGCCCACAGCCTTCACTTTCAAGCTGATTCAACACCGCTTCAGAATCTACAATTTTTTTTCCCATCCAGTTCTCTAACCTTCCTTTTTCTTTGTTAGCTCACCTGTGCTTTGTAGTTCTCTCGTCTATGTTTAGATCTGCCTACGCTGACGTTTTGCTCGGGGCTCTGTTGCAGGTGCTCTTTTTCTGTTGAAATGCAAATGCTACATTTTAAAGTACAGTAACGGCATAATTCCCTCTCCCCTGCAGTGATCTGTTGCAGATGCAAATTAATTAATGATGGCGGCAGATCAAATCAAGCCTAATGTAAACTTTTGTTCACCATCCTGGTTCAATACCTTCAGTAAAGTAGCACTAGGCTGTAAAACCACTCAACTCTTTAAATATCTGGAGAGTGTCCAAATTTAAGCAGTAGGGCTGTCTGCGAAGCTTCATGAACATTGTGGTAACAGGAAGCATTTTATGTAGAGTGTAAGTGTACAAAGGATCTCTGTGTTCTAGTGACTTGAACTTCTCCAGGGTCTCAAATTTACGTTGATTTTGCCTGTTTGGAGTTCATTTTCATCTCTGAATAAAGAAAACCATAAAGTCCAGCCACAGTTCTCAGATTCAGCTGAGCTGTGCTTGGCAGAGGGACTAGGAGGAGAGTGGTAAAAGTAGCCATCCACCACACTTACATCCTCATGTCACAACCAGCCAGATCTTCAGCCGATGCCCCTAAATTCCCTGGCAGTGGCCACAATGCAAGAATGTGAGCCATCTGAGCAAAGGCATTAAAGAGCCATGTGGTGTAGTGGATAAGGTGATGGACTTGGAGCAAGGAGACCAGCACTCAAATTCCACCCTAGGCAATGAACTTCCTGGGTGTCCTTGGGCAAGTCTCAGCCTCCCTTCTGTAAAATGGAAATGTCTGTGGACTTCCCCTTGTCAATCTCAGATTGTAATCCAACTGTGCAAGGGACCGGTGACTCTAAAGTGCTACGTACACCTAGTAGTGCTCTATAAATTACTACTAGTAGTTGGGTATGTTTCATAGTACATTAAGGGCACAATCCTTCATTAAAGCCAATGAGAGTTTCGTCATTGATTTCAAAGGGTGGGGCATTGTACCTTAAGGAAGAACAGGATAGTGTTCATATATCTAAAAGGATGCATAAAATAAAATGGAAAAGGCTTATTCTCTACTAAAACAGAACATAGACTAAGAGGCTTATATTGATGTAAGGTAGATTTTGGTTACATAGTAGGATAAGATTAACAGTAAGAGCAGTGCCAGTTGAGCAATGGATTAGGTTGCCTAGGATGGTCACGGTATCTCCTACCTTGGATGTTTTCAACAACATTGAATATCTAGCATTGGCCACTATCAGAGACAGGATATGGGGCTAGATGTAACCTTGGTTTGAACCAGTGTGGCAGCTCTTAACAAGAATCGGGGTCAGAATATGGGGATTAGAAACATTAGGGAGGCAGGGCTAACCTTGCTGGTTCCTGCCTTAGTGACGTCCCTAGTCTGTAAGATTGAGGCTGTGGTGGCTGGGTTATATTTGAGCAATACTCCTCCCCAAAGATGCGTTGAAGTAGTACAGACAGATCTGATATTGATGTTGCTAAGAGTCTTAGGCAGGGTCAGGTGTCAAATGCGACAATAATCTGCAATATCATCTTGTCACGTCCATACAACAATATCTATTTGTTTTATTTAACAATTTGTATACCCTGCACCCTCCTGCTATCAGCAGCTCGGAGCGGCTCACAGTTAATAATAATTTAAAAACATAAAATACAACATAAATACACTCTACAAATAAAACAATAGAAAAAATCCACGCTGTGGAGTCTAAAAAGCATTCTCCCCCCACCCCCCTGCCCATCTCCCCCACCAAACGCCTGGCAGAACAGTCAGGCCTTGCACTGTCACCCAAAGGAGGGGAGATCCAGGGCCACACAGACCTCTTCTGGGAGTTCCACAGCCTTGGTACGGCCACCAATAATGCCCTCTCCATAGTCACCCCGGAGATTGGGAAGGGTGCTCCCGGTCGACCGCAGGGGTTGATCTAGAGCTTGGGGAGTGAGGTGGTCTCACAGATAGGGAGGGCCCAGACTGTATAGGGCTTTAGAAGTAACACCTTGCATTGGGGCCAGAAGACTTTGGACAGCCAGTGCAAAGAATGGAGCACTAGTGTAATGTGCTCATGGCGACCCATCCCTGTAAGGAGACGAGCCACCGTGTTCTGCACCAGCTGCAGCCTCCAAACCATCAAGGCAAGGTTGGAATCAAGATGTATGACCAAAGCCGCCATACCAGATGTAATCGGCGAAATGCACTCCTCACCACAGCCCCCACCTGGGCATCCAGGTGGAGCTGGGAATCGAGGAGCACCCCCAGACTACAAACCTGAGGGACCAGTTGGGGTCAAACCCCAACAGTGTGGGGGACGCCAACCCCATCGTCCTCTCCACCAACATCTCCTCTGTCTTGTTGGGCGAGCCGTCTGAAGTTGAATCCCTCATCCAGTCCCCCACAGCTGCCGAACACCGAGACTGCCAGACATGAGGGAAAGAGAGGTAGAGTTGGGTGTCGTCAGCATTTTGATGACACCAAGCCCTCTCACAACCTTGCCTAACGACTGCATGTACACATTAAACAGGAGAGGGGACAGAATAGAACCTGCAATAAATGTGACTGTGGTAAGTATTCGTGCTATTCACTCAGAAGATTGCACAGATCAGCTACCTAAGGAATTTGGGAACTAATGGCCATGAGGTATCTAAAACTTTTAGAAGAGCTTTGCGAAGGAACCAGCTTGGTTGGTCTCTTTTTTCTGATGCAAATATTGCAGAGTTCAGAAGCATGGACAAAACACTTCCCTTGTAAATATCAGCCAAGTACCAGTCTTGGATTTGAGGTATGAGGCATGTGTGTTGTTTTTTGTTTGTTTTGTTTTAAACAGTCCTTCTATTCATTCGTATCTAAGCAGATTAAAACAAGACCTCAGCATCCTTCACAAAACAAGGTAAAATCCTGTCTCTCTTGCAATGAATGACAAAACTCGCATCAACTTCAGTGCGGTCGGGATTTCACATGCAGGTGAGCTACTGCTTGGTGTCGTGTTCCTCCTTTGGCTATGGTCCTAGGTGCAGAAATCCAACACTATAGATCCATTTTTATTTATTTCTTTGCATGTCTTGTATGTACAATCTTTATTATCAATAATCTGATTGAACCTCTCTTGCCTCTCTGGGGACTGCAATCTATGAAACATCAGTAAGAGAGGTAAATAGGGAGGGGAACAAAATTGGACAGCCAAGTTTTGCACAGCTGTCGTTGTTCCCGCTGGGACCTATTAAGTGCTCTACAAGAACAAGGTTGTCTCTCGCTTAGCTACTTAAGTTTGTTTAGCTTCACAGGATGGGCTTTGTCTTGTCTGATGGGCTTTGTTTGAGTTTTCATATCATTTCAGCAGGTCACAGCATAAAGGGATTGTATATAATGATTTGGGATTTTGCTGTTAGTAATATGAGTGTGGAGAAAGGTACCCAGTGGCTCATGACTTTATTAATTTAGTGCAAAGTTAAAGGGGGGTGGGGGTGGGATTCTGCCCTGAAAGGTGATTCTGAATGGGGGATTTTGAGGTGTTAGCTTTCATGTGTTTTCCATGTTTATTCTCTTTCGAAGCACAACATGATTGGGTTTTTTCCCTCTCCTTTGCTGTTAGTTAAGCAAAGTCTGCCTAAGATGGATCTGCAAGTCAAGCTGTTCGGTAACAGTTCTACTCTTGCTTCCAACTTTGCAATCCCATTGGCTTCAAATTCAACCTTCCCTTAATAGCTGTGAAAATCACTGAGGACAGAGGGTGGGGAAGGGTCAGTCACAGCCACAAATGAAACCAGAATCTGACCATTCTTTTGAAACAGGCAGCTGGACCCTCAGTGAGCTCTGCTAGCACATGTTCCAGTTAAGTGAATGGGGCATTTGTTGGCTGAGTACTTTGAGAACTGGAGCATAAGACTTTTGTCTTAAAACAAATAAAATCCCCCCCCCCCCCCCCAAAGCAGCTGCTGGTGATCCTGTGTCTGTGTGCATGCGTGTGCACGTGTGTGTTTGGTGTGCATGTGTTACATTATGGTGGTTATGTCCAAAAGACTGTACCCCTGGGAAGACCTCCTGCTACACAGTCACACATGTAAAGAGTGGTACAATCCCTAGCCTTCCTGCAGATGTCACTTTGAGCACATCTAGCAGGGAACACCTCTGGTGAGTAACAACAAGGGCCTGTTCTTACACAGCTTGTCATACTGAGAGTCTAAGATCTCAGAAGGCTAAACAGGGACTGCCTTTTTTAGATAGTATTAGAACATAAGTGCCGTAATGGGTCAGATTAATGGTCCATCGAGCCCAGCATCTTGTGTTCGACAGTGGGCAACCTCAGTTGTTTGGGAGAAGTACCCAACAGGTCATTACGGGGTGACCCACTCCCTATTCGCTCCCAGTCTCCAACCGTCTGAGGTTACGTTCTGCAGCCTACGGATTAGACAAATTCTTAGTGGATATGGCTAGGGCCATCACTGGATGTTGGACGAAATAGCCAGTGGATAGCTGTCTTTTATCCTCAGCCTGATCCTCCAAAACCCTATTCACTGGGGGTCCTAGTGGAGCTTTTCGAGTATTGGAGCTGGTGTGCCTGACACTGACTGATGGAATCTGGGAATGAACGTAGGGTTGCCGTGTCTCCAGGGAAAGCCCTGACTTATCTTAGTCAGCCGGGGGCTTCACCAATAACCTGGAGAAATTGGGGTGGCTTTGTCAGAAAGAGGTGGGCCAGAGATTTTTCTGACTCATTCCTGACATGGCCTTGCCACATGCAGCCACAGGTGACTGGTAACTGCATATCTGGCCACCCTACCCGCACTATGGGCAAGTTTTTGAGGACACTTATGAGAAATACAGGTTGCAGGGCTGCATTGGATCCAACCTGTGTTTCTCATAAGTGTCCTCTAAAATGTGCAGATCTGGCTACCCCAAGTGTGATTGAGGGGAGGGAGATGTACAGGAGCAGGGCTGCACAGGGGTTCCATAAGACTATATAGGGCTTTTGAAAATTGGGGGGGGGGGTGTCATTGCATGGAGCTCTGTGATGTCACAACACTTGGCAAGGCTGGGGTTACCTCAGGAAAAGACCAATAGTCTTTTTGCCACACCCTATTTCTGGCAGAGTCCCACCCCCATCCGGAGTGCCATGATGTTCCCTAGGCGACGGGGAAATTACGTTTGAAATGGGGTTTGACGGCTCCTTTGCCCCACCTCCTCCAACATGGTCCCACCTCCTCTGGGTTTCATGTCTGAGGGAAATGGCAACCCCAAGTGAGCATCACTGACTGGTAAGTGGCCCTGGGGCTTCTTGTGCACTTTCTCTGAGGCATCCGTCACTGTTGGGAGACAGGCTATGGAGCTAGATGGACTCTCGGTCTGAGCCAGTATGGTAGATTTCATGCCTGTACAGCACAGCAAGGCCCTAATCTGATAACACCTTTATGCACATCTGTAACATAAATAGCAATAATAAGATAATCATCCTGATCCTCCAAAGTGCTTTGCAGATGTCAGCCCTATAGGAGTGAATGAGGCTTGCATGGGGAGAGCAGTTTGAGGACTGTGTTGGCCATCCATTTGGAATACAATAGAGCTGAAACAAGTACTCTCTCTCCAAATGGCCAAGACTATTGAATATATCCTAATGGTGGTTCGGGTAATAACCAATATCCATCATGCTCTGTTGGGTATCCATTTTGGTTATTTCAAGTTGGATTTTTTTAGTGTTTCATTCTTTTTCATGGGCGGGCTTACGTCAGAGCTTGATAGCTCTTTGCCGACGCACCCCTTTTCTGAAATGATCCCACTCCCTGCAGTGCACCATGATGCCACGATCTCTAAGCAGCAGGGTTCCATTACAAAAAAGACATTTTGGGGGTTTAGTTATTTCAGTATTTTGGTTACACCATTTTGTCCATATTGGCACTAATATGCATGCACAATTGCTGGAAGTGGTGTAAACAAAACAAATTAACTTAACCCCTGAAATGGAATACCCCCCAAAATGGTTATGCAGTACCTCCGTTTCAACTGTGGATTTTATTCAGGTACTCAAAGGACTAACTGAAAATGCAAGCAATACCCACATATAACCCCACTACCCATTGCAGTTCTAGAATGCAGCCATACTTCAAACGCTGCAAGACCAAAAATATGGGCTGTGGTGACTTGATTTTAAAATGTGTGTTCAATTTTTCAGACTCCTAAATCCCACAGGTAGCTTCTGTACATCGCATACAAAATATGTTTTCCCTCGTGCTTTGAAACTGCTTTGACAGTGAATCCCAGGGGTATGCTCTCCCCCCAGATGTGCAGGTGTAATGCCCATTAGCACGCCTAGGCGTTCACCACAAACATCAAGAGAAGGACATACCCTGTAGAATAGAAGCGAGACCAAAGGGAACACGATGCCCTCTAGCGAATAGATGCTGGGAACAGCACAGTTGCAAGTTTTATTCCTTCTTGCCTTGCCATTGCCAAACTCTGAGATGCAGAGAGAGGGTCACCAAGGGACAGGTTAGCTGCTGCTTTGAAAGCTACTACCAGAGCGGAGTATTACCTTGGTGGCAATTGCAGCTCCAGAGTCTAATTAAACAAATTTCAGGATTGCTTTGACTGTGCTGTCAAAGTGCAGTTCAAACTGAGTTTACTCCAAAAAAACACATTGTTCAGGCTATCACCAGTTAAATAATACTCCCAGTTAAAGCTGAAGACTGGATGGATGGCTGATTATTCAAGAAGAGCTTCTTCGCTCCATTTCACATGAATTTTCAGCTCAGTAATTCATTCTTTGCATCATTATTTCTCTAGGCTTTTCAATTACAAATCAAGTCCTTTTGAAGTTGGATCTCCTCGGGATACAACCTACTCTTCAGATTCATCCGATTTCTCCTCCCTCCCCCTTAAAATGCTAACTATATGGAGTTGAGAGAGATGCTGGAGACATGGGCTGTTGTCAGAGCTGAAATTCCAGGGTTCCATCATCAAATTAATACATAATATTTAAAAACTGGATCATAATGCAGGAAAGCCAGTAAGGCCCAGGGAGCTGTGTGTTGACTAGGGTTGCCATCTATGCAATTTTTTTAGAGGGCACTAGAGATACGTGTTTCAGGGCTGCATTGAGATCTACAGGTTGCAGAGCTGCATTGGTTCCAAGTGCCCCCTAAAGATTTGCATATATGGCAACCCTAGTATTGACTTTCGAAGCCTGAATTCAAATCTGAGTTTTGTTCAGGAGGCCTTGGGGAAGTCCCATTCTCCCTGCTTGCCAAGGTCAACAGAAACATTGGCCCCTTTTAAATGGCCTGCGGGTGGGTGGAGCTGAGTGTGCGTCCGTTCCTACGGGTGCACACCCACCTCCACGCATGGAGCATCGGACATAGCTCTGTGGGTGGGTGATGGATGGAGGTGGGTGTAACGCGTGAGTGCTTGTGCACCCCCACCCATCCCCCATGGCATTCACATGGGCGCCTCTACCCAGTGAAACTTCATGGCGATGGGTGGGGGCGTCTCATGTGAAAAGGGTCTTTCATTCAGTTCCATAATTGGCCCTTTTCACAGACTCTAATACTGATAAAATGGGTGTTACATATTATTATACATGTTGCAGGGCACCCACAGTCCTGAAACATGTATAATAAAACATAACACCCATTTTATCAGTATTAGTGACTGTGAAAAGGGCTATTGCTACTACAGTCAGGATTTATGCATGCATGGCAATTAAGGTTGCCAGATGACCCTAAAAAAAATTCCCATATTCCCATAAACATTAACATAATGACTAGCCCTTATTTCACAGGGACCCATAGCTGCACAAAGTCCCTTATTTTTGAAACTGATCTGGCAGCCCTAATTGTAACTCGCATACAAGAAGGTAAAAGTTACTTGTTCAAGCCTCGACTGGCCTGTGTCCTGAGTGTTGAGTAATTAGTCATTTATCATCTTCCCCCACCTCATCCCCTTAGTGTGAAATCAAGAGACAATAGCCCGCTGGAGTCTGTGGCTTGGTCTGTGCAGCACCTACTCATTAGAGGTGTGCACCAGGGATCCATTACTGAATTTGTAATTTCATTATTTTGTTGTTGCATAGCTTTGGATTTCATAACTTCATTATATATATATATATGAATTTGTTGTTGTTTAACTTTTTTCCCTATTGATTTCTATGGGAAATTGATATCCAGCTGTAACTTTTCATGTTTTATCCAATTTGCTTGACTTAGATTGCTTGCACCCCTCATCCAGAGGATCGTCCCAGCCACATTTAATAAAGATTGGATAAAGGGTTCCGATTCTACAAGCTGTTGAATGTTTGTTGTTTATGCAAACATTTGCAGCTGAGACATCTTAGTTCTCCATACAATTTGGGTGAAATTTATAATAATTGTACCCTCCATGAAACCTATCATCCCTACCAACTTTCAGGAAGATTGGGTAAAGGGTCCTGATTTTATTAGCAATTTAATCATTTCATGGTTTGTACACATTTCCAAGTGTAGCTGAACCCCACCCAAGAGACTGGTCTACGGACCCTGCTGGGCATAGGCCCTAGGAACATGCTATTGGTGGCGTAGGCCTTGGCTAGAAGGGATGGTTGGAGGCCAAGGGTGGAACCCCTACATGGGAATCCCACATAGTGTGCCCCTCCTAATATGAGGGTGAAATCAGCATAGCAGTGGGGGTTGCTAATTCCCCTGAAAGGGCCCCATGTGGCCCTGGAAGACCCCCTTGCTACAGGGACCTTATGTGCATACACAGTGATTTTCCAAAATGGTGCCAGCAGTGACCATGCACTTACACTCTGCCATTCTGGAGCGTGTGTGTGTGCATGCATCTCCAACACAGCCCACCTGTGTTGCATGTTGCGGAGAGCACATGTGGTAGTGGTTCTCGTCGGGGTTCACATTTCTCTTTGGGAAAACAAGTGACTTGGGCTACAGGCAGAAGTGGTGGCCATTTTGGGGGCAGCAACTGCCACTTCAATTCAGCTGCAACGCTTGGCAGCAACAGCTGAATCGTGGGTGGATAAGAGAGCCACCCTAGGTGGCCCCATCCCTGCTGCTGCTGCCAAACCCCCTGGCAAGATTGGAAATGATGCCACCTAGGGCAGCAAGTTCAAGGGGGTACTCTCCCCTCTGCCCCTGATCCAGCCACCAAGCCTTATGGCTGGTTTGGAAAGGGGCACATAGGGCAGCTCTCCTACCCCTTTCCCTTTGCTGCATGAAGCCCAGAGCTGCCAGGCATTGGGAGATGGGGTGATTGTGTGCATAGTGGACTAGAAGTTACTGTGCCTCCTCTCCCTCAGTGGCCACAGTCTGCAAACAATTACACTTGGGCAGCCTGTCAAGTCCAAAAGCTGCCTTGGGATGTTAACAAACATGACGGTGGCTTGCTTTTGCCCATGAGCCACCAGTACATTTGTTAGTGCCCTTCCAGATGTTCACTAAGGATTGTTCCTGGGCATGTTCGTGGTGAGCCTGGGCTGTAATCCCAGAGACCTCTGGGATTATAGCTCAGACTTGCCAGCCACCCAATCAGGTCAAAGTGGACAGTGGGCAATAACATATATATATATATATATATATTTAATGGCCTGCTGTGAGCCAGCCTGGATTGGGTCTGCAATCATGGCTATCATTGGCCACCCTAGCTGTCATGGTGAGCAGCAGGTTGTGAGGCATAGCATGAGGGTGGGACTGGCTGACTGCATACTTGTGTAGCTTCCTCCACTCTCCAGAAGCCTGGCCACTAGCATGTTTGTTGGTGCCGGTGGATCAGGACCATATTGCTGGTGCTTTACTGACCTGGGACAGGTTGTGATTCTGGCACACCGCCATCACGTCTATTAACACTGTGGATGTAGCACTGGACTAATAGCCCTCCATAGCCATTAGTAAGAGTGCTTGGGGCTATCAGCTCATTAACAGCCCAGGGAGTGGGGGCTATTAATGGTTTATTCAGCTAGGACTCCATCAAAAACAGCTAACTTTCAGTGCTCTGGAAACAAGCCAGTTTGCCTGTTTGACTTGCTGGTCAATACACTTTCTCAAATAAAGCATTTAATTAGAGATGCTAAAAATATGAACTGCTGACTGGTTGGACTGATTGCTTTGAATTTTTATTTTTGCTTTCCATTTTCACTATAGGAGCTCAAAGTATTTTATTAGCACAATGAACTCTGCATTTGGCCTCTCTTCACTCATGTCCACTGGTGCATGGCAGGTCTCCTAGGCCCGGGTCTTTGGTGGCATTTTCTGGGGGGTGGCAATCCTGGCACTGGCTTGGCCCCCTCCATTTTTGTTTTTCTCCCTGCATAGCCGAGGCTGCTGCCCGCAGTCAAAGCCTGCTGTCTGGGTCCCTGTCCCTCATCTGCCTCTGCGTACTAGTAGTGCTGCAGCAGTGGGACACCATCGGACTGGGAGATAAAGCTGTTTGCAAACAAACTGGATGTGTTTCTCTGTGGTGTGGCATCAAAGCCCTACAGCTGCACTGTAAACAAACAGCTCCTCCCCAGTGAGTGATCAGAAGGTTGTTGCCTTGTAAAGAAGGTTCTTCGGGATAGCTCCCAATGTTCTCACAACTGGGTTGTGCATGCTCACATTAAAATAGACCACGTGATGGTCTCGAGCTCCTTTACTATAAAAAGCACACCCCCCCCTCAGAATGACAGTTCCTTCCAACCCTTTCTAAGAATATACAAAAAAAATTCCATGCAGGGCTGGAAGGGTGGGTGCTGTGAGAATGTTTGGAGCCATTTTGAAGAATGTTGTTTACAAGGCAGCAACCTTCTGAGAGTGGCTCCTCACATGCCCTTTTTTACATGGCTCTGCTGGGTGGGGGCCCCATGGGTGCGCTGGTGCATGGGCGGGAACACGGCTGCACACGCATCCCCACTCATCTGCACCCACAGAGCAACCTCCATTTTCCCTGGTTGCTCCATGTGTGGGGACAAGTGGGTGAGTGGGATGTGTGTTAGGCAGGCATGTGCATGCATTCCTAGCTACCACAGACACGCACGCCATGTCATTCACATGGAGCTCCCTCAACCATGAACATGCAGTGTGGGGGTGGGACTTGGCTTGGGGGCAGCAGCCTGAGAAGGGCCTAGGGGTGCAAAATTCCTAAGTCTGGCCCTGCCCCTAAGTCCAGAACTGCAGGCACTGGGAGAGCTGTCCACCTGCTTCTGGCCCCTAGCAAAAGTGCAGCTGTAGGGCTTTGATGCCACACCACAGAGAAACACATCCAGTAGCTCATAGTAGGGGGACATTTGCCTGCTATGACTGGAGATGGAGTTGTTCTGGATCTCTGTGCCCCCTCCAGAGATCCTTGGCCCTCTGCTGGCACTGTTTCATGTCACTGTAGTATCCATGTTGTGCCTCTGCTCTCTCCCCTCAGAGAAAGGAAGGCCATAGTCTCCTCCTTGGTCCAAGGAATGTTCTGTTGTCAGATGACTCGGTAGGTGGAGAGTGGCACTCTGGAGTGGAGGAGATGGAAATGCTGGTGGTTGCTTGGCTATCCTTGGCCATGGCAATGTAGAGGCTGTTTAGAGAGCAGGCATTGGACATGTACTGCTAACCAGGATGAACTGGGACAACCCATTTTGAATTTGGCATGTGTTGGCTGTTTAAGGTGGGGTGGAGAGAGAGGCAGGAAGTGGTCTCTGCTTGGGACCGGCTAGGATTTTCATTCACAACTCTATGGTGCTGGAGGACCTGTGCATGTGTACTGCTGCATGCATCCTAATAAATGGGACGCGGCCACATGGGTGCGTTTTAGCCTGGCTTCGCCTGCATGGCAGACTCTGAAACCCTGCCGTGAGTGAGGACTGCGTTTCCATTGAGTGGATGGTGCGGGTGAACATCTGGTGAACAAAAAATAAACAGGCAGGTGGACACCCACCTGGTGTGGGCTAATGTTGGCTATCTCATTTGTTTTCACCTATAGATTGCTCAGCTGTGCTTCTGCTTACTCTTATCTTCCAGGATCCCTCTTCTGCCTTGTAACTAAGCTAAGCATGTGCACATGCAACTTCTTAGCTTCATGAATGGATCCTCTCTCCCCATGTAGCACTTCCCCTTTTCTAGTTTGTAAGCCCCTGGGGGCAGGGACCTGCCTTTTAATTCAACTGTTCAGTGCCAGACACATTGATGGCACTATTATTAATAAATACTAACAATGTGAGTGGGGGCAGGAGGAGGATTTTTCATGGTGTAGTCACATCTTGGCCCTGGTCTGCCAAGCGTTCAGTGTGAATTTAAGTGCTGTGCTGAATATCCTAGAAAGAGAATCAGTTACCAGAGCACTTTGTTTAATTATTTGAACTGGAACAGTTTGCATTGTGTTCTCCAAATCCAGTTCCTCTCCCTTATCCCTATACATGGGCTGACACAGAGGACCTCCAAACCTTCTCCAAAATAAAACTGTCACTAGGTGTCTGTGATTTGGACCCTCTTCGAATTTCAGCCATCCTTGCAGTGGAAAGGCTCCCTCCTGTGGTTCACATCATCTCTGCATCTTGCAAGATTAAATCCTACTTATGAGCTGAAGCAATGTAAGGCTCTGACTAGGGCTCGCGATTATCTACATTTCAACCAGAGGCTCCAGGTTTGATCCAAGGTCACCGGGCTCTAGGGAAAGTCCTGATTTCTCCAAGATGACCAAGGGTACCTCTGGTAACCCAGAAAAATCAGGACCCTGGAGGCAGCCATACCAGAAAGGGAGAGGGTCATTCAGACTTTCCAGTCCTTTCTCCAACGTGGCCTATCACCTATGGAGCATCATAATGCCCTTTCTCATGGGGCTACATCAGAAAGGTAGGACGGCTCCTTTACTCCACTCTGATTTCTGGCATGGCCCTGCCCCCTGGAGTATTGTGACATTATGCTTTTTAAGGAGCAGTTTTACATCCGGATAGATGCAACAGTCCCTTTGGCCCACCTGGCTGTTTTGGCCCCATTGCATGTCAGTGAGAGCGTGGAAAAAGGTGGTAATCCTAGCTCTGACTGTCAAAACACTCAATCTCCCTTTATGTCAGGGAGGTTTGGGCCAGAGGAGCACTTTGAGGATGGGGCTACCTGTTTGCTCTGTGACTTTAAAGCAGCTGGGAGACAGTCACTTTACATGTTCCTGCATGTCAAAGAAAATGGTAGATTATAAATTCAAGGCAGAAACACATTCTGTGTTTAATTCCAAAACATCACAGAAAGATTTCTGTCTTTCTAAAAAGATTTCAAATGCTAGCCAGAGTATTAGCATAGCTCTGATAGACAAAATCTTTGTGTGTGTGTGTGCATGTCCTTTACTTTAAGCATGTGTATAAATCAAAAGCACCAGAACACATGCTGAAATCAGCATCGCAGTGCACGTTCAAGGTCTCGACTGCACTGGAGCTTTACAGCACAGTCCTCTGAGCAGCGAGCACCAGTACTAGTGATGCGTCCTATGAGACTTGTGTCCATGGGTATTTTCAGACGTTACGGGTGGCCGGTTCACCACAGCGAACCACCAGGGGGGGCGAACAGCGCAACCACGCCCGGGGGTTGGAAAACGACCCAAACAGACGTGCCGGGAACGGGACCACGGGCCGGAACCGGGCCGCACCATCGCGGCCCGTGGCAGCACAACAGACGTGCAGCCGAACCCCCGGCGGGCGCTAAACCCCCACAAGGCACCGGGCAGGGGCGGGACACAGACATGGCCGACTGAGGGCAAACGAAGCCACAAGGCACACAAGGGAACGCCCACACAAGGGAAACGGGAAGGGAGGGGGGAAGAGCGAGAACAGGCTGACAGCCGGCTCACACAGCGGTCCCGCAGCGGGGCACAATGCACGGCCACACGCCCGGGCACACACACACACACACACACACACACACACACACCAGGGAAAGGCCGGGAAGGGGGGAAGGGGCGCCCGGAAAACCCCACCCGGAACACCGGCAGGGAGGGGGGGGCACCACCACGGGGCAAGGCACAGACAGCAGCAACCCCCACCCCCACACCACCCCAGTCCAGTCCAGTCCAAGGAGGTGCCCCCACAGGAACAGAGGCAGTCTCGGGGGGGGGGGGCGGACCCCCGGAGCAAGGCACGTTGGGGGCCCCCAAAGCACAGCGAGGCCGGCGGAGGGGCGCCAGGAGGAGGAGGAAGGGGGCCCCACAGTCAAAGGCTGGCACAGGCAGGGCAGCCGGGTCCAGCGGTGCTCCTCCGCAGCACCAGCGACGCTCAGGCAGCACCCACGGAGTCACGGGGATGGAGGGGGCCCAGGACCACGGCCAGGGGCAGCAGCAAGCAGCGAGGCGGGCGGGAGCTCACCGAGGTGGGGTCCGCAGGTCGGGAGCGGCCAGCGGGGACCAGGGCCCCCCCCCGGGCCGGGGCGGGAGCCCACACGGGGGCACCACGCCGGGGGGGGCAGGCCAGCGACGCGGGGCTCACGGGCCGCTGCCGGGGGCCCCGCTGGCCCCAGGGCCCGGGTGGCCCGCCCGGTGGACCAGGTGGGGCCAGTGCAGCATGCCCCGGCGGTACCCCTGCAAGGACATGTAGTGGGCGATCAGGTAGTAGGCCTCGAAGGGATCGGGCATGGTGAGGGCCAGCTGCACATCCACACGCGCCCACACCGCCAACAGGGATGACATCTCCACCGCGGAGGGCTCCGGCACACAGCAGGCAGCAGAAGGGGGCCACGGAAGATGCCCCAGCTCCAGAAGCCGCTGGAACGCCGCCCCACGGGTGCGCTGGTACCCACGGGCCCCGTGAACACAGGAGAAGTAGCTCACGGCCAAGGCAGGGCCACCCTCGGCCAGGCACTCCGAGTAGGCGCCCAGACCACACACCACCAGCGCTGACACGGTCTCCGAGGCGCTCCAGGGCACATGGGCGCACAGCACCTCCGGGATGCGCCCCTCGGGGAAACGAGCCAGCCCCAGGGCCTCCGCATGCAGCCGGCAATCACGGGCGCTCACCACATGGCCAAAGTAACGGAGCCCGGAGCTCAGGCTCTCGTAGGCACCTGCACGGCTCCCCGGCCCGGCCAGGAGCAGCTGCACGGCAGGGGTGTGCCACAGGTCGCACAGAGACATGGTCTCGCGGAAGGCCCAGATATGGGGGGCCCCTTGGGGGCCGGACAGCGGGAGCCCCATGGATGGGCAGCCAGCCATGGTCCAGCACAACAGGGAATGGGACACGGAGCCCGGAGGGCACACAGACTGCCCAGGGCCGGGAGAGGCTCGGCCCGGCCCCCGGGACAGGGAACACGGGCCCGCACCGCAACATTGTAGCACAACAGAGCGAGGCGTGGGGTGCGGGCCCGGCACAGCTGCAGAGAACAACAGCGAGCTCTCTGTCTGCCTAATCGCACCTTCAAGGCCATCCCGCTACAAACAGCGAGGGGAGGGGGCCCGGGGTGCTGGGGGCGGGAGCAGCCGGAACGCACCGGCACAGGGCGCGCGCAGGCCCGCGAGGCCGACCCCCGGGCGGAGCCACCAGCACCGGGCCGCCATAAGCGCTCCCAGCCCCCACCGGGGCCCCAGCACCATGGAGCGCGATAGGGCAGGTGGGAACTGGATGTTCCTCGCGCTCGCGGCTGAGTGGCACCGTGACCACACTGAGCAGCTGTGCCTCCTGACCGAGAGGGTGCACCTGGCCGTCCGCCTGCGCTATGTCCTGGCCCTGCGGGCTGGCGTGCGCCTCCGGGGCCAGCAGGCCCGCAGGAGAGTCCGTGCCCGGCTCAGGGCTCGGCGCCGGGCCTGGGGGGCGTGGCTGGCCGCCTGCCGGAGCCTCACCCGGCCCGCTGCGCTCCGAGGGGCCGCGAGGCGGTTCCGCTGGGCAACGCAGACCCTCCGCCGGGCAGCGCTGCTGGCTATGCCCATAGCGCGGAGCCTATGGGTCACGGAGCGGCCCCAGGCCTGGTGGGAGCGGGCCCAGGCCCACTGGGGGGAGGCCGAGTGGGGGTCCCACTTCCGGATGGGCAAGGCCACCCTGCTGCGCCTAGCGGAGCTCCTCACGCCCTGGCTGGAGCGGCAGCACACCTCCATGCGGGAGCCCATCCCCATGGTCCAGCGGGTGGCCATAGGGGTCTGGGCCCTCGCAACGCCCGACTCCTGCCGCTCCGTGTCCCAGCACTTCGGGGTGGGGCTCAGCACGGTCGCCTGCATCGTGCGGGATGTGTGCGAGGCTGTGGAGGGCGTGCTCCTCGACAGGACCATCCAGCTCCTGGACCAGGGCGCTGTGATGGCTGGCTTCGCGGCCGGGGGCTTCCCGAACTGCATCGGAGCCGTGGACGGCACACACATCGAGATCCTGCGCCCGGCCGCGGGGGAGGCCCTGGAGTATGTGAACCGGCACGGATACTACTCCCTGCACCTGCAGGGGGTGGTGGACCACCGGGCCCGCTTCATAGACATCTACACGGGCAACTCCGGCCGGAGTCACGACGCCAGGATCATGACCATCTCCCCCTTCTATGCCCGCATGTACCGGGGGGACTTCGCGGACATGGGCATGAGGTGGATCGAGGGGGTTCCCATGCCCCCCTGCATCCTGGGGGACCCCGCCTACCCCCTGACCCGCTGGCTGATGAAGGTCTACCCTGTCCCGAGCACCCCTGCGGAGCAGGTATACAATACCCGCCTGTGTGCGAGCCGGACCGTGGTGGAGCGTGCCTTCGGGGCCCTGAAGCAGCGCTGGAGGAGTATAGCTGGCCGCCTGGACTTCACCGTCCCCACCTCCGCCCTGGTGATCGGTGCCTGCTGCGTTCTGCACAATGTGTGCGAGACCGAGGGGGCGGCCCTGGAGTACCCCGAGCCCCACCGGCCCCCCGGTCCTGTTCCCCTGTACGTGAACGCAGGGAACCCCCGGGAGTACCGGTATGCCAAAAGGATCCGGAACGCCCTTGCAACCCACATCGCCCGGGGGGGCCCGCTGTGAGGGCCTTCCCGCCCCTGGGGGCCCCACCCCCCGTTCCGTGCCCATGCCCCTGTACACGCGGTCCCACAGCCCTGTCCCCCCCACAAACGGGCCGGGGACAACTGTCTATTTACAACACTTTATTGCCCACACAGTTCACACAATCACCCTGTGCCCCCTCCCCACCCCCGTGCCCGTGACCCCGTCCACCACCCGCCCTCATGTGGCCCTCCCCCTCCCCCCCCTTCCCACCATCCCCCCGCGTTTCCTGGGCCGACCCCTCGTGCGGCCGCTTGGGCCCACCGAGCTCTGGGAGCTCCCCTCCCCCCCACTGTCCGTGTCCCCTGCCGTGTCCTGGGCCGGTCCCGGCCCCGGCAGGGGGCCGGGCGGCGGATGGGCAGCTGTGCCCGGTGCCCCGGTCGCGCCCCGGGGGGGCTGGACCCTCCGGAGGCCCGGGGGCACTGGGAGGCGCATGCGAGGGCCCTGGGGCCGGGGGGGCGCCAGGGGCGGCAGGGCTGGGCCCGGGGGCGCCGAGGGGCCCGGCATGGGGACCTGGGCGGGCAGGGCGCCCGGAGGTGCGCCGGCCATCACGTAGGCACACATGGTGCCCGCATGCAGGAGCAGGGAGGTCCCAATGTCGTGGGACCTGTCCATCTTTGCACTGTGCTCCCGCACCATGCCCTGTATGTCCTGCCGGAGGCCCCTGAGCAGCCCCTGCTGCCGCTGGTGCTCCCGGCGCTCCCGCCTCCGCTCCAGGCGCACCTCCGCCTCCAGCCGGCGGTCTGTCTCCAGGGCCTTCTCCATGGACCGCTCTATGGCCGCCTCCATGCGGTCCACGGAGGCGATCATGCGCTCCCCCTGTTCCTCCGCCCTGCGGACGATGTCCTCCGCTTGCTCCTCCCTGCGCCTGCGGACCCGCGCCCGGTACTCCCGCATCCGCTGGGCTGGGGCCGCGGCCGGCGGAGGCGCCGCGCGCGGGGGCTGCCCTGTGGAAATGGGCGGGTGGGTCAGTGCAGGGCCCTGTCCCCTAGCGGGGTCGGGTCCCGGGGCCCCCTGCCCCCCCTCCCCCACTGAGGCCGGAGGCCCCCCTGGGCTGGCGCCCGGGGGGCCCTCCCGCCATCCCAGCCCTCCCGCCTTACCTGGGTCCGGCACCTGCTCTCCTGTGCCCTCCGCGGGGGCCTGCACCGTCTCGCTGGCCCGGTCCTGGGGCTCCCCATGTCCTGCGGGCGGGAGAGGGGGGAGCGGGTGAAGGGGGCTGGTTGTGGCCCCTGCAGCAGGGCCCCCACCCCCGCCCCTGCCACCGGCCCCCTGGTCCTTGCCCCCCCCTGCCCTGGGGGCCCGCTTACCCTCTATGTCCGTCTCCGAGCCTTCGGAGCCCGGCGCCTCACCCTGGGAGTGCTCCCCCTGGGACCACTGGCTGAGGGTGGTGAAGGTGCCGACCTCCGACTCCGCCTGGCCGGCCCGGCGTTGGGATGTCTCCGGGCTGCTGCTGGGGGGGGGCCTTGGGGCTTCTGCGGGTCCCGGGTGGTCCTCCTGGGGGTGGGGGTCCCCTGAGCTCGTGTCTACCGGGCGGGCGGCGAGGGGAGGGGGTACCTCGGCCCGCTCCCTGCCCTGGACCACAGCGCTGCCCACCAGGCGTGGGGCAACGATGGAGCCCTTCATGTGAAGGATGCGGTCCAGGGCATCGTAGTAGGGGGCGGTGCGGGCCCCGTGGCCGGAGCGGCTGTTATTGTCCTTGAGGGCCTTGTACCCCCTCTTGAGCTCCTTGGCCTTCGAGCGACACTGGTTGACAGTGCGCTCGTGCCCCGCCGCCTCCATGTCGCGCACGATGTCCCGGTAGACATGCTCGTTGCGCTGGTTTATTGCGAGCTCCACCTGGTACTCGAGGGTCCCCCAGATCCGTATGAAGTCCCGGGTCTCCTGGAGGCCCCACTGTCCCCCTCTGTGATAGGCCTTCCTCCGGCTGGGCCCCTGCTGTTCCTCCTCCCGGTGCAGCTCATGCTGCACCTGCCTCTGCTCCTCCTCCACCTCCTCCTGGGGGTGCGCCTCCGGGGGCCGGGGGCCGGGCTCCTCCTGGGGCTCGTCCGCCCGGGCCGACTTTCGTGTCTGGGGGGGGGAAGGGGGGTGGTTGGTTGCTGGGTGAGGGTGTGGGCCCTCTCGGGGGCCCCCTGCCCCCCTGCCCTCCGCCCGGGGTCCCCCTGCCCCCCTGCCTTCCGCCCGGGGTCCCCCCGGCCCCCTCCACAGGGGGTTCCCCTGTGCCCCCTGTTCCCCTCCCAGTGGGTGCCCTTACCCGTTTCCTGGGTGCCTCCTGTGGGCCTGTTCCGGCCGCTGTCCCCGGGGCGGCGCGACCCGGCTGCAGCTGTGGTTGGTGTTCCCGGGGCGCCTCCCTGGTCGGGTGCTCCCGTGTGCCCCCTTCCTGCACCTGTGCCCCCTCCGCCTGCATCGCTGGGCCTGGCTGCACCTCCTCCGCCTCCTGTCCCGCCGCTGTCGCTGTTTGTGCCTCCGCTCTCTTCCGCTTCCCTCCTCGCTCCATCCCGCCACGCTTGCTTGCTGCTGCTCTCGCTTTAAATCTCCCTCCGGTGTTTGTGTTGGTGCTGGTTGCCTGGCAGCGACGCTGCGTGCCTCGTCCCCGGCTGGGGCTCTTTTTTTTTGGTTCCGCTGGGGGATTGGCGTCCAGACGTTACTTTTGCTTGGTTCCCTGTGGGGGTTCGTTTGACCACGCTTCCCGGGACCTTCCCCCGGCTAGCCCGGGAAGCGTGGTTGAACCTGACCCCATGTGGGTATTGAGCATGGTGAACATCTGGCGCGCGCCGTTCAGACGTTCAGGGCCCTTTGGCCCCCCGGGGGGGTTCAGCGTGGTTCACTGTGGTTTAGCGTGATCTCGTAACGTCTGAAATCACCACATGTTAATGGATTGCACCACACTGTCTCCTCGGAGGAGTGTCATTTTAGTGTTGTGGGGTTCAGTCTTTCTCCTGGTGAAGCCAATGGCAAAACTTCCATTGACTTTAATGGTGGAGACTATATTTGGATAAGATTACTTTAATGGTGGATGATATATCGAAATAAGATAGATAGTGGAGGTTCTGTTACTTGGGGAAGTTACTGCCCTGAAGGGGCATAGTTAGGTTGGAATGGGCCCTTGTGTGGAAGATGGAATGGCCACCCTACCTCCCATTGCACCAGCCGGCTACAGGGGCCCGATCCTCGTGTGGCCTCATGGCAGGCAATCCCCACCGCCACACTGTGAGGTTAAGCACAGGGAGCCAATCACACGTTACCAGGGAATGTGGCTGGGCTGGGCTCTTGAAGCCGCTGCCAGGGCTAGGGCAGGCCAAGGCGGCCCTGTCCTGCTCAGGTGGATGGAGACCTAGCCCCCGGCTGTGATGTGGCCGTGAACTATGGGCGCTAGCCCTCATCACTGCCAGCCCCACAGCATTGCACCGGGCACGCCAGGGCAAGCGTGCCCCATCACACAAATTGCCCTGCCTTGGGCAGCCTTACCTGCTACACTTTGCATCCTCAAGCTTTTTCTGAGGATGCACAGCGTAGCAGCCAGGGGGCCATGGCCTAAACCTATTATGTATGTTGAGGGGGTGGGGGCCAGGACCATAGCTAGGAAATTGGCATGGTGAGGAGGGGAGATTGCATGACAAGGGGGCAATTCTGCTTGCCTTCAGAAGCTCATGCACTTGGTAAAAAAGAAAAATGCTAACCAGGCCACGAATCCACCTTGCCCCTTGGATCCTAGATCGGACCCTGTGGTCATCGGGAGGTGCCCTTTGAGGTCTCCTGGGGGGGCCACAATGGAGGTGGCATTCTCAGTGCAGTTTTCAGTCTTCTCTCTTGTACTGGATGGAAGGAATCAAAGTTAAAATCCACGATCCCCTCTGCAGCTACGCAGTGCCTTTCCCCACTTCTATAGAGAGGGACGCTTCCACTCAACAGTGACACTTGCAAGGCAGCTCCTTGGCTGCCAGGGACTCTTCCGCATGTCGCAGATGCTCTTTGCAGCTTCATGTGTCCAGCCCAGAAGAGGCAGAAAGACATGTAGGGGTGTTTTGTCTAGTCTGGGCCCAGGCCCTTAACCAGCGACTTTGGGGTTCCTGGGTGGTGGCTAGCTTGCCAGCACCTCTGCTGCTCCTTGGCGTGTGTTCCTTGGATGGTTAGCCATGCCCTTGAGCCTCCTGATAGGCTTCTAGTCTCCAGCATTGCCTCATACCCCCAGCTTCCTGGTTGGCTGCTGGCCTGTATATAAGGCCGGTAAGAAGCCACAGGAAACTGGATCAACTGGTCATCCCATCTTGTCCTGCCTGTGTCTTTACTCAGTCTTGTTGTGTGCTTTGGATTTGTTTCCCTTGGACTTTTTGTCTGTGCCTGTTCTGATCTGGTTCTTTTGCCTGTTCTGGTATGTCTGTCTGCCTGTGCTGCCCTTTCCCAGTCCATGGGCTAGTCCTGAGTGGGTCCCTGATGTCTAGACCTGATTTAATTGAGCAGCTCTTGGGTTTAAGTCTTTGCAGGATCAGTACCCTCAATAAGGCCAGCCTCTGCCCCAGTGAATCCATCACCATTGTATATACAAATGCAGTCCATCCACAAGGGCTCTCCCTGTCTGGCTAGACATAGACCCTCCTAAAGCCAGGCACCATCCTCCTCCTGCCTTTCTGTCTCTGCTTTTGGGCAGAGTCTTCTCTCTCTGACTTTCTCTTCCTTTGGCTAGTTCCCCCTACTGAGCTCTCCAGCTCCTTCCTGTGTTTGACAGTCCCAGTCCCAGACCTGTCTGGAAGAGACCAGGGTCAGATTAAAGAATGTGCTCCCCACCCAGTTTACCTACAGAATATGTGCATGTGAAGGGTGGGGAGCTGGTCGGTATCAGACTTGGGGTAGGGAGGAGGAGGGCTGGGACGTAGGCACTGCTCATGAGTCCGTATATAGCTATTTAGCTAAGCTGTGCCTGCACAACAGCCGCGGCAGCATACAGAGCTGGGGACCCAGTGGAAGGTAAGCAGATGCACATACATATTGACTGACTGGGGATTAGGCCTTAGTCTGGGAATACACATGCTACTATGTAGTCAACATAAAGGATCTGTGTTACTTCTGAATGACAATGCTTAGTGCTACGGATACATGCAAAGTCGTGGTGTTTAGCGTGTGAACGTTACATACATTGCAAAGGTTAAGAGACTCGCCCTTGGTCGTATAGGAGATTTGTGTCAGAGCCAAGAGCAAAAGCTAGATTTCTGGACTCCCAGTCCTGTACTTTACAAATACATTCACACTCATAAAGTATGTTCACATGAGTCTTTCGCTTTGTAAATTTCTCACGGGAAATAACAATGGTACCTTTTATGATTTTGTGCATAGTTTCCCCCACTTCCATAGTTTCTTTGGTACTGCTAGCAATTGGGGATTAGGCCTTAGTCTGGGAATCCCATGTTACTGTGCAGCTGTTTCATGATATGAGAAATGCACAAGACTGAAATAACACAATGAAACCTCAGTTTGCATTCTTGCAGTTGTGGGTCATTTGTTGGGACATCCTGCAACCTCCTCGGTTCAGATGCTTAAAAGAAAAATGGGGGAAAGATTTGGCTGCTTTTTTTTCTTCATCTTTTCTGCTTGTGCAAATGTGCCCAGAGAGGTTAAATGAAAGCAGATGGGAAGGGGAAAGCATTCTGTGTGTTGGCACAGTTACTTGGGCATAAGAAGTTAATTCAACACCAAAGCATTTCTCCAGTTCTCAGTCTGACCAGCAGCCTGCTAGTGGCTGTTTGGCTGCGGGGAACTAGCTGGGGCAACAACTGCTTTCTGTTTCTAGTTGTTAGGGTACCTTACAAGAAACCTAAACGTACATCAAACCCTTTCCTAAAGTTCCTCTGACATGGGAGCTACTGCGGGGGCGTTGTGCGATTGTGAATGGGCAGAGAGGAGACCCGTGGGTTTGGAAATGGGAGAGAAAGTAGTTCCGTTCAGTGCCAGCAATAGGGATTTGGCCCTTTCCTGATAGAAGAATGTTTGATGGACACACCCTGACGCGCCCACTAGAAAAAGAAAAATGCTACCATAACGGTGTTCAGTTAAACACCACACCCTCTCCAGGGGCTCCCTGCATTGCAGGGCGGTATGGCGTGCGTATGTTTTCTAGTTTATTCATGGGCCCTGTATGTTGTGGGCTCCCTCTTGAGTCACTGCAGGCCTCCACAGGCTGGAACTCCCTGCAGCTGAGGCTTTGTAGGCTAGAACGTCACGCTTGCATTGTCTTTTCACGCTTACTCATGGACTCCATGTATTGGGGTGGGGGAAGGTCCCTGTGAAGGCCTGCAGTTTGCACTGTTCTGGATCCAGCCCAGAGTCCTGTCCCTCCTGTGAGGGAGGACATTAGGAACATGTGATCCAAGCTATGAGGAGGTATGGAAGCTTAAAAGGCAAGCTAAATTTCTCCCCTTCTCTTAGCACCACCATGTGGTGACCTAGAAGATTTTTGACGCTTTTTGTTTTGTTCATTGAGGAGAAACAAGTGCTTCTGGGCACAGATCAAAAACATCTTGCTGCTTCGTTTCAGTGCTCAAGCAGCAGCAGCACTTGCTTATACCTGCCAACATCTCCTGACTAAAAACCCCTACCTAGATTTTGAAAATGCAGGAAGTCACAGAGACGCCTCTGACTTCCCTTTGTGAAACACTTGGGATCACACTCAAATCTACTGGCTTTCAGTAAGGAGAGGGAGTGTGGGGGAAGACTGGGCTGCAGGTGTTGGAGCCTCAAGAGGAGAGGTTGCGGGAAGGAAGGGGAAAGGGGGCAGCCATGGACCTGGGAGATTTGGGGGGCGCTGACAGCTTCTGAGGGTAGGAGCATAGTCAGTAGGTAGGCACAGGGTGCCTCTAGACAGAACGTCAACAAGTGCCTGAATGTGTCTGTTGCCCTCGATATGAACACCGGTTTGGCCCTGTGTTCACCATGTGGCGCTGCTTAGACTCGCAGCACATTGGGGCAAACTGGTGTTTGGCTTGCCATCCGAGCTCAGAATGCAAGCACTGCCGCCTCGTTCCCCATGTTGTCCTTGCTAACACGCCACGCAATGCCATTAGACATAATGTTGGCCACGTATTCAGCCAGAACACGCAAATTGTCCTTGTGATGCAAGTTGTTCACATCGTGTGTTCAACGGGTGGCCGAATTGGTGTTGGGATTGTTATGGTGCTTACACACAACAGACAAACACGTGCATAGGGGTTTTGACACCCGATCTTTGTCATGTCCCTTAGGCGCCCCTGGTGGACCGTTCTGGAGGTCCCCCATGTAAGACGGGGGGGGGGGGCACAATGGAGAGGGCGTTCTCGGTGGCCAGGCCACAGTTATGGAATTCCCTCCTGGAGGAGGCTCACCTGGCCCCGGGCCTGTTGGCCTTTTGACGTGTCTGTAAGACTTGGCTGTTCGCCCAGGCCTTCGGAGGGAAGGGTGGGGTGGGCGGGTTAGGGGGGCAGGGGTTGGAGGGGAGGGAGGAGAATGCTTGGGGGGGTAGTTTTAATTCATATTGCTGTTTTTTATGTATTAACTGTTGTGAGCCGCCCCAAGATGCCGTAGGCATAAGGGGGCAGCCAATAAATATAAATAAATAAATGTCTAAAGACGCCCACAGTCCAATAGGAGGTGGCTGTCCATAGGTACAGTCAGTAGGGGGTGGGTGGTGAAGAATTTGGGCATCTCGTGTGTTAGGGGTGATTGAAAGAGTGGCTGGGGAGGAGGAAGGCACTTGGGGAGTGGTAGTGAGACTAGGGAGAGGGATGGGAGAGGAGACAGATGCTGTAGGTGTCTCAATTTGACCCTGAGACTCCCAATGGCCAAATGGGCGTCTTGGGGTCAAACTACAAAAGCTGGCCACCCTACTCATATGTCAGGAACTTTAAACCAGAGTTATTCAGGAGTAGGAAGAGCTGTACGGAATCCTAAAAAATAAGGATACATGCTCCATTTTACTTTTGAAGTAACTGTAGTGTTGAAATAACTGTAGTGTAAACACACTCAACTTTAAAATAAAAAGCAAAGGGTAACATTGGGTGTCTTTAGACATAACGGGTGTCTGAATGTGTGTTGACCTTGATATGAACACCGGTTTGGCCCTGTGTTCACTATGTGGCGCTGCTTAGACAGTCCATCTTGGGGCAAATCGGTGTTTTGCTCGTCCCCCGATCTCAGCACGCAAGCGCTGCTGCCTTGTTCCCTGTGTCGTACCTGCTAACACACCACACGATATCATTAGAAACTACTTTGGCGATGTGTTCAGCTGGAATACACAAATTGTCCTGGTGATGCAATGGTGTTTACATCGCATGTTCAACCGATGGCCAAATCGGTGTTGGGATTGTTATGGTGCTTACACACAACGGCCAAACACGTGCTTGGGCATTTTGACACCTGAACTTTCATGCCTAAAGATGCCCATTGTTTGCCATGACAGTTAGGTAGAAATTGCAAAGGAAGTACTCGTTGCAGCTCAGAGAGAACAGTACTGAAGTGGAATCGTTCCCCTCATTAATTACATCGTAGAAGTTACTTCTGTTTCTCACTGCCCTTCAGAATGTAGTCTGTCTCTGCTGATATTTTCTGGGCAGGATTGTACAGTGGAAATTTAAAGACTTTTTTGTTCACATTTATATTGTACATAGAGGATGAAGGGTATAGAGAACAGTTAATGAGGGGGGAGCTGGGGACTCCACTTTCCTGATGTTTCCAGTCTGGTTGATGTTTCGAGTTGGGAGAAAGGCAGAGGAAGCAATCGTAACTCCTGCTCATGGTCGGTTTTCTGTTGCGTAGTTACCATAGAGCAAGGGGGCTCAGTTGAGCCCAGGCCCTGGAATGTGGGGGCTCCTCGTCTATCCACTCACGCCTCGTCAACTGCCTCTCTGATATCTCCGCCTGGATGTCCCGACGTCAACTCAAGCTCAACATGGTCAAGACTGAACTCCTCATTTTTCCTCCCTCCCCTTCCTCTCCCTCTAACCTGCCCATCTGCATCGATGGAGTCACCATCCATCCTGTTCTCCAAGCCCGTAGCTTGGGCTTCAACTTTGACACACACCTTACATTGACCCTGTGGGCAAATCCTGCCGATTAGCTCTCCATAACATTGCTCGGATCTGCCCCTTTCCCTCTACCTCCTCGATCAAAACCCTTGTTCATGCCATGGTTATCTCTCACCTGCCATAAGATAAACAGATTGTCAAGGTGAGCACTCTGTAGATGCCTATGGGCCAAATCTGGCTTGCAATTTGTTTGTTGTCTTTCATTTTGCCCTTTTCCAGGTGCTGGATTTGCTTCCTGGATCTAGTCCAGGGATGGGGAACCTCCAGGCTCAGGGGCCAAATGTGATCTTTCCAGTTTCTGAATCTGGCCTCTGAATCCTGTTCCTACCCCCTAAGCACTGAAAAACTGAGCTCAGGATGAGGGAGCAAAGAGGAAGGCATGCACACAAGGCTAGGGGACAGATCCATGATCTGAACCCTACTCTTCCTGAACGCATCCCTTAAAAAAAAAACTCCCCCAACTTCTATGCAGCTCTGAGATTTTTCCCATTAAAGCAAGGTGGTTCTGCGAAGGATAGGACTGTTGAGAGGTACGGTGGTGGTCCTCCTGCCCCCCCCCCCCAACTCCATTGAGTTGCCTTTTGCAGCAGGACCATGCAGAGACAGTAAAGGAGCTGTGTGTGTGTGTGCTGGGATGGACTCTGCTGTATAATCGGGGACCTGTGATTACTGCAAATTGCACCGTCTCGAGGTTTTAGCCATCCCTTGTGGTGATTGACTGTCTTTGTGATCATGTGGCACTAACTGGGAATGGGGGAACAGCTGCAGCAGCAGTGAGAAGGCAAAGGTGTTGTGGCAGCGGCAGAGAGAAGCCCAGTGTGGGACTTGGATAGGGCAGAAAGGCTTCTGGGTAGGTGAGTGAACCACTGGGCAGGGGCTAGGGGAACGGAAGGGCCAACAGAGCAGCCAAGCACTGGGCTAGTGGGTTAGAACTTGCAGAGGCTGGGAGTCCTGTCAGGGTCTCTTACTGTGTCTCCTCTGCCCCATTCTCCAGTCACATGACCCCAGCCACTCCTCCCAGGAGGAGCCTTGAGAGGCTTTGGGGTGTGTGTCTTGGATTGGGGGGGTCCTGATTGCGGGGAGGGTCTGGAAAGGTTGGGAATCCTGGATCTGGGGAGGAGCCTGGGGAGTGGGGGGGGCGGATCCTGGATCTGGTGGTGGGGTCTCAAACGTGTTGGAAAAGCATCTTGGAAAAGCATACTGGGAAGCAAACTTGCATGTATATATTTTGCATAATCCTGCAAATCAAGCAAATTATGCAAATATTAATGCTCATAGGGAATTTGCAGAATTTGGCTTTACTGGTTGCAGAATTTAATAGTTTTGGCACCTTGAGCATGAGTCCCATGGAAGAGACGGGTCCATGGCTGCATTCTCATCTACGGTGGCGGCAGAGGGAGGGAAGACGTGGCAGCGGGGAGGAGCCGGCTGACAGGAAAAGAGCTAGTGCGAATGGGGAATCTGTCGCGGCTTCTCTGTCACAAAATCCTGCCCTGACATGCACGAGAGAAGGCGCGGCAGATCCCTGTTCGCACCAGCTCTTTTCCTGTCAGCCGGCTCCTCCCCGCTGCCGCGTCTTCTCTCTGCTGCTGCTGCCGATGAGAATGCAGCCTTAGTGTAAAGTAATAAAAACTTCTCCTTGTCAGTACTGTACCCATCACACCTGAAAACCGTTCTCAAACCCCTTTCTATTCTACCCTGGGCCAGTGTTTCTTTTGAAAATCACATTATAAATCTGAAATAGACTTCTCCTATTGATGCTTAAAACAAGTAAAGGAGAATCACAAAATCATACTTTATTGGACTGTATTTTTTTAGCCTCAGAGTACACTTTAGATATTTTGAGCAGTAATCACTTGGGGCCCAGATTTCTTGAGAAGCTGCCGGTGGCCCTGTCTAGCACATGATAAAAGAGAATTTGCCCAGGTGGTTATTTGATTTCTCTCCTAATCATAGAAATTACAAATAGGAGTGGTGAAAACTATGCTCAAAGTTGTTCCTGAACTGCATGCGTAATCTGTATCTATGCCTGCTAGAATGAAATTACTCTTCCCTGTCTGGTCGCTTGATTTTATTTATAGCACCCCTCCACCAAAGAGTGCAATGCTCGGGGTACTTAAATACAATAATTCCTTTTTTTTTTTTAGCCTCAGAGTTCCACACTGGAACTTGCTCCCTCCAGATATTTGTTGCAGCTCCTCACCTTCAAAAAGCACCTGAAGGCTTTTATTAATTTAATGTAGTATTATTATTATTATTATTATTATTCTCCAGGTGCCTTTGGAAGATCCAGTGCTGGTCACCTTTAATGTAGTTTTGGAACCAATGAAAATATTTTTCATAAGCGTCCTGGCTTAAAGGGGAGGTATGGTAACCCTAACACGGAGCTAGGGATCTTCCACAGTCAGGACATACTGACATAGGGTGCAGTGGCAGAATCCCCAAACAGTTCTTGGTATCTGAGTGCAGATAGCAGCAATGTTAAGGCTCTAGCAGCAGGACCAAGCTATGCAGGGCCTTAAAAACCAACACCACAATCTTAAATGGAATCTGCTCTCTACAGGCAGCCAATGGAGGGTGGGTGTAATATGATTGTGATTGCTCAAGCCAAGAAGTATCCATGCTGCTGCAATCTGAACGAGCTGTAAGCGACCGAGAAGCGCTGCTGGCAGCCCATAGAAAAGAGAATTACAATAATCCAGGGTTGGGGCTAGCAGGACAAGGGTGGTTATGGCAAGGTCAGCCTGGAATGGATAAGGGCATAGTTTACACACGTTGCACAGTCCAATATTGAATCTCATCTTTAAACTTGAGCTTTCATGGTAAGAGTGTGTCTGAAAATGACACTCAAGTTCTTACCTTTATTTGTCCTGCTCTCTCTACTCATACCCCCCCTCTTCTCGCAAAGTGTATGGGCTGAAGAGGGCATCCTTCGTATATGCTGCCCTTACCCACCTGCATCACCTCTGTCTTCCCCAGATGGAGCATGCAGTACCTCCAATGCAAAACCAGCTGGCTACTATCATAGGCATTTCTCCAGGGCAAGAGATACTTGTGTACCATCAGCACAAGAGATACTTGTGTACCATCAGCATGCTGGTGATGCTCAACCCTGTACTTAGTCATAACATTTTAAGATTAGTCTTTTAGTTGTTGATGCACCCAAGATGAGTTGCCTTTATGGAACCTGATTTTGGGTATTAACAAATGAGACAGGAGCTCACGCTAGGTGGATGTCCATCTGCTCATTTTTTAGGTGTTTGTCCCCCACCAGACATGTGGCCACCACCCACTAGACATGCAGCCCCCATTCATGGGGTTCCAGGGCATATGGAGCCCACTGTGCACCCATTGGTCTGCCTCCCATCAGTTAGGTTGCTTGCAGCATCCCGTGCACCATAGGGTGTCTTCAGACAAGACACTCTCCACCCATCTCCCAATCACTATGCATGTTATAGGGCAACACTGCAGCCCTGCAACATGTATAATGGGTGGGTGGAGAGTGTTTTGTCTGAAACTGCCCATAGAGTGGTGGGCAAAGAGCCTAGAGTGTTCTGAGGAGTGATCACTTCCAGCCCCTCTGTTCACTCTTGCTCTAACTGGTATGCACTTGTTTGCCTTAAAAGCCCACCATGCCATTTTCAAAGATGTTATCCAAGCTCATCCTGGTTTGCATCACATGTCCAATGCTTGCTCTTTCCAAGCTGTTGCATTCTCAGGAACAATTTGTGGAGGATTACCATCGCCAGGGCTAATACGACAGCCGGACAACAACCAGCACAACTACTGCCACTGAATCTTGGCCACTTGCTGCCTACAGATTTGCCTGCCAGTGCTGAATTCTGAGCTGATGATTCTATTTGGGGAATTCCCTTGCCTTCATTTATTGATACTAGGAATCCATAAATTTGCCTGTGAACTACATGCTTTCTTATGTAATTTTAGAATAGTTGAGACCTTTCCTAGTGATAGTGCAGATCTTGATACTTGTGTTTCATCTCGGCTCAGTGTGTGGCAGTGGTGAAAAAAGCAAACATTAGGAATCATTTAGAAAGGGAAAGAGAAGAAATACCCCAGTCTTCGGAAGATCTATTTCAGTTATAGAGGCAAGACAATAAAGACTTATTGTATAGAAAGAAACGAGACTATCTGGAACAGCTGTGGCTCAAACCTAAGTCTGCCATTGCTACTAACAATATCAAATAATTTTGGAGCCTTGTTAATAAAGGTTTACTAATTCTTGGGAAACCACTGAGGCTAATATTGCACCTGCAGTATGTGTTAGAGACTACGCTATCCACTAGGACAATGACCCTCCCTGTTCTTCTCCAGCTGATTGGTTGAGGGGTAGGGATGTGCAAATGCGGTTCAGCAGTTCGGAGTTTGGACTGAACTCGAATAGCTCGGTCGACTGAACCGAACTTTCAAATCGAACTCTATTTTTGAACCAAACTGAATTTCCAAACTTGGTTCTGTTCACACATCCCTATTGAGGGGTCTTTTGGACTATTCTAATGAATTTTAGTCTGTTGCAGGTTCCGAGGTAGCTTTTTTGATTCAGCAGCAGAAGTGGAATAAGGCCCCAGGGCCGGATGGTGTTCCCGCTGAGACCTATCAATCTAATGTTACCTGGTGGGTTCCTATATTAGCTGCATTAGTAGTGGTTTCCAATCTCCTAAGTCTTGGAAGGGAAATATTATAGTCCCAGTGTTTCAAAGAGTAAACAGAGGCCAGATTCTTATAGGCCTATTAGTCTAATTGAGCGGCCAAATTTTGGGGGAGAATTTGTTCTACCATCTAACGGCTTGGGTGGAAAATAAAGCTTTGCTTTGTGAGGAGCAAGCCGGATTCAGAGTGGGACGTTCTACCCTGCAGCATATTTTCACCTTGCAGTGCTTAAGTACACACTGGTGTCTAAGTCCACATTGTATGTAGCATTCATAGCTCTAGCAGCTACTTTTTGATTCTTTGAAGAGGGGGATTTTGTGCAAAGTTAAAGTTAGGAATAAAGCTGGGTCTATTGAGGTTGATTGTGGCTTATTATGGGCTACAGTTGAGATAATATGGGCTGCAGGGAGAACTTAGGAGTTTTCAGTTCACAAAGGAAAGGGGCTTAAGGTTGTGTATTGGCCCCTCTTTTGTTTAATTTATACGTAAATGACATTACACAAAACACGAGTGACAGGGATCCTCATTCCCCGCCGGATTTGCCTACACCTATCTATCTTCTGTATGTGGATAACACAGTTCTACTATCTAGGATGCAGAGAGCATTGATTGTTTGCTTAGTTGTGAGGTAGTCATGAACTTAGCATTAATTATTCCAAAACTAAAATCATTTGTTCGGGAAGAAGGGTGAAGAAATATCCCTTGCATAACAGTTCTAATAGAATTGATTAGTGTGTGAATAGAAGTACTTAGGAGTGATTTCCCCCCCCCCCCCAAAAATCATTTAGGTGCTTTAATAGCATAAGATCTATATGCCAGAACTAACTGAACTGGTGGGGGCTTCTCCAACGTGGTCCCACTAGTCTTACAGATGTTATGAACATGAACAGGCAGTGGTCAGGGGAGCAGGCTCTAGCTGGCAATCAATCCTAGTAGCTATTAGTCTCCAGCAGTGATGTAGGTTTTCTGGAAAACATTCCAATGCAGATTTGTTGAAAGTTTTTCAAATGCCCTAAATTGATTGGGATTTGATTTAGTATGTTTGTTTGACTTAATAAACAAAACTCACAGTACATGGTTTATGTGCTGGTTAAATATCTCAAAGGTTTTTACAATAGCTGTTGGAGGGGAAATACTGATCTGTTATGGAAATGACCTAGTTAAGCACACAGGATGGCACATATCTGGTGGTGGTTTTATACCCCAGTATCTATATTGGTATAGAGCAGTAATGATAGCATACTTACACATAATAGGTACAGTATATGTTATGAGTTTTAGAGTACTTCGTCAATCAGGCTAAGAAGCTGAAATGAGTAGAGAATTGTGGGGTGGCTGGGAATAAAGAGCAAATGAGCTACAGGAAAAATCTTATCAAGACATCAGGCAGGCTCACAGGAGGATTGACACCCCAGCTGCTGTCATTTGATATGACAAGGAAGGGGAAGAGATCAAGGGAACAGTTATGAATGGGTGATTCTATGGGACTCAAAGGCACCTTAGAAGGACACCGAGAATTTAGGAGACAGCCATAAAACTTCAAATAACCTATGAATGAACCTTGGGGCTGAAAATGCATGTGCAAGATGGATCTCAATCAGATTGGAGCGTGTCGTGATAGAGGGGTGTTACTGGGTGGAAATATTCTAATGGTGTAGTTAACTTGGAAAGGTATAAAAGAGATGGACCACTAACTGCCATTGTCAGGTGAGGCTGGTGGAATGTACTCAACCCTTCAAAGTCCCGTAGAGAGACTAATGAAGCCTACACTGCCAACCGCGTGTCTGTCTCCGTGCTAACTGCATGCATGGCAACTACTACCTAAAGGAAACCTGACTTGACAATAGCCAAAAGTAGTTGAACTGAAATTTTTAACTAGGAAAAAAAAGTCATAATTATGTTACTAATTAACTGTATGAAACAGTGCATTTTTAGAACTGGAAATCTTTTCCACCCCACATCACTGATCTCCAGTACTGCTTTAAAAACCCTCTCCATAACCGAGGAGGTGGCACTGAGCTGCCAGTTACAGTACCTGTGCTCCAGGGTGTGGGCAATGCTGTAGGCCTTCATGATCCGTGTCTCTTAGCTATGGCTGCCTGAGGTACAGGATACCCTGGCCTTTGCTGTCAGGTGTAAACTCTGGTATGAACCTTCATGGATGGGTGGGGATAGCAAGCGCTGGACCACCTCATGCAGTCGTAATAGCCTAGAAGAAAAACTGTAGCTGCAGCTTCTTGTTCCCATGGTTTACCGTGGCCCAGTCATGATTATAATTATTAGCATTTACATAGCGCCAGCAATGTACCTGGTGCTTTACAGAGAATAAGATAGGCCTGGTCCCTGCGCAAGAGCTAACAATCTAAAGACAGGGGGAGGGAGACAAGGGATGAAACAATCATGATGCAAGAACTCAGGTACACTCTCTTGGCTTGGTTACAGTACATTAGGAGTTTGCAGATAACAGGTGTGGGATAATCCTGGGGGTGGGTGGGGAATGGTTAGCAGGAGTTAGGAAGGGGGGAGAACAGCTGCCCCTGTATTAGGTTTTGTCACATTAAACTGTGAGTGAGGACTGCCCACATTACACACGGGGGCTGCCAGTTTATTAGGTTCCACATGCGAAATATGAGTTGGGGCTGCACATTCAGAACCCAAACTCCAGGAGCCTGTTGTCCTGTTTGTTAACATCCTCTGCGTGGGTGGTGGTTCCACAACTTGGAAAACCAGCCCTGGTTTGGAAGCTTCAGATTAGCCACAATAGAACACTCATTCCATCTGAGAATCTTTGAATGTTCATAGTGAAAGAACAGGTAGGCATGATGTTGCAGGCCGGCAGCCAGCCAGGATTAGGAGGAAATAAATAGATCAAACCCGTTTCCAAATTCTTTATTACAAAGGTCAAAAGTTGTGGTTACAATTTACAGACACACCTTACAAGTCACTCAAATACAGGAGTACTAGATCTGCAAGAACTTGAGACACCTCAGTCCAACAGCAGCACACGAGGTGAACAGCAGTTTGCTTGCTTGCTTGAATGGGTCTGAAGGTGCCTCCATTTTGTTTGCCATTAACCCTGGCTACTGCATGGGGCATAGCGCCGTCATCCTCCTACTTCTCTTGATTCTTGTGTGCGCGCATGCTAAATTGTACATGCAGGTATCTGCAAGGTCTGGGCTGTGCTCTTTAGGATTTCAGTCCTACCTGAATGCACTTGCCCCATCAGATCCCAAGGAGGTCACAGCTCTGCTGGTGGAAGTCTATGTAGGATTACAGCCCTAGATGATAGCTGTTAACTTGAAAGCCTGTGGTGCTGATAAAAATGTGGCTTGCACTTGTGCAAGGGAGATTCCTTAAACAGTCTGATCCTCAGAGTGCTGCCCTGGCACAAGTCTCATTGAAGCTTGTACTGAGATAGCAAGCCCTAATGCACAAAGCTTTGGGACAGGTACACTCAGCAATGGAATGAGCTTTAAATGTGACCATACCAGCTTGCTTATGCACTGGATATGCATTAGCACTCTAGATATGCAATTACTATGTAAAGGTGAATTTATTGTTTGTTACTCCCTGTGGGCATTTCCCTAGGGGCTCTTCCATATCCAAACACTGAATTACCTTTGCTTTTGTTCACACACAGGATTAAAAGCAAAGCAGGGCTATGCACTTCTGATCAGAGAAGACAAACTGTGGAATAGCTTACCCCATTCACCGGGGAGGAGAGAAGGTATAAAGGATGCCTGTAAAAGTTACTTTCCAATGCCTACCTGGCTGTACAGCCACTGATGAGGTAGCCTCTTCCTAGTAGGTGCCTGAACACTTGCAGGGTGGCTTACTAACAGTTTGGTCTTCCATGGCAATTATTAGCAGTCTGTGGGAAATATCTGGGTCAGTGGTTTCATAAAATGCTGTCGTAAAGAATAGTTTGAGACTAGAGTACAGCAAGAGATTGCGTTTTAAACTAAGTGGCAAATCCAATAGCCAGTCACAGTATACTTCACAACATTTAACTGAGAGAGAAGCAGTAAGAGTCCGCATCCCACAATACAAAAGCCCAAACACACCCAGCCTCAATAGTACTGGGGCTACTAAGGGTACACCAATCCATAGCTTGCAATCTTGCTACCTACGGCACGGAGAGGTAGGCAAACAGCACAAGAGAGTTCCAGTGACAACACAAACAGAAATACAGAAACCACCAATTGAATGTTAAATCTTAAACAATAACACAAGGTGTGTCACAAGGGCAATACATCCTAAGTACAGCAGAGTAGGTATCCTCCTAATTCTGGTGGTGTGATAGCATTTGCCATACCAACATCCTTGCACTATCCAGCAAACTGCAAAGGAGGAGGGATGTTGTAGGTGGCCTGGGGAGACTTAACCTATTGCATATGAGCATCAGCTTCTTCATGGCACCCACTGAATGGATAAGTTAGTGACTTTATTTGTATCGTAGAGACAAAGCATCTGTACAGAGTGCCTTTAAGGCTTTGTGCTGGTTTTAAAAGGTAGGTTTCTTTTTTTGAAAAAAAAAAAAAAAGAGATTGTCCAGCAACATCTGTTCCCCTCTTCAGTAGAAGGCTTCTTTATTTATCCACATGAGGCTACGGGTCTCGTTGGGTTTGCATTCGTACTCGATGCTGGCAAAGCTGTTTCCCCACTGGCAATGGTCTCGCTTGTGGTAGTTGTAGAACTTGACTTGCCAGACTGTCTCAAAAGTGCCAATGTCACTAAACTGGAGAAAGAGAGCAAATCCGTTAATTCTTAGAATTGTTTTTACAGTCAAAGAGGTAAAGTTGCCTTAATAGCTGGAATCAGTGGTGGCCGATGGCCATTTAGGCTGCGGGTGGGAGGGCAGGGCAACTGTTAACATTTAGCACATTACTATGGAATACACTGAATTAAAAACAGACTTAATACAGATCTAAAGCAAATAATACTGTAGAGTTGTATTAGAGCTAAAGCATTAGATTGTAAGCTCTCGGGCAGGGACCATGTCTAGCTGGTTTTTTTATAAAGCGCCAGGTACATCGCTGGCGCTATACAAATGCTTATAATAATATAATTTCTCCGTAAGAAAATCGGGGGGGGGGGGGGGGAAGAGGAGGACAGTAGTTGCTCCTTAAGGTCAGGTGGCAGAGCTTTAAAAAAAAAAAAATTGGCAGGCTACAGGTTTAAGACGTGTCTCGGGCACGAACAGAGAAAGCCCCAACCCTAGGCAGGTCGCTTCTCTGCTGCCATTGGGTGGGGAGGTGTATGCAGTTCCAAAGGAACCCAGCCTGATAAGCCCTAGTCCTGCTTCTAACGCCTCTCTTGCTCTGTACTGTGCTTGTGTCATGGGGGCGCTCAAACCCATTGCCCTTCTCACAACGCAGGTGCAGTAAAACTTGCCCCCTGGTCTGACTGGCAGCCGAGACAAGCGCTAACTCTTTTTCGATTGAATATGTTTCCATCAGCGATTCTCAAAGGTAGGTCAGAGGAATCCTCCCTAGTGCTCGTTTATGTCAACCTTGCAAGATTGGTGCAATTGAATCACTTGTCCATGTATTTTTTGAATGTCGGGCATATGAAAGATGGAGAGGGAGATACTTAAATATAATTTCACACTGTCCTCAGGGGTGTCGTAATAATGTACTGATGAAATTATTCAGTGGGGAAGATTCAGAACTTGCAAAACAGGTAGCCAGCTATTGTATGCAGGTGCTTTTGCATAAAAATAATTTAAGTAAACTGCTGGCTCAAGTTGGATGAGATCAAGGAACATACTCTAATATAATTAATTGTGTGCAAAATGTTAGATATAATTAAATATATTCAATTGTTTATAAGCATTTAATTCAAACTGAACTGGAAACTTACTTTAACCCATTGATTGTTTGGATACGTATCCCTCAAGGGACAGGTCTCCATGCTCTGTAAAATATCTTACATAGTGTATCTTATTTTTAATATGAATGTTTGGTTTTGTTCCCTTGGCATTGTAGATTATATAATTTTATATATTTGATATTATATTTTGTTCACATGTAGTTGTATGTACTCAAGTTTGAATTTGGGGTAGCTTGTATCGTTTATTGGGCCATGGCGGAAGCCAGTGCCTGGGAATAAACTTGACTTGATGATTACTTCTAGGACAACACTTCCAGCCCAGTCAGAATTGGATCTGCTGAGCCTGGATTGTCAGGTTGTAGTGATGGGCAGGAGTGCCTTTCACCAATTACACCTGGGGAGAAGGCTGTGAATGTTTTTCAGATTTGGGTCTGGTCACCATTATAATGCCTTCGTAACCTAGAGGCTAGATTACGGCAATGTGCTCTATGTGGGGGGCTGCCCTTGAAGACTGCTTGGAAGCTGCAGTTGATGCAGAACGTAGCTGTCCTTTTTCTTTTGGGGATGGGTCACTGAGAGCACATTACACCTGTGCTCCAGAGTCTGCACTTGCTGCCAGTAGTGTACTGGGCACAACTCAAGGTGCTGGTTTAACCTATAAAAGCCCTAATTAGCCTGAGCCCCAGGTATCTGAAAGGCAACCTCCTTCCTCATGCTCCCTCGCAGCTTCTAAGGTCATTTGGGGGCACCTTCTTGCAGATTCCATCTCCCCGAGATGTTTTTACAGCTAGGGCACACAGGGAGGTGTGTTCAGTGGCTGCCCCTGCCAAATCCGCCTGAACCTGCTCATCTTCTGGAAACAATGAAAGACCTTTCTATTTGTCCAGGCATTTGGCAGGCAGGAATAGGGGTGAATGGGACTGGCTGGGGCAAGGGGATCTTTAAAATTGATTTTTATTGACTTTTTGTTAGTTTTTAGGACTGTAAGCTGCCTTGAGTCTCTGCGGGTAGGACAGCATATAAGTTAGACTTGGAAGATTCAGATTTATTTAGTCTACTCCTTGCTCCCCATTTGGGTGGTTATTTTCTAGTGCCTAAAGGACACTTAGTGAGCAAAATGATCCAACCAACAGCTTAAGGAACACACAGCAGCTACCACTGCTGTCAGCCCTAAACTGATCAACAGGAGCAATTGGGACCAAGCACATAGGTCATACGCCTTGAGAACTATTTAAGATCTGGCCCTCCTGAAGGTGATTTTTGGACCTCGTAGTAGCCATATGTTCAGAACTGCTAACATAGGCAATTCTAAACATGTCGCCTTTTTTCTTTTGGCCAACATTTAGACATTACAGCTGCGGAGCACTGGGCAACAGTGCCGAGACTGAGGGCAGCATCTGACGTGACAGCAGGGAGCAGACTGGGAGCTTCCCCCTGGTCTGCTCTCTGCTACCAAGAAAAACAGTAGCAAGGAGCAGCCTGGAAGCCCATCCATCCACTCCCCACTGCCAAGCCGCCCCTGGTCCCAAGGAACACTGGGCAGTGGCAGCAGGAGCAACACCAGGTCCCCCAGTGCACCCCCTCTGCCCGGTGTGCCTAGGAGAGTTTCTCATAGCTATTGCGAGGTCTTGTTTAGACCACCAGAGGATGGGTCCAGTGGCTCTCATGCAGGGGTATTGACTGAGTAGCAGCACAGCCAGTACGCACTTTCAAGTGGGTGCTCGAGACTGAACACAGCAGTAACCACTCACAAGTGAGTAATTACTCTTCGGTCTAATCACGTTAAAATCCCTAAAAAAGGTACAAATGACAGAGTGCACAACTCCCATTTAAAGTAAACTTCTGCAATCCACAAATCACTTATTTATAAATTTAAACTTGTATGTCGCCCTTCCCGAAACAGCCCAGGGGAGCTTACAAACGACAAACTCCTAAAATATTAAAATGCCAATTCCCTCTCCCAAGANTTCCAGACATGTGGGACCCACACCATTTAGGGCTTTAAAGGTCAAACCCAGCACCTTGAATTGTGCCCGGAAAACTATAGGGAGCCCGTGCAGACTCTGGAGCACTGATGTAATGTGCTCCCAGTGATCTGTCCCTGAAGAGAGCCGGGCAGCCACGTTCTTCACCAGCTGCAGCTTTCAAAAAGTTACCAAGGGCAGCACCATGTAGAGCACATTGCAGTAGTTTAGCCTAGTCCCATTGAAGCCTTCAGACTACTCTAGAGTAAGTGGCTTATGGATTGCAGACAACAGCTGCAGTCTTGAACCCAGTGCAGTCAATGGCAGAACTCCGACTGACTTTAATGCAAGTTATGCAGCCAAAAGTCATTTGCGTCTTTGAAGGTATCCGCCTAAAGACTAACTCTCTCTGTACTGCCTTGCCATGGTAATCACAGTACATCTGTGGTTACTGTGCCAGCTGTTCTCACTCTCACCAGGCTCCGCTTTTATGGATTCCAACATTGATGCTTTTTACAACACAGGCAGTAAATGGCAATTTCGCCATGTCGGTAGCAGTCTGCCTTTCATGAGATGAACACCAGCCGCTATCCCGAACAAATCCCCTTTAATTAACCAAGAAGTGGCAATGCCAATCTCTGGAGGAAGTGTCCATGCAGCCTTATTTCAAAAGAGACGGCATAGGTTCTGTGAAGACCAGTTACAATTTGTGACTACGATTAGATAGGATAGATCATCAGACACATGATGGAAGTTCAGATTTTTTGCTAAAGAACCATCCTAGAAAGCTGGACTGAGAGGTCCCTTGTCTCCCCTTGATCTAACCAAGCTAAGCCCATGCACCTTTTGACATCTCCATGTAAGGCTGCTGTTACACATGCACGGCGAACACGCAGCATACAATCACGCGGTGTGTAAATATGCCGCGCATGGGATTTAAGCTGCTTTTAGATGAGCGGGTTGCCGTCGCATGGCCCACTTGCATGAGTCTTCAAAATCGATTAGATGTGACAGGGACAGAATCACGCGCATTCAAGGCAGTCACTCATTGTTTGCCGACCGTGAATTAAATACCTCACACACAAAGGTAATTTGCGGTTGGCAAACCATGCTGGACGTGACCACTTTGAATGCACTTGATTCTGTCACGTCTAATCCCGCCTTGTGAGATTTTGAAAAATCGCGCGAATGGGTCGCATGATGGCGACCCGCTCGTCTAAAAGCGGCCTTGGACATGGAATTTCACGTGTTAAAGCCAGTCGCGCATTCTTTTAAAGCTGCAAATTAAATACCTCTGTGTCAAGGTATTTAATTCACTGCTTTAAAAAGAAGGCTCAACTGGCTTCAACGCACAAAATGTCACGTCTGATTCCCACATGCGACATATTTACACGCAGCGTGTTTGCTGCGCACGTCTAAAAGTTCTGCTCATGAATGTATCCCTTCTCTCTCATCACTCCTAGCTTGTAAGTTCTGTAGGGCAGGGACTTAGCTTATGATTGTTCAGTGCCAGGTACGTTGCTGGCACTATACAAATCTTGCTCTCATATACAAGGTAAAAAGTCTGTTGAATATGCAGAATGATCCCAGAAGAAATAAAATAAAATAAAATAAAATAAAAACCTAATCCTGCAATCAAGTGTGTATGTTCTTAACTTACAAATAAATTTCTTGTACTGAGTTAAATATACATGTCAAGTTTAGCACGTACTTTCAGGACCAAGTCCTAATAGCCTGAGTACAACATGACTTCTATTTCTTTATTTCCAACAAAATTCAAACAGACTCCTCAGTGTGCCCAAAATAAATTTTAAGCAAATACTGAAAACTAATGTAAAACCAAATATCAGAAGTTATAACTGATCTAAGATTATTTTAAAAAACAACTGGCTTTTAGTTTTCTTAATCTTGTGCCCAGAGGTGGTTTTAGACAAGCACCTTTCCACCCATCACCCACCCATCACACACGCTGCAGGGCATCAGTGCAGTCCTGCAACATGCTTTGTTCAGTAGCAGGCTGGGCTGAATTATTTACTCCAATTGAATGTTTTTTAAAATGCTGCTGAAATGCTACGTTGTGACAATTAAGGCTAGATTTCACCAATAAAGTAAATGGCAGGTTTGCCATCTATTTCAATGGGTTGAGGAGGATTACACCCTTCCCATCAGTGTGCTTGGAACAATCTGAAGTCAGGGGAGGAGACAACTCCTTTTGATGTCCCCTCCTCCAGTCCCAAATCCAGTCGCTCAAGAGGAGGGTGGCTTCTCCTACACATTCCCCTTCTGAGAAAAATTAGATGCCAACTGTAAAGAATATGGTGCAGGGGACTGGCTTTTCACAAGCACCATCCCATGGCTACGCTGCGGCCATGAGGGTCACAGGAGAGCATCCCCTGCGCTTCCAACTTCAGAGGAGGTGGGGAAACGTATCCCTTCTGCTCCCCAATCTTTATAGCCATTCCTGAGAAACTGCCTCCTCGCTATTTCCATTGCAGCCCCTTCCCTCAACCCAAAGGTCCGCCATATTTTATATTATGCACATACCATCAACACTTCAAGCCCATACAGACTGCGCTTGTGGCTTTAGTCGATGGTGACCTTTTGTCTACTTGCAAGATTGTCTCACTCCCCGGGTCCTAGACCAGCTCCTGCGGTTGTCTGGGGGCGCCACACTGGAGGTCCCCCAGGTTTTTCAGGGGGCCATGCAGAATAGGGCGTTCTCAGTGGCTGTGCCGCACCTTTGTAAATCTCTCCTGGTGGGGGCCCGTCCGGCCACAGACCTCCCAGGACTTGTAAGACCTGGCTGTTCCATCAGGCATTTGGTGAGAGGTGGGTGGGGGTTGGTGAGGGAGGGTCTTTTTAATTTTTATTGTTTTATTATGATGTGTTCATCTTTTGTTGTTAGTCACCCCAGGTTGCCTGTGGCAAGAGGGGCGGGGTATACATTTTAAAAATAAATAAATAAATAGATCAGGGCCAATTGATCCTGTTGATGTTGTTAGATCTGTCGGCTGCTTTCGATACCGTTGACCGTGAGATGTTGGTGACTTGCCACTCACCCATGCTTTCATCACCTCAGGACTAGACTATTGTAATGTGCTTACGTGGGGCTATCCATGGTGATGGTACGGAGACTGCAGCTGCTGCAGAATGCAGCAGCCCCCCTCCTTACGAGAGCAGGACACCATGAGCATGTTACACCGGCGCTCCGTTTTCTGCAATGGCTGCCTGTAGTCTTCCGGGCCCGATTCAAGGTGTTGGTCTTGACGTATAAAGCCCTAAGCAATGACATTCTGGCCCCCGCCTACCTGCAGGACCACCCCAGGCCCTGGAGTGGCCCTCTGCTGGGGGCACCTTCCTGGAGGTCCCTCGGGTATCCGGGGGGGCAACTCTGGAGAGGGCTTTCTCTGTGGCCACACCTAGGCTGTGGCACTCCCCTCCAGCGGAAGCCCAGTTGGCTCCGAACCGTCCCTCCTTCTGATGAAAATGCAAGACCTGGCAGGCATTTGGTGATGGAGAGGTGTGGTGGGGTTAGGGTAGTAGGGCGAACTATTTTCACCCCCAGTTAAAAAGTTATTTATACTTTTTAGTGTTGTGTATTTATGTTTTTGTTGTTAGCTGTCTCAAGCCACTGTTAGCGGAAGAGGCTGGATAAAAATATTATAATAAATAAAATACAGCAATGGCAAGAGATGTTTGCGGTGGCTGCTTTACAACTGTGGAACTCCCTCTCCTTAGAGCTTTGGCAAGCTGCCCCAAATTGCCCAAGGTAAGAGGGAGCAGGATGATAAAGGCTTACAAGTTGAGCATTTTTTGAAGGAAAGACCCTTTTATTCAGCCAAATGTCTGGCATGAGCGGATGGAGCCGCAGAAGTTGGGAGTACGGGTTTATAAATTGGTTTTATGTATCCATAACTTTTTGTTCTAACCTGTCCTGACCCCAAACGAGAAGGTGGGATATACATTTAAATAAACAGATCTCAAATTGTAGTCAGTGCTGCATGCATGCACGCTCAACTGCAGCGTACTCGAGCGAATCTTTTCCAGGGTTTCCCTTTCACCAGCTGCAAAACATTCTCTTCCCTCCCCACCCACCCTTGTTGAGATCCTCATTTGAGGATCTGTGAACCAGATCAAGACCCCCTGCCCCTCAGCCCTTGGTGGGGCATGTAGGAGGCCCCTTGCTGTTCCCATTTCCCAGAGACCGTACCTGCACATTAACCTGGATAGGCTGTCTCTCCCCACTTTTGGTATGAGGCACTCCTTCGGTGTCGTAAGTGCCGGTGTAAGCGACAACGTGGGGGTCTCTTGCCTTCTCTTCCAGAGGAATGTTCACTCCTCCTATCCCCATAGTCCTGAAATAGATGGGTTTGGAGCCTTTCAGCCCACTGAGTGGATAACAATCCTCCAACGATGGAACGCTTCTCCCCCTGCTCCCAGCGCCAGGGGATGCAGCTGCCCCAGGCCCCTACTGCATGAGCCCGAGCTGCTGTCCCTCCCCACTATAGCTCCAGCCTTGTAGCTCTCTAGTGTTTACTCCCAGCACTTGCCCAGGAGGCTGCTGCAAGCCACCCAGGGAGGGAGCTCCCAAATGCTGCACATTCACAGAGTGGAGGGGCCAATCGCTCACCACTCTCCATACACATTGCATTCGTATCTTAGCAGGAGCCAAATGGAAACACAAGTGTGGGGTTTTTTTTTCCCCCTCCCGGCAGAGGAATGGGTTGTTTTTTTAAAGCTGCACGGCTGACTCACTTTTGCTGAGGGCAGCTCGTGCAGATTATACAGTAGTGACCCAGAGAAGAAGCATTGGGGGGAGGGGTTGATTTACTGTAACTGGGCAGGATTTAATGGGCATTTCAGCATGACTCTCAGCTGCCTCTTCCTGGCCATCAGGACCGCGCCTATGGCATAGGAGGGGTGGGGAAGGGTCTCAAGCATATCTCCCTTGGGGACTCTTTTCTTCCACTTCTCCCCCAGGAGCTGTATGGCAGCAGCTCTATTCCCTTTCCTCCTCCCGCCCCCATGGCACAGTCTGGGGGCTTATTTCCTCCTCCCAAGCCTGGAACCTTGGGACTGGATCCAGGCAGAAGGGGGCTGGTAAGAAGCCAGCTAGAGAAAAGGGGGGGGGGGGGAGGAGCACGGTGGATAAATGTCTGATCCTAATGAAAACACAGCCTCCTCCTCCCCCCCCCCCCCCCCCCCCCAATCGTGCCTTAGAATAAAGAGCAGTGTGTGTACGGGGCTCTCTACTGGCTGTAGGAGAGGGGGAGACCATTGGCTATTTTTAGGGGGCCAGTAGCCACTTAAAAATAGCCAAGGGTCTACCCCTCTCCTACAGCCAGTAAAGAGCCCCGTACACACACACACCATCACACCAGCCACCTAGCAAGGTTGGAATAGCCCTTTCTCCAAGCAGCAGCAAGGGATGCAGCTGTGCCTATTATACCATGGAGTGTGGGCCTCAGAGCAGACAAGAGCATGCCCCCTGCCTCTCAGAGACGGGTAAGGGGGGGAGCTGCATCAGGAACCATGCTTCCCCCCCCCCGTGGCCAGGCCTCCCCTTTAAAAGAGGACACTTATGGTGCAGGGCTGCATACATGGTGCAGGGCTGCATTGGTTCCAGTACAGCCCTGTAACATGTCTCTTTCATACATGTCCTCTTGACCTCCCCCGCTGCATCTTGCATTCCTGTCCTATGGCAGGATTTGTGCCAGCCAGGAGCCAGAGGCTGGCAGCTGCCACTTGCAGAAGGAAGGAAGCCCCCCCAATGGATGCTGACCCAGGCAAGCACTGTCCCCACCCGGGAACTGTCAGCGGAAGGAGAGCAGCAGCCCCCTCCCCATGTCCTGTCCATTCCATGCCCGTAGACTCACTGACTTGCCACTAAACCCACTGCCATCTCAGGAGGGCAGCTGCCAAGCTCTCGGGCAGGGACCGTCTCTTAGCTTATTTTTGGTAAGCGCCAGGTCCATTGCTGGTGCGATATAAATGCTTATCATGATTAATATTGAGGCGAGGTGCAGCCTCCTGATCTAACAGGCCAGGCAATCAAGGGAGGAATGATGAAACCCTTGTGCTGTCAGCTTGCCAGGGAAAACCATTAGCCCTCTAAAAATAAAGCGGGGCTGGAGAGGAGCCGGGGCGCACAGACTTACGAGGCGTGGAGGGTCCCCGGTTTCAGCATCACCTCGATCTTGTACTTGGCCCCGGTGAGCAGCTTGATGGTCCGGTTCTGGCCGAACCGCTGCCCGTCCACCTTGAAATAAACCGGCCCGTCGTTGGGCTGGATCTTGAGGGCGACGCTGATTTTCACCAGGTTGGGGACGTCTCCCATGGCGAGGCGAGGCGAGGCGAGCCCGGGGAGGCGCTGCGCTACTGGGGCTCCCGATGGAGAAGGGGAAGAGGAGGAGCCGCTAATGTCCAAGCCCGCTCGCCCTCAGCAGCAGCAGCTGGGGGGCTTTAATCCCGGGCATGCCAAGCCTCCTGCGCGCCCCTCTCCAATCCGGAGCCAGGGAGCGGCGCGCAGCAGCAGCGCATCGGGGCCCTTCGCCGCCCGGGATTTAATCCGGCCCTGGTGGCAGCAGCAGCAGCGGCGCTAATCCGCCCGGCTAAACCGCGGCGAAGGGGGGAGGCGAAGGAAGAGGAAGCCGGAGCCAGCGCCTGGGATCGCTTCTCCAAGCAGCGGCTGGGGAGGATGATCGTTCTCTCCAGCTAAATCCAGCAGAGGGAGTCTGAGCGGCCCTTCCGCACACGGGTAGAATTTGGGGTTGGATTTTGATTAGGCGTGATGCAGGGCCCTGCAACATGTATAATAAAATGTAACAAAGGGCCTTAGTCCTCAAACACCGCCCTCTGGTAAATCAGAGGCCCTTTTCGTACCTAACAGGGATAAAATGGGTGTTACATTTTGTAATGCATGTTGCAGGGCACCCATAGAGCCCACCTGCAGCCCTGCAACATGTATAACAAAATGTAACACCCATTTTTATCGTGTTAGAGTGTCTGTGTGAAAACGAGCAAGTCCTGCAAACAACGGGGAAACGCTGCAAAGTAGGGTGACCTCCTGTCCCGCTTGAAGCCAATGGCTTAGCTCCCATTGACTTAAATGAGTAAAGACTGTGTGTCACGGCTGAATTAAACCATTCCTTGGAGTTGCCAGGGGTCAGGCTCCCTGCAAAGTGTGTGTGTGGGAGAGAGATTCGTTTCCTTTTGTGGGTAAAATGACTATGGGGATGATCCGTAAGGAGACCAGAATCACAGCTTCTGTCTGTGAGAGATTAGTTGCCCTTGGCAGGTTTTTTTGTTATAAATTCTGTTTCTTGATGGTGGGTTTTTTCTGGGTGGGTAATTTGGGTTTGGTGAATCTGCTGAAAGTGAACTAGATGAGGACCCTTGAGGTTCCTTCCAGCTCTATCATAGAGCTCTCGGGCAGGGACCGTGTCTATCTTCTTCTCCGTAAAGTGCCAGGTACATCACTGGTGCTAGATAATAATAATAATAATTAATAAGAACCCTCTGTAAACAACCTAACTGGGCATTCCACCATTAAAGTCAATGGATTCAGGAGTGCAGCAACTGTGGGTGTTTTTAGACAAGTGCCTCCCCCACCCGTTGTGCATGTTGTAGGGCTGCATAGGGCGCCAGTGATAGGTGGGGAGGTGCCTGTCTAAAAATGCCCAGTGAGATTGCTTGCCTGTTGGGAGATCTCACCGTCTCACGTTGATTAGACTAAACACCAGTGCTCAAGTTATGGGGGTGGGGCCAATGGGGCTTCCTTCCTACTTTTACAGGCTACTTAATTTCTGGTTTAGGGCAAAGCGTGGCAAGGGCACTGAGGGCCAGATCAAGGCACATGCAGAAGCACTGGTGTTAAGTGCCCACAGAGCTTTCATTGCAAGGAGCCCTGGTTTTGTGGAGAGCTTGCAAAAGGGGGGGGAGGTCCAGCATCTGAAGCTCATGAGAAAGAACAGAACATGCATCAAATAAATATGGACCTGCAATGCAAGGAGCCCTGGTCCCTGCAGAGAATGTTATGTTTGATTTGGACATCCAACATTATAATTAGGATAACATTTCCCTTTTCTAATGGGAGTCCGAGTGTGTCTCTCAAACATTCCTGTGTTAGGTATGGGCCCCTACACCATCATTTTGCCGAGGACCCCAACTTCCTTGCATTCAGTTCTGTGTGGAGGAGGGGGAAACCATTTATTTTGGCCCCTTCCCTCTGCGTGGCAGCTGGATGAAGGCTGCACACTGGCCGCTCCCTGTTCAGAACCTCAGACCCTACCTGACGTTGTTGGCTACAGTAACAGACTGCTTGCTTCCCATGCACTTGTGTGACCCCATGTTGAGACTTAAATGTATCCATATGATCCCAGACAATGCAAAGTATAGCAAATATCAATCAGGAGTTTGATCCCAGCCACAGATGTGGCAACCCCACTTGGGCTCCTGACCCAGAGTTTGTGTGTCTGCCTTAGACTCAGCTCAGTGGGGCCAGGAGGTGGAGGGGAGAGGATGTAGAACAGAGGGAACTCACATCTGATTAAAATAATGACCAGCTGAGTTCTGCTTCTCTTCCCTCTCCTCTCTGTTTACAGAGCCCTGGGTGGATACTTCCCTGCCCCTTTCTGCCTGGTTCCAGATTTCAGAATCCAACAGCTTTGGGGGAAGAAACCCCACAGCCTTGGGCTGGGTGGCAGGAGCAGGGTAAGCTTTCTGTCCCACAACCCCAAGGGGGAGAGTGAATTAGCACTCCACTGCTCCAACAGAGTAGGGAGAATGAGAACTATTTTAGTTATAAAATACTTCCTTCTTTAACTAAGTCCCCACCCTTGCCCCCCATAACTGAAGCCCTGGTAAAGCCTCTTCTTTGCACCAATCAGTGGTAGAAAGGAAAATGCTAACAACTTTTAGACTGAGACAAAAGTAGTTCAGATAACTTTTATTGGATGGACGTCAATTGGTATATGCCAGTGTTTTGTGTTTTTCCCTGTGTTTTGGGTTTACAAATTATTTATTTTAAGCTTGATGTGCATGTAGACTGTGTTTTCTTCCATCTGATGTTAACCCTGGGAAGTCCTTGCTGCTGGGTTATGCCAGTGTTTTGGGTGTTTCCCGGTGTTTTGGTTTTACAAATTATTTATTTTAAGCTTGATGTGCATGTAGATTGTGTTTTCTTCCATCCAGTGTTAACCCTGGGAATTCCTTGCTGCTGGGTTATGCCATGCTACTGGCCTACCGTCCCCCTGGCTCTGCCTACCATCCCCCTGACTCCGCCCCTAGGCTCGCCAGCCTTACTACCCCAGTGCCCCTCCAACATCAAAACCCACCAGTCGCCCCTGGTTGGTAAAAGGATGCAAGCTATCAGGGGGGAAAATAAATCAAAACAGATGTGTCTAGGCATACATGTATTCCCTACAATACATGCAATCACTTTGGAGAAAGCAATAACTTTTTTTTTTTAAATTATTTTTTAAACAGCAAAAGATAAAAAATATCTCTGGGTGTTTTTAAACAAGACAGGTGGTGAGGGGACGTCGTGCATGTGAGAGTGCTTCCAACGAGCAGCTCCACCCGCCACCTACCCTGTCCTTGCACGGGGCACTACAGCTTTTTCCGGAGTGCCCCATGAATGGATAGGGGAGGCAGTGCATGGGTCATGGGAGTGTGCCCCCCACTGAATTCACACAAGTGCTCCCTCACGGGGATGGTGAGTGTCCGTGCGTGGGGGCGTCTCATGTAAAAACACCCTAAGACAACAATCCTAGATTGCGCAGTAACTCACAAGGCCTGCTCATGGACTGACAAAGGGATAAATAAAATAAATAAATAAATTAAAAACAAACTGTGCTCTGTTGATCTTGTTAGACCTTTGAGCTGCCTTTGATACAGCTGATCATGAGTTGTTGACACGGCCGCAGAACTTGGCAGGGGTGCACGGGACTGCTCGAGTGGTTCTGTACATTCCTGTCAGGGAAGTCCTGGAGGGGTGGTGGTGGTGGTGGTGGTAATCATCCCCTCAGGACCTCCCCTGTGGTGTCCCTCCTTCTAATATAGGAATGTTTGGTGCACATAGACCCATTAGGAAAAGGGAAATGTTACCGAATTAATTTTTGAGGTTCAGTTTAAACAGACCATCTCCTTCAGGGGCTGAGGCTCCCTGCATTGCAGGCCTGTATGCTATGCCTTTGCAGTTACTTCTAGTTTGCTGATGAACCCCATGTGTTTGGGAGGTGGGGGGCAGGGCTTGCCGCAGGCCCTCCATACGCTTGGAGCACACCACATTTGAGGGCCTTTGGGCCTGTATTTTATGTCAATGCTTCTCGTGCTCATGTTGTCATTTCAGGTTTATTCATGGACCGCACCTATTGGGGGAACACCCCCCCCCAAACATGTGACAGCCTGTTCACTCACACATTTTGCATTATTCTGCGTCTGGCCCTGCCATGTGTTCCATCAGTAGCACAATCTCCGCCTGCAGTTAATTGCCATGTGAAGGTGGCTCTAGTGTGGAGTCCAGACAGATGGGGCTTGCTTCAGAACCGCAATAGTGGACAGCTACTAGGAGCAGATTTGCACCTGGCTGAGAAGTCTCTTAGCAGACACAGGTGAGTTCACATGGATTCAAAATTGGAGCCAAACCAATTCCTTATTAATTTGTCTCTTCTTAGGCAAAACTCCCACTGGGGAAATGAACAATGGTGTCAATCAAGGTCTATTATTATTTTGTCTGCTAGACTTAAAACAAGACTTAACATGAAGAGAAAGAGGCTTGGATCCCCCCTGGTTATTTGAGGGGGGACATTGCTTTCTAGAAAACTATTTGATGAGGAAAGTCAGTCTGCTTCTCTGTGACTCCCTGGCTACGGGACCTCTCTTTATAGATACACCATAGGGCCTGCTTGCATCTGTGTTTTGTATCGCATGTGGTGCAGCATGTGAATGAGCAGAAATTTCTGGAGGTGCATTCCAGCAAAGAACTATTTCAAAGCAGTGAAGGCTTAAGTCACTTTTACTCCTGAATTGTTCACACATCTTTGGAAGCTGACTCCCCGGCCAGCTATCACCTTGTCTAGCCTTCCCTTTTTGGGGAAGGTTAAAACCTATTGAATGGATGGTTGCCCAGAAGCTTCAGGTTCATCTCGATGCTGCCAGAATCCTGGACCCATATCAGTCAGGTTTTCATCCAGGGTATAGCGTGGAGACTGTGCGCTTGTAGCCTTGGTTGATGATCTGTGTCTGGAGATTGGACAAAGAGAACTGTGCTCTATTGAACTTGTTAGACCTTTCAGTGGCCTTTGACACAGCGGATCATGAGGTGTTGACATGGCTCCGGGACTTGGCAAGGTTGGGTGGGACTGCTCTTAAGTGGTTCCGTTGATTCCTGTCAGGGAAGTTCCAGGGGTGATGATGGGAGATTGCTTGTCATCCCCTCGGGACCTCTCCTGTGGTGTCCTGCCAAGTTCCAGCGTCTCTCTCCTATAGTTCAATATGTATTTGAGGCTGCTGGGTGAGATCATTCAGAGGTTTGTTTGCCATCAGCGTGCTGATGACACCCAGCTCCACCTCTCTTTCTCACCTGCCCCAGGTCCTGCAGTCTCGGTGCTTACCCAATGCCTGGCAGCTGTTGGCGACTGGATGAGGCTGAGCCGATTGAAGCCGAATCCAGACAAGACTGAAGTGATGACCGTTGGCCGACCTTGTGATTTGGAGGGGATTGGGACCGCCTCTGGTTACCCAGGTTCACAGCCTTGGAGTGCTACTGGACCCCTCTATATCTGGAGACTGACAAAGGGAACTGTGCTCTGTTGATTGTGTTAGATCTTTCAGTGGACCTGTTGCTGTCCTTGGACCACCAGATTGTGGTAGTGGCCATAAATGCTTTTCACCAGCTCCCTTTATTTCTGATTTGGATCTGGCCGCCATTATCCATGCCTTCGTTACCTCAAGGCTAGACTACTGCAATGGCACTTGACATGGGCTTCCCTTGATGGCTGTTCAACAGCTGGTGCAGAATGGGGGTGGCCCAGTCCCTTTTGGGGGTGGGTCACCGTGACCACATTACACGTGTACTTTGCAGTCTGCACTGGTTGCCTATTGCCTTCTGGGCATAATTCAGGGTGCTTGTTTTGACCTTTTAATGCCCTAAACATTCTGGGCCCGACCATCAGATAGACCACTTTTCCTACCATGCTCCACTGTGACCGCTGCAGTTGGCTGGGAGTGTGCGGGTACCTCCTGCCCGTATTGTTCATATGTCAAGGGCCAACAGAAGGGCATTCTTGGTTGCTACCCTAGTATTATGGAACTCCCTTCACCTGGAGGTTTGTCAGGGCCTCCGTATATTCTGGAGGCAGTGTAAAATCTTTCTTTTTTGCCCAAGCATTTGGTCAGTGGGGGATGGGGTTGGAGTGAGTGGGCATAGAGGTGAGGGTGAGGATTTTAATGTATTTTGTGGTTTTAACGTTGTACGCCACCTTGAGCCTTGGGGGAAAGTTGGGGTAAAAATATAAAGGAATTGCTTGAATTTAACACGGTTTGTTGGAACGTGCCCTCTGTTTTAGCTAGCCCCATCAGCAACGTAGGGTCAAACAGCAGAGCACACCCAGTTCTTTCTGCTTATCACCCACCTAGGAGTAGAAGGCTTCCAGGGCAATTTGCTATATGACCAAGGGTTTCTATTTTTGTCCTCAAGGGGATGCCCTCCAGTGAACCTGCCTCTGGAAGCTATGAAACTGCCTGATGGGGGCTACGTGTAGCTGAGTCACAACACTATAAACCTTTCTAGTGTGTTTCCTCATCTGACATAGCTGGATGATTTCATGTGGCTTGGTTGTGCCTGGCAATATGACAATCGTGGGTTAAAACGGAATGTAAGCCATGGTGCAGTAAATAGTCTGTCTTTCTGGCACTGACCCCAGCAACCAGCTCCGTGGGCTCATCTGCATAAGCATGCCGGCAAGCTAATCAGCTAGAAGATGTCTTTCCATTTGACATTTGTTGAAAGCAGAACTAAGGTACAGGGAGCAGGAGCTGCTTGCAGGGCAGATGCATGCTTGTGTTCACCCTCGGGATGCTTCAAAGCATTGTGAACTGCTATAAAAATAAAAATATTGTTTTGTCCAATGCTCCTGATTAATAAATACTTCAGCTTGGGGTAGATTCCTACCTCAGGGACACCTCTCTTGCAATAACTCACAAAGTAGTGGCTCTCCAATGTTCCCCTTTTAGGACATTGTCACCTGCACACAGATACACAATATGCACAAAGAAAAGTTGGTTATTATTAACCATCCTTTGTGTGGGTGAACGAAAAGGCGCTGGGGTGGAAACATACCTCAATTCATTTTACCATGGGATAGATTTCTACCCCACCCTAGAGTAGAAATGTACCCCAAGAGGTCTGATGTTAGTTGACCCATTCAAGCAATTTAAGTGCCAAAGGACTGGGGTAAAAATCGACCCCATGAGACAAACACTGTTGTATTTTATTTTCCTAGGTTGAGGGTTTTTAATGTCACCAGTTGTGTACAAAAGGACCAGGGGTTAACTGGGGTCCTATTAAAATCTGTGGAGAAACGTCCCTTGACTTTGGTTGTATCAGAATTGACTCACAATTTCCCCTTTTCTCACCCCTCCCCCCCCCCCCCCCAAACCACAAGGGTACATTTCTGGAATAGCTCAGGGATACCAGTGATGAGAATTCTGCCCGTAGTTCCTTCCTCTGGCTTCTGCTCTATATTTTAAAGTATGTACCATGTATGTGTACCAGCAGTAAAAAAGACCCAAGAGGCAAAAGTCACACAAAACTCTTCAAGTCCATATTCCACATATCCACATGTTTTGTGAAAGTCTTACTGCTCCCTGTGCTCCTTGTCTCTCCCTACGTCCCCTCTCCTTGTTTCCCCCCTCCGTGTCTATTAGATTGTAAGCCGTAGGCAGGGACCGTGTCCATCTCATTGTTCTGTAAAGTGCCAGGTACGCAGCTGGCGCTATACAAATGCTTATAAGAATAATAATATAATATGTTCTCTGCCAACTGATGCAAAGGATGGGCCATTAAAATGCAGGGAAATTGGCAGCTGTGTGTGTGAGGACATTACCATAGGAGAAAGCAAACACAGCTTATGGAACAAGTAATGATCCGTTACTACTTCTGTGAACAAGTTCACGGTAGTTGTATTTCAGTAAACGTAGGCAGGCACAAAGAAATCCCATTCCTCTATTTCCAGAATTCCCAATTCAGGTTCTATGCATTTTAGAGGCTGCAAAACTTTTTGCTTGCAGGAGGTCACATTTGATAGATTAAATGAATTTTTTAAAATAAATAAAGAATAATAATAATCCAGTAGCATTATATTAGAGTGCATGTAAGATCAGAATGGAGAGTACAATAATAGCTGCCAGCAGGAATCAATTATAACTCTCTAAACAGCGGGGCATATCATGTTGGGGTAAATTGGGTGAAGCTGAAAGCATTGATTAGAATCGGCTTCCTCACTAAGTGATAGGTCAGATTTATACTGAGTAATGCCTGGGGCCAGCTCTCTGTGTTCATTCCATTTGAATGCATAGCTTTCTCGAGTTAGAGGGAGGGCTGTGATTTTTGTCTTGGCAACTTTCAGAGGAAGTCCTAGTGGAGCAGGTAAAAGCCATGAGTCTATAGTAATAAAGCATGATAGCGCAGGTCTCTGGTTGTGCCCAAAATGTCTTTTCCCTTCCCCCTTGCCAAAGAAAGGGCACAATCATCCACCATTAAAATCAGTGGGAGTTTTGTTATTGGTTCCAATGGACACAGGATTGTGTCCAAAATGAATGTGATGTTTATAGCAATTTTGATTTAGGGGTCATTTTTCTATCTGTTTTAGTGATAAGATCAAAACCGTATGAAATTAAAACTGTTATTGAAGAGTGTAGCAGTTTGGTCCTTCACAATCAGCTGGCCAGCTTTTGCATGTTTTCTGTAGTTCAAGGTTGAATTTTTCAAGACTGTTAGTGAAAGTGGTTCAAGTGTTGTTATTAATATAGCGCCAGTTATGTGCCTGGTGCTGAACAATTGTAATCAGAGACAGGTCCCTGCCCCGAAGGGATTAAAAACTAGGATGGACAAGGAAGGGAACACAGGGAGTCAGGGATACATCCATCCATATTTCACAGATAGGGAACGGAGGCAGAGAGACAGTGACTTTTCTAAGGCCGGTTTCCCCTAAGCCTTTTTTTGGCCTTCCAGGTCAAAGTTCAGCACCTTCTTCCCTAGGCTAAACTGGCTCTCCTTTTCTAGCCAGTTACCTGAAAGGTGAAATCTCCCAAATGTCAAAGGATGCTCTTAAATGAGCAAGGCTGGGGGGCGGGAGGCAGTTCCGGGGCGGCTGGGTGTTACAGCTCAGGTGGAGTGAGTGGGGCAGGATTCTAATGAGTGGCGCCTAGGGTAGTCATCATTGCCACGCAGGCATCCGCCACACACTCCCGCAGCCACCTGCCGGCCCTGCAAACAACTTACATGGGCAGCTGTTCCCCCCTCTCAACTGCCCACCCTCTGCTATGATGCACTGCAGTGGAAACCATGGAACCAAGAAGCTGCAGCAGGCATTAACACCATCCTGCCCATGACCGCCGGCAGTTCCGACCAACCACCGAGGCACATACCGGGTGGGACACACAGAAATTGCAACACGCCACTCTCCGAATGTGCGTGTCCTTTAAGGACAGGCCAGGGGGCCCGGTGGCGCTGCGGACTGCCACGGTACCACTCAGAACTTAGTGGTAGTGGGCCTTTATGGTACTGGCAGATCTTCCTGTTGGCGTGGGTGGCTGCCCCAGTTCATACGGGCAGGGGATGCGTGGGTGCCCAAGGCCGTGCCCGTTTTTGGCTTACCCCACACAGCATACTCCAGATTTCTTGGCAGTGCCCATGGTTGGATGCTGAGTGGCTCACAGGCGGGTGCGTTCCCTTGCACCACTTTCAAATGGGCAGTTGGGTGAGTGGCTCCTGCGTGCTAGCATCTCATTTAAAAATACCCAAACTCATGGCTGTTGCTGCTGACTACAGGATAATCATTGAATCCATGACAACAGTCTGTCACTGGCCAATTATTCTTTAGATAACTAATTAGAGACAGATTTCTTAAAGGAAAAAAGGCCACTGAAACAAGCATTCTACAATTCTTGCCGGACAGTAAAGGGGCTAACCATGCATGTATATACCATTCCTCTGTTCCTTTTTTATAACCAGAAGGTACATGGATATGTAAGCGCTGGCCAAAGTGACTGGGAAGCTTATAAAAGGGGAGAAAAGCAAAATTGCATCCCACCATCAAACCCTTTTTGAATGCTGTGTGGCCGGGTTGGGGTCAGATGGCAGAGGAGGGCAAGGCCAGCTGAAAGCCACTCTACGCAGTGTCCTCTCCTGTTGATCTCGCAAAGGAATAGGTTAATGTTGTGCTGCATTAGTCCATATGAACTCCTGTGGGATCCCACTTTGTCCCCACAAGACTCCTGGGAATGGAGAGTTTGATGCAGCTGTAGCCTTGCTGGCCCTCACACTTGTGTTTCTGTCCACACCCTGAGTGTTGCCAGCTCCCTTAGTTTTCCTATATGTTCCATGAAATGTAATGCTTTTCATAAAGCCTCCCACATCCCATCCATGGCTGCTGTCTTGTTTTACCTTGTAAGGGCATAGCCCTCCACCCACTGAAGCCAGATGCGTAAGGAACACCAACAGCAGAAATTCCCATTCTCCATATATCTTTGTACCCCTACTGCATCCCATGGGTTTTCTGTGTCACCTTATACACAGCTACTGGATGAGTGTCTGGAGGGCTGAGAACAGTCTTTCTCAGCCAGTGAACCGACCCTGCTGCATAGCCTGAGAGAGGCAGGAAGAAAAGCAATTGAATATGCCTGGCATGCAGGGCCAGCCTTAGAATTTGTGGGGCCCAGGGCAAAGATAAAATGTGGGGGTCCTGGTGACTCCACCACCTAGGGGACTTCTGGGGGCCCTAAAGGTGGCCATGATTGCAGTCCTGCTCCAAGAGAATGAGACCCCCACATCCTTCCCTGGTGAAAACAGGGGCCACGGTGCCCCCCCCCCCAAAGTGTGGGGCCCGGGGCAGTTGCCCCAGGTTGCCCTATCTGTCTGCCTCTCCGTGCAGTCCAACGTCAATATGATAGTGACAGCAATCCATGTAGCCGGTCCTGGTGGAGAGCACTGTTTTCATCCTCTCGGATTAAAGAAAAGGGTTTGTCAAGGCTGCCGCTCTCTCATCCCTGGGATTCAAAATAGTGCAAGGAAAGCTGAAATCTCACATGATCTAAAACTAGCCATATGTGAAATCCATGCTGCCGGGTGTGAGCTGAGCTGGGAATCGCACCTCTCATCCTGCTAGCTCGCAACACGGAATCCATCCCTTTCTGATGCAAGAGGTTATTTTTTAACTGTAAGATAGGTTTTCCCTTGACTTGTTAATACCTATGTGAGTAACTTTGCCTATCTAGTTTGTGAATGCAGCTATTGACTTGTGTTTGCTGCTCCCCTGCAATATCGTTTGATTTATGCTTCCGACATCTAATGAAACACACCAGGCATGCTTTTGAGTGCCTGATGTCTTGGGTAAACATCAGTGGAATTATTAGTGCAGAGGTAGGGTTAATCTGGGCAACAGTGGGTGATTTCAGACATTACGTTTGTCTGAAATCACCACAGTCAACCGCGGGGTGTGTGTGTGTGAACGGAGGTGAAAGTCTGTTTGCGCGCATCCAGATGTTCACCGCAGTCAACTGCCCCCTGCGGTGAATCGAACCACCCTTTGTTCTCCCGTACCATGACGGCGAAGGAAGCGTGGTTAGGGGGAATCCGGAACGCGGTGAAGGAAAAGTAACGTCTGTTATCTTACCTTCACCGCGTTCTGGGGTCCCGGCGGCGGCAGGGGCCAGATAGACCTCTGCGGCTGCCTGTCTCAGGGAAGGAGGGTGGGCTGCCGGGGAGCATAGGGGGCAGGGCTGTGTGGCCGCACGCTGTGTCATGCAGCCCCGCCCCCTCTGGGAGGGGGGTTTGCCCAACAAACGTGACGGGCGGCTGCATTGACCCCGGGCCGTAGTTCGGCGGTCCCCACGGCCGGCGGCGAAGGGGGGAACGTCTGTTGGCTCACCCCTTCACCTCCGCCCGTAACGTCTGAAATCACCCAGTGTCTTGAGTAAGGTGACCAGATACACAAATTTTGGGGGGTATGCATGTTGTTCTTGTTGTTGCAGTAGCAAAAATGACAAATATTAATAATGAAAATAGAAATGAAAATGACTTTTTTGTTTTTGAAATAAAGGGAAAAACTGAAAAACATATTCCTGGCTATAACTTTTTTTATTCTTTCTCTTATTTTTTATTCTTATTCAATTCTGATGAAACTTGGGGAGATTGTACTGCCAACAGAGGGCACTATGTATACCAGTTTTTGAAAGGATTAGATAATGAAATCGATTTTAGAAGCAATTGAATGTTGTGATTTTAAGTTGCTGCTAATATTCAGGGGCTAAGTCTACTAATGATAATATCTGTGATGGGGTAGACTCACCCCCGGTGGGTGTGGCCACCATACCCGCCCCAGGTTCCGAGACTCTTTACAAAGATTATTGTTGTTGTCCTTGTTCATTATATTTTTATATACTCCCTGTTAGTAATTAAGGGAGTTTGTTTTTAATCCTTTCCCAACAAGAATATTCCCTCCTTATCTTTGTGTACTTCCTTTAATTGGAAAATTGACTTTCCCTGCAAATAACCTCAGCTTTCGTGGTTGGAGCACAAGAGGAGAAAACCCGACCAAATCTTTTATTATTAAATCTAAATACATATTTAGAAAGAAAATGGGTTTCCTGTAGACAAAAATATCAATATTCTGATCTAATAATAAATTAATAACTCTCTTCCTTTTAATGGGGCTGTTGAGCCCATTAATATTAAGAGGTAGTACCTTTATTCTCTCCATAACCGTAACTACCAGTTCCCTCCAAAAAACAAGAGCCAATGTTCACAATAAGGTCAATCCTTTACCTATTCTTAAATATATAATCAAATTCCCCAACAGGAAATTATTAATCGGATGTCCCAAATTTTATTGCAAGAATGAGCAAGAAAACATAACCTCCTCCCTGATTAACCTCAATAAATCGATCCCATACAGAGAGAGCAAATCACAGCTGCGAAAACTTCAAAAAAGCAAGTCAACACAAAAAGATAATTAACACACCAGATAAACACAATTAACTGCACATGACAGAACAACAGAGCCAATCAAGCTTCTAACTGTGAATCTGGAAACTGTCTTATCAGAAAAGTTTCCAATTCTTCTTTTTCTCCAAAAACACTTTTTCCCTGCGTAACTACAGTATCAGTTTTGTTGGAATGGAAACCCAATGCGAGGGTTTAGTCTTCTTTCGCGCAGTATTTTCATGTACCTCATCTATCCCCTCCGCTTAGTAACAGTCTCAGGAGCATAATCTGGTGTAATTTTTTATCTTAGATTGCTTATACATAAGAAATGGCTTCCCCCTTGCAAGCTTCAAAAGCTCTTCCTTAATCAAGGGATTCACAAATTGAACAATAAGGACTCTTGGCATATCTGCAATTTATGTTTTTGCGTGTGGAATGCGATAAGCTCCTTCAATCGCAGTTACATGTAAGGACTGCTCATCAGGAAAATTTGATAGCAAAATTTCCAAAATTAGTTTGGGGACACCATCAGTTTCCAGTCCTTCTTTAACCCCCATAAAACACAAATTAGCTCTCCACGCAGTTAAAAGATTCTGTCTGTCTTTTTCAGCGTTAGCTAAATCTAACTTAATTTCTCTCAAAACCTGAGCAAGCTGCTGCATATTATTCGCCATATCAGGTTCAATAGGAGGAGAAACAACAGGAGACCAGTCCCTCAGTTACCTCTTCACCTTCTTTGATGTTTTCCTTGTTACCGCAGGATGATCATTCACCGTTCTTGGATTGAAAAAATTAGTCCATAGATCCCGTCTGGCCCTTCTTGTATGTTTTCATATCAGAAGGCATGAGGGCACCCAAAACAACAAAAAGAAAATACAATAAATTAATCATTAATAATTAATCATTTAAAAAAGATGCAGCAAGTAATCAGGCAATGAAATTAGATTAGAATATTATTTAGCCACTTTCCACACAAAGCAGCTTTAGCTCAATAGTCCACACTCAATGTCTCAAACAAAAAGACACAAGCTTTTAGTTAGGCTTGCACCTCCCAGCAAAAAACAAAAGAAAACAGCAACTCAAACAAACAAAAACAGTTGTGTTTAGGGCACTGATGTCAGGGTGGAGGCAAACAGGCCCCTCACCCCCTCATTCTAAATCCTCCCCTAATGGGGAGGGTAGAAAAAGAGAGAGATCACAACCGGCAAATAGGCTCAAAAGAGATGGGGGTGGGGGTGGGTGAAACACCCCAATGCCTAACCTGGCAGCCACAGCTCCCAGCTCAGTGGGGCTACATCACAAGAAAGCAGGTCACGGTGTGATAACAACAGTCACAGGACTGTTGACCTCAGCCTCTACTTCCTCTGACACCGCCACAGCTGGACTGAAGCCACAAATCCTACACTGGACTTGCAGGCTCAAAAAACCAATGCTTAGCCCAACACTAGCACCCACCTCAGTGGGGCTGGAACAGGGCAGACGGATCTGATTGTGGGGGCAGCAGTCGCAGGACTGGTCACGGCTCCCCACTTCCCCGCTTCCTTCAGTTTGGCCTCAACACAGCTTGCATGGTACCTCCTACACCATGCCTGCCCTCCAGTGTCCCGCACATGAGCGCAAGAACCCGGAAGCTACAGCTACGTGCCCTCTAGAGAGATTAGATTTGATTTAGGATCTACCAATCAATATCCATGTTCCTTGTTTGAGTACCATATACTGAAATAGCATCAGCATATCTGATATCAATCAACTTGTAGTTCAGAATTAAATACAAATTTGTTTTGCTGGTGGCTGTCAAAGGAACACGGCCAGCCAATCAGTGCCCAGATAGCTGGCACACCATGTCCCGGGACCCTATGAACCACCTATCCCTTCCTACCTAATTGAGGACACATGCCTGCCTAAAAGGAAGTGGCTTGGAGGTCTAAAGGTAAGCCTCTTGCCTAGGGGGCCAAAGGTCCCATGTTCGAATCCCCTCTGGTGGTGCTATTGAGCGGGAGGGAAAAGGAGTGTACTTTTTTTGGGGGGGAAATTGTTGCTGGCTGTCGGAGGTTCACACTCAGTCATGTGTATGGGGCCCTGATGCTGGAATCTAGAAAATTGTATTATTTCTGGCTGTCAAAGGTTAGGACTCTAGATTGGTGCCCAGTGATCCTGGGTTCAAATCCTGTTTGGTGCTTTGGCAGGAAAGCACCAAACTGGTACTGTTAGAATTTTAAAATTTTTTAAATTTTTTTTGCTGGTTGTCAGAGGTTCACATCCAGTGCTGTGCATAGGACCCTGATCCCAGAATCTAGAAATTGGTTTTGTTGGTGGCTGTCGACGGGTAGAACTTTAGCTGGCAGACAAGGTGCTGCGAGCCTTTGCACCCCCCCCCCACCCCACCCCACCCCACCCTTCCCTACCTACCTACTTGAGGACAAAAGGCCTACCATGCAAGGCAGTAGGGCTTCTTGGTCTAGACGGGAGTGGCCCGCAATAGAGGAAATTCTGGGGGGTTCCCAGAAGTGGAGGAAAATGAATTCTTGGGGCTATGGCCCCTAAAGGCCAGCACTGTAACTAATGCTTCTTTTGGCATGTAAGGGTGATTTCAGATGAGACAGGGCGGCATTCGCCCCGTCCCGGAATCACCCAAATGATTCCCAGCCGGGATCACTCCGGCACGTCCAACAGACATGCCGGCTGATCCCGGTGGGAAATCGGGGAGGGGACGGGGCAGCGCAACGTGTGGCCACATGGCCCCACCCCCCCACTCTCCCCTGCCACCCGCCCTCTGGGGAGATGGGCGGGTGCTGCGGCTGCATTCCATCCAATTTGACCATGGTCCGGAATCCCGCCGGGGATTCCGGGCCGTGGTTGCCGGCCAGACGTTAATTTTTGTTGGTTCCCACTGGGAATCTCTTTGACCACGCTCCAGCGGGGAGCTCCGGAAGCATGGTTGAAATTAACCCCATGTGGGACTCAACCGTGGTGAACATCTGACAACTGCCTAACAGACATTCAGGGCGTTTTGGCCCCATGTGGGTATTGATCGTGGTTCACTGCATTCTCTTAACATCTGAAAATACCCTAAATCAGCCTGTGTACAATTCTTTCATGGTATGCAAATGTGACACCCAGCCTCCTTGGCTCATTGGCATATCACAGGAGACAGCCTGCCAACCTACAGCAGGGGAGCAGCACATAGTTCAAACCTGTCCTGGTGTTCTTTTCTTTTCCTTTACTACATTGCAGTTCCTGCAGCTCAAGGATTGGAGGTGGACTCACGGCATAGATGGGGTAGGCAAGTTTCCCTCCTGTGGACCACTTTGAGAATTATTCAAACTCTGCAGCCTGGGGAGGAGTTGCAGGTGGGAATGCTTATGATGTGTGCTTCAGGATGGAAGAAAGAATGGAAGGATGTAAAAAAGGGGCGGGGACACCTTTTCTTCCCAGGGGACACTGTGAAAATTGGTACAAGCTCTGAGAGGTGCATAGAAGTTGGGGATGGGGGTGCTTAAGGGGGGAGCTCTGGAAGAGGAAGATCCAGATCACATTTGTCTCTCATCCTTGCATGATGAGGGACAGATTTTTGCTTCCTCTCCCCCACCCCACAAGCTCACTTTTTCATTGCTTGTGGGTAGGAACTAGATCTAGGCACCAGATGCAAAAACTGGAATGGAGCCAAATAAAAACTAGTCATGGGCCGCATTCCATCACCAGGGCCTGAGGTTTCCCACTTGCAGTGTGTAGACCAAAGATGTATGCCATGGATCCGCCCCCTGTCCTTCAGTGCATCTCCTCATCCATAATGGTTGGGGGTGTTGGGACAAGATCAGAGGCAGGAGATGTGGATCAGAGAAGTGAAAACAAGGGACCAATCTGAGGGCAAGGGTAGAAGAGAAGCAGGACTGGGAACAAGGCAGGGCACACAGAACAAGGGAGAGAGTTGCTTCACCCAGCTTCCTGGTGCTAGGGGTGAGACTCCAGGGGAAATAATGGATACCAGATTTACCAGTATTGGATCTCCTGATACTGGATTTATCAGTATCAGAATACCAGATTTTTAACATTGCTGATTTTACCTGGTTTTTTTACATTGCGGCTGTTGTTAAATGGCAGCGATGTAACAAATCCAGTAAAGCCAGTAATGTTAAAAATCGGGTATTCTGATACCAGAAAGTATCTGTATTATTGGATTAATCCGATACCAGCCATTATCGGTATTGTTGGATTAATCCAATACCAATAGTCCCGCCCCTACCAGCAAGCCTTAAATGATGACTGGCAACCAACCAAGAAGCCGGGAGGTGTGACAGGGGTTGAAGAAAGTCAGGAGGGGCATGGCTAGGACAAGGCAGGATGGCCTCTTTAGGGAGTAGTTGGAGCTGAGGCAAGGTGAAGTGATTGCACTTCAGGCCCTTATATAAAAATTATTGAAATATTCTCCAACTCGCCTAAAACAGTACCTTTTTAAAAAAAGAGAGAGAGAGAGAGCAGCACTCTAGCCACCAGAGACCTAACTCTAGCAGCATTATGAGCAGAATGAGGAGACAAGTGTCTGTCTCCTAGTTATATACTGTAGGGGGGGGGGGGCATATAAATAGCTGACTCATCTTAAAGGCATTGACTCTTTGGGGAGGGGGGGAAATGCCAAAGAAATTTTTAAAAAGATTCAGTAAATTGTAATATAATTGTACTTTGTGTATGATTTTCAATATACTACTTTTTAAATTACATCTTTGGCACTGGTCCATACCCTTTTTTCTCTTTTCACTTTTGGCCTTGAAGTGCCCCACATTGTCCCTCCCCATATTTTGCTGTGTTGTTGTTCTACTGATAAAATCCAACTGGATATATTTTCTGGTTCCTTCCATAATCTCTTCGGAGCAGATAGGAGTTTTAGTCTCTGAAGTCTGTCAGCACATTCCTAAGTCAGTGGTTCCAAAACTTTAGGACCAAAGGGTGGATTTAAACCATTAAACCTGCAGGATGAAAAAAAAAGTGTTATCTGCCAGTTAAGACTCTTAACACTGAACAAAGCCAAGGGGAGGGAGAGTTCTGCTTTGGGGCAGTGTGCCCCCTAGGGAATCTGGGAAAATGTGCCTCCTGGCCCCAGGACTCCCCTGATCTCACGCATCCTACCTGGATGAGGCTGACCGGCAATCTTTTTTTTTTTTGAAATCGCCGCCTGGCCGAATCCAGAAGGTTGCTACCTTCTAAAGAAGGTTCATCGAGTTGGCTCCGAATAGTCTCACAACTGGATTGCAACCAACCCAGTTGTGAGAATGAGAGGAGCCTCTCAAAGAATAACCACTGCTGGTTCTTCTTTGAGAGGCTCCTCTCATGAACCACCAGAGCAAGCCTGTGTGGAGCCATGCCGGGAGAGCCGAGACGGAGCCTTGCAAGGGCCAAAACTTAACAGAATGCACGCTGGGTGGCTAGGGGGTGCTGTCCACCCCATGTTTTAAAAAACAGCAACATGTTGCCAGATCGCTGGGGGCAGACTTGCATGGAGGTCCATGGGGGAGGAAATCAGCAGTGCATCTCGTAATATGGGATATAGCCCTTGGTGCCCTGTGGGCAGGAGGAGGGGGGGACTCGGGGGAGCAGAAATACATGGGGATGTGTGTGTGTGTGTGTGTGTGTGTGTGTGTGGCACTGTGTGCTATTGGCTGGTGGAACAGCAAGGGGGGGAGTGGAGAGTGCTTGGGATTGCGTTTGTTTTTAAATTTATTACTCTCTGAGAGCGGGCTTTTTCTGAGTCTGTACTCTCACATGGTGAGGGTGGGGGCTGCCTGCTGCAGAGAGCATATAAAGGTGATTCCACCAGTCACCATTTTTCTCTCTGTTTGACTCAGTTCTTTAGAGAGAGAGTGAATTTGCAGTTGGCCATCTGGCTGGTGGAGACTGAATCTTTGGATCAATTCACTGTTTATTATTAATTGTTGTTGTTATTGTTGTTATTATTTTATTTATTTATTTATTTGTATAGCACCAGCTGTGTACCTAGTGCTTTACAGAACAATAAGATAGACATAGTCCCTGCCTATGGCTTACAATCTAATAGACACGGAGGGGGGAGACAAAGAGAGGGGACATAGGGAAAGACAAGGGATAAGTAACATTCAAGCAGATGCAAAGTCTCAGGTGCACGTGCTTGGCTTGGTTGCTGTTAGGCAGGAGTCTGCAAGGAAGGCAGACAGTAAATATTGAGAGGAAATTTCTAATAGGCGTCGGGAAAGGCAGCGAGGAAAAGGTGGGTTTTGAGGAGGGATTTGAAGGTGTGGAGGGAGGGCGCAAGGTGGATGTGGGCAGGGAGGAAGTTCCAGGCATGGGGGCAGCAAGGGAGAAGGGATGAAGGTGGTTAGGGCAGCAGGGGAGATGAGGGAGAGCAAGGGACGGGACAGAGGAGGAGCAGAGAGTGCATGCAGGAGTGTGTAAGGACATTAGGGCTGAGAGGTAAGGGGGAGCCAGGTTGTGAAGGGTTTTGTAAGTGAAAAGCAGGAGTTTGTGAAGGATGTGTTCGGGAAGGGTTAGCCAGTGAGGAGAGGAGAGGCTGCACGTGGTCAAAGCGATAGGCTGAGTGGATGACCCTAGCAGTGGAGTTTTGGATGGAAATAAGGGGGGACAGGTGAGAGCGGGGGAGGCCAGCAAGGAGGAGGTTGCAGTAGTCAAGGCGAGAGTTGACCATGGCGTGAATAAGGGGTTTGGCTGAGGAGACAGAGAGAAAGGGGTGAATTCGAGCAATGTTATGGAGGACAAAGTGACAGGACTTGACAACAGTCAATGTAAGGTTTAAAGGAAAGGTGAGTATCGAAGACGAAGCCCAAGCTACGGGCTTGGGGAACGGGGCGGATGGTGACCCCATCGATAAAGATGGACAGGGAAGAGGGAGAGGAAGGGTAGGGAGGAAAGATAAGGAGTTCAGTCTTAGTCATGTTGAGCTTGAGCTGACGTTGGAACATCCAGGCAGAGATATCAGATTACTTAGATTACTTAGATTTTATTTATTATTCATAGATATTTTATTATTTGAACAGTAATCATCTCAAGGAAGCAAGTTAGGTATAGGGTAGTTACTAGTGCCAAGTCAGACCAAGGGTCCATCAGCATCAAGCCAGCGCTTCCTGTCCTCGAGTGGGGAGGAGATGCTGCCGAGCTCAGCCTGCCCAGGCTCAGTCCTGCTGGTGGTGAGTTCACTGGGGACCCGGCTGGGACTTGGCCTTTGCTTTTTTGGGGGGGACCTGGGGGCTGGGGAACTTGTCTTGAGAGGAGGGGGGGGATGTTATAATAGGGATTATTATGAGATGGTATCACATATGGCTATTACATACAGATTGGTTCTGCCCTTTTAGTATAGTTGGATATTTTTTATTTTTAAATTGTGAGTAATAGTATGTTTTAATTATGAATTATAACTGTTGATTGTGTATGTTTTATGATTGTGCTGCCAGCTGCCTTGGGGGGGGTCTTGGGGAGGGGGTTGCACTGGGAGACATGGGGGAGGGGGTGGTGTGGAGTGGGGTGCACTGGGGGAGTAGAGGGACTCGGGGAGTCTGGCTGGGCAATGGAGTATGATTAGGGTTGCCATACATGCAGATATTTAGAGGGCACTTATGAGATATGCAGGTTATAGGACTGTATTGGAACCAATGCCACCCTGCAACCTTTATATTTCATAAGTGACTTCTAAAAATGTGTGTTTATGGCAACCCTAAGTGGGGGGAGTGGGTGCACTGAGAAATGGGGGAGGGGAGTGGGGGGGGACTTGGGGAGTCTGGCCGGGCAATGGAGCTGGGGGTGGACTGGAGGGGCCTGTGTGCTTGGACAGGCATTAGGGATGGGCGAATGTGGTTCGGAAGTTCAGAGTTCGGACTGAACTCGACCAGTTCAGTTGACCGAACCGAACTTCAGAACCAAACTCTATTTTCTAACCGAACCGAATTTCCGAACTCGGTTCTGTTTGCCCATCCCTAACAGGCATCTTGTTGGTGTAGCTACTAGGGATGCTGGTCTGCATGGGTCTGGTTTGCTTGCAATGCTATGCAGCCACCAAAGGGGCCAAACTTTAAATGAAAAGGGCCCATGTGCTTGGACAGGAATTTTGGTGGTGTGGCTAGCTATAGGGATGCTGGTCTGAATGGTCCTGGGTTGCTTGCAATGCAGCCCTGAGATCTGGCATGATTCCACACCTTGCCTCGCTCTCCTTGTGAACATAGGAGAATGTAGGTAGGAGCACGGCAGAAGAGAAGGCTGCAGACAACAAGGAAACCCTTTCCCCCTATTCCCCACTGAACCCATCTCTTCCCCCTTCCTCATCTCGTGTTCCAAAACAAAACCCTTTCCCTCCTACTCCTTCTCTGTCCTGTCCTTCTCTTCCCTTTCATTCTCTACTGATTCAGCTTGTTGGGAGGACTGAGTTAGCTCCCTGTCCTGCAAGTTCTCCAAGCCAGGAGGAAGGCTTGTCCCAAAGCCTACACCTTCAGAAGACTACAGCTGGCCAAGCATGCCATGAAAATTGAGGATTCAAGCATTCAGTATAAAGGTAGGCAATGGCAACGCGATCTATTTTTTTAACCTACTATGGTTAATTTGGACCCGGTGGGAAAGAGAGAGGAGAGTGGATGTGACCCCAGTAAGAGGGTTCTCTATTCCCTGGTGGCAGTGCTTGACACAGCAGCGTTCCCAGCATTAAGTAATGTAATGTCCATCCAACATTAACCCTGGGAACTCCTTGCTGCTGGGTCTTGCCCTGGCTCTGCCTACCATTGCCCTGGCTCCACCTACCATTTCCCTGGCTCCTCCCCTAGGCTAGGATCTGCCTCTATGCCCGCAGGCCCACCGGTGGCTAGCAGATTCTACTGTATTAGTCAGGACTGTGACCCATCTGTATTAGTGGCCCTTGAAAATTATTTCCCTGTAAGGATAAAGTCTTTTTCTTCTTTTGTCATTCTCTTTTCTGTTCTTTATTATTTTTCTTCCTCCATCTCCCACTCATTTATCATGTGCCTTTTTAAAATATCTTTTCTGATTATCTGTATTCCTTCTTTAAAAAAAAATGTTTTGTATATGGTTTGTTTTTATTTTCGGCTTTAGCTTTATCTTGGACAAAAGCCAGGACATCTTGTTTATTCTAGGATAGCTAACTACAAAGTGGGATTGTTCTGGGAAAACAGGGAAGGGTTGGTAGCCTTATCTTAAAAAGCCTTTTCTCTGCCTGTGGAGAGAGGGTCAGGAACCCACTGAAGCTATGAATACCTTACTTCTGTGTCTGGTTAATAGACTGTAAGTAAGTCTGTTATATTTCATCTTTGGAATCTGGATGGTTTACCACAAGGTAGAGAATTCTGATTTTTTCATTCTGGAGGACTTGGGTGCGGTGGCCAAGGTGGCCAGCATTATACAAGTAGACAGTAACCATCAATAACAAATGACTTCATTTGTCATGCACTGGAGAAATATATGAACATGGTGGCAGGACACAAGGGGTGAAGCCACACGAGACAGAGTGAAGACAGAGGCTACCATGGGGTAGCCTTACCGCACTCTGGGCAGTGCATTGTTTGACCGGGGCCCAGAAGATGTTCCCCCTGCCCCAGGGTGGCTGCTGGCTGCTATGTGACATGTCCTCGAAAAAATTCTACGGATGCGCCACAGAGCAGCCTTACCCAACACGGGGTAAGACTGCCCAACGTGGGGCAACCTGTGTGCCCAGGCCATGCTTGCCCCACCAGTGGCCCCTTGGGGAGCACCGCTGTGGGGCCTTGAGCGGAGGGTCTTGTCCCCCATCATGTGCAGCTACATCACAGCTGGGAGGTGGGATCTTAGTTGGGCTGGGGGAGGAAGGCAGGACAGGGCAGGGCCAGGTGCCCACTCTGTGACCAGCACCATGGCCTGCCCTGCCTGTGGTGGCTGCGCTGGCAGTGTCCGACCAGCCAGGCTTCCCGGTGACCATTTGTCCGGCTCCCTGTGCTGGCCCCGCAGTGCGGCGGCAGATTCTTGTCATGAGCCCACACAGGGATCGAGTCACTGCAGCTCATCTGGCTTCACCCAAGGAGAGAGATTTAAATTTAAAAAAATTAAATCCCTTCTGGCACCAGAAGGGGGCACTTTGCCATTAAATTAGATGTGATGTCGTGTTGTTAAATGTGCAGATAGAAACAGACTGGTTCAATTTTCAGAGAGCTGGTAGCTGAAATGGAATTTTTTTATCTCTGGGAATAGTCCATGGCAGTCCATTTTGAGCTCTGTTTTTAGATACAGGAACGATCCATTTGAGTCTGTTTCAAGCTCTGTTTTTAAATATTGGGATGTAACAAGGCAGAATAGGGAGCTGTCAGAAATTCAGGCACGGCATAAAACTCAATGAAACAACACCATAACAGAGTTAGAGTAAAGATAAATTAATAGGCTCCCTCTGTCCCATTCTGAGTAGTCACACTGTACTTTTCCTTGTTAATTGTTTTGATTTTGATCAGTTGTGCTCAAATTTGCCATCAGTGGCCATCAGAACACCTCTGGAGCTTTGTTCAGAATGCTTTAAAAAATAAATAATAAATAAATAAAAATTCCTCTATTCTTTATCCTCCTTCACATAATGGCCGACTAAGTCAATTGGTACAACTACCCCTGCTGTGCGTGTGTGTGTGTGTGCGTACGTGCGTGTGTGCATGCGTGCGTGCGTGTGAGAGTGTGTGTGGGTGAGAGAAAGCGTATATCTGCATTTCCGTAATCTGGGTTTTCATCCCCGGAAGAGGAAATGACTTGCATTACTACCAGTCAGGGAAACATGTAAAAGTGACACCGCTGTACAAACGTCAACCCCCAAAAGGGTTCATTGTCAGATGAGTTTGAGCTGTCAGCACTGTCAGTTCTAGGGGAGAATTAGCCGGCCATGGAACGAGAGCCACAGCGAATCAGAGAAGGCTACCTAGTGAAAAAGGTAGGTGGGCAATTCTAAATAGGCATGAAGGCTGCTAGAGATAATTTCAGTTGGGCATATTGGAAAATTTAGTTTCACAAAATTATTTTTTACAGAAGTGAGAAGCAAATGAATGAAATTCCAGTAATTAAATTAAGATGAATTTTCTCTTTTGAAAGGAAATAACATATGCTTAATTGCCAACATAGTTTCTTAGTCTAACGTAAAGAAATGCAAACCTACATCCATACTCCAGGAGCAGGGTCAAAAGTAGGAATCAGGCTTGAACATTCTTCACACAATGCAGAATTAACCTGTGGAACTCATTTCCAGGAGATATTGTGAAGATTAATAGCGTAACTGAGTTTTAACAAATGACTGCATACGTTCTTAGAGGTTAGGTCCATAAATAACTATGAGTCAAGTTGATATGGGGCTGAACCCTTTGAGAACTGAAACTGGGAGGGACAGCAGGAAAGAGATCACTCCATTTATGAACCTTATGTGCAATTCTCTGAAGGACCAAAGCTGGCCACTGTCAGAGACATAGGATGCTAGGCTAGAAACACCACTGGGTTGACCCAATATAGCACTTCTTATGTTCTTATGTTTTTTGATGTGTGAATCAAAGGGTCTTTTCACACGGGCGCCTCCCCGCCCACTGCACACATATGTGGTGGGGTGTGTGTGTGTGCCCATGAGAACGCTGCCGCAGGTGCAGGGGAATGGGTGGGCGTCTGTAGGAATGGTGCCCACGGTGGGTGGGTGGGGTGCGTACTTCTGCATTCCACCCATCTCCACCCATCACCCATGCATGGAGCACCGGGCTCCAATTCTGGTTGCTCCATGCATGGAGGTGGGTGTGCACCCATGGGAACAGGCGCACACCCATCCCCCCTACCCACCACCATCCATTCGAAAAGGGCCAACGATATTAACCTGTGAATTTGATTTAACCAAACTTATGTAATCGCACAAATTTCAACGTCTGTGAGTATAATAATTAGTTCAGTTCTTACACACTTCCAATATTACCACAAGCAAAGACCCAGATAATAGACACAAATCCAAATTAACATTATCAACAAGCCCTACACGGCCTCGGCCCGACCTATCTGCGGGACCGCCTCACTCCCCGGGTCCTGGATCGGCCCCTGCGGTCCGCTGGGGGCGCCTTCTTGGAGGTTCCCCCCCCCCAGTAAATTTGGGGGCCACTATGGAGAAGACATTCTCAGTGGCCGCACCTCGGCTGTGGAACTCCCTCCTGGAGGAGGCTCGCCTGGCCTCAAACCTGCTGACTTTTCATCCGACTTGTAAAACCTGGCTGTTCCACCAGGTATTTGGTGGAGGGGCAGGTGAGAGAGGGAGGGATGGGATGGGGGGGATTTAGTGGGGGAGGGGGTAGGATTGGTTAGGGGTTTGGGTGGGGTTCTTTTTGTTGGTATAAACCTGCTGATTGTAATGGGTTTTTATTTATATATTTATATTGTATATTGTATATTGTATTCGTATTGTATTTATCTATTTTATATGTTGATTTTATTGTGAGCCGCCTTTGGGTGAGAGGGGTGGGATAAAAATGTCACAAAATTAATAAATAAAACAAATTGGGGAGTGGTTTGGGGAGCAGGCAGCGCGAGTGGGGTTGGTTTAGGAGTTAGGGGATATGTGTTGGGGGAGTTAAGGGTGAAAGGGAAGGATGGGGGAGGGGTACAAAAGCAAAACTTTGGGGTAGGGTTGGGGGTTAGGGGGTGCTTCTGTAGAAGTGGGGTGAGGGTAGGGCTACACAAAAGAACCCAAAGCTTTGGTGCTGGATTAGAGCGTTCAAGGGGGGAAACCGTGGGGCGAGCTAGGGGGACGCTCCTGCCACTTGGCACTGGCTTCCCTAAATCAGCTGGGTGCCGGGCAGTGCTGGGGGTGGGGGTGGGGCAGCAGGGGCTTCACACAAGATTCCAGTAGATAATCTACTTTGGTTTGGTGTGGGGTAGGTGAGGGGGGCTGACAGTGGGTTGCAGGGGGGGCAGAGTTATAAAGAGAAAGCAAGCACCTACCCAAAATGATGACTGCCTCGTGCGGACCCTCAGCTGAATGTCCTAGGAGCAAGGGACAAAATTGATGCAGCCTCTTTGGGCCAGCCAGCTTGCACTCAGCATGTCCCCTGGTAGCTGACGGCAATTGGCCAGCCAGGAATGCCCCTCCCTTCCCCCTGCATGGCACCTGGCTGATATCACCTGATTTATTAAGATCAAGGAGGTGGAACAAAAGCTTGGGGGGGGGGGCACCTCATCAAGCACCTGCCCAATGGGCAGAGGAACAATGGTGACCCATAACCTGAGGGGGCAGGGAGAGGGGGAACCAAGACTCACAGGCATGAAAGTTTATCATGACAGCCCTTTCTGAGGGACTCTGACAAATACAGATTTGGAAGGACATGCCCAGTGAAAGGGCACTTTACTGGGGAGGTGTGTGTGTGTGGTTTTGAGTTCACTAGGGTGGGATTCATGAGAATGGCGGGGGACTTTGCCCTGCACTTTATATGTTAAAAAATGCCCTGGGTCTCATTCTCTCCCTAGAGGTTCTGAAAGCTGCGGTGGGGTGTGTCTACAGCTGATGTAAGTTGGCACTGTCAGTTCCACAGAGACCCATGCAGTTTACAAAATCCCTGGGCATGGTCCAGGCATGATCCAAGTCCCTTTTGGCTACAGCCAAATGTGTATTGTGAAATTCTGTACACTCAGCCCTGTCAACATAGGGAAACCATTGCTTCTTGTAATGCAGCAGAGCCAGCGGAAAGGAAAGGAGAAGTTATGTGATGGGGATGTTCCAGGAGGCTGCCATGTAGTTTCCTTTTTTCAAAGGGGTGTTCTTCTCACAAGGGCATTCAGCTAACTCCCTTCCTGGCTCTGATCTGTGGTTGTCTGAAAATTTGCGTTGGCTTTAAATGAGACTTGGGGCAAAACCCACTGCCCACTTTAGTAGTCCCAGCAAGGAAGATGTAGACAAGGGAGGACAGAATTTGGCCTTAAGGAAGCAGTTATTATGAGCATTTTCTTACAGACAAACTTATGAGCATTGATCATTGACAAGATGCTAATTTACATTTCGATTCATAAAAATGTAGATACCTGGGTTGCTCCTGGCCATGAGGACCACATGGTAAATTGCCTGTCTGGTGCAAAGGTTGTGGACCTCGTATGCCGTGGCCACCTAAACAGAATTTTAGAGAGGGCTGGGGAGGAGTCGTCTATCATGGTACATCTGGGTATCAATGCCATAGGAAGATGTAGGAGGGAGGTTCTGGAGGCCAAAATGTAGGCTTTTAGGTAGGAGACTGAAGTCCAGAACCTCCAGGGTAGCGTTCTCAGAAATGCTTCTGGTCCCACGTGCAGGACCCCAGAGGCAGGCTGAGCTCCAGAGTGTCGATGCGTGGATGAGACGAGGGGACAGGAAGGAGGGCTTTAGTTTCATTAGGAACTACGGGAAAGGGGGTACCCTAATATAGAGGATAGAAAAGAAGCCGAGGGAGCTCAGGTGAAAATCAGTGCAGAACAGACCAGGATTAATGATTCCATTTCCAAAATACCTGTAGTAACAGTTACTTATAATGAGCAGACTAAGAATAAAAATAAAAAGAATGCATTTCAGTGTCTATATGCACTGAAGTCAAAAAAGTAAGATGGGAGAATTAGAGTGCATGGCAGTAAATGAAGATCTTGACATAACAGGCATCTCAGAGACCGGGTGGAATGAGGATTAACCAATGGGACACAGTAATACCAGAGTACAAAATATATCGAAATGAAAGAGTAGTTCGAGCTGGTGGTGGGTGGCTCTGTATGTTAAAGACAGCATTGAGTCAAGTAGGATGAACATTTTACAGGAAGGGAACTGTGCTCTGGTTTCTGGAATCTCTATGGATAAAAATTCCATGCATAACAAGGAAGTGTATAGCTGTGGGGCTATACTATTGTCCCCCTGACCAGGCTGGTGAGACTGACTATTAAATGCTTGTGGAGTGTACCCAGGCTACTAAAGTCATTAACATAATAATGAGTGATTTCAATTATCCTTACATTGATCGAGTGAATGTCTCCTCCAGGAGTGGCATGGAGGTAAAGTTTCTAGATGTCATAAATGACTGCTTCTTGGAGCATCTGGTCCTGGAAAAAATGAGAGGAGGAGCTACCTTAGATCTAGTCCTAAGTGGAGCACAGGACCTTGTGCAAGGGGTAACTGTGGTGGAGCCGCTTGGCAATAGTGATCATAATATAATCAAATTTAACATAATTATTGTTTGGAGAATGGTTCTAAAGACAGTGGTCTCAATTTTGCTTGTCTGATCTTTGCCAAGCTTCTGTATAGGGCTAATCTCTATAGTCTTAATGGATTCCACCAGGGAGATCAACCAGGCAAATTAACTTATTTGTCTCATGTGGGAGGTAATGTTACTGACTACATAGCTGTTTGTGCAGAGCTTTTCCTAATGGATATCAGTGTAGGATGTCAGCCGGATAGTGACCATCAACCCCTGTGTTTGAAATTGGTCTTACCATTTGCCCAAGATATACATGTCGTAGACACGCCTCAGACTCTAGAGGAGAGATCAGAGGGTGGTGTACGTCCAACAAAATGGTCAGAAGTTATGTATAACCGAATTATGCAACTTCTTTACTTTCCTGAAGGTATGCAGCTGCATGAGAAACTGAGACGTGCACTCTTCTCTAGATGAAGCACAGGGAAATAATTTCCCAGCTGCTCCCATTTTTGGCTAATAACAGCTCTAAACCATCTGCTTCCTCTTCGTATAGAGGAAATTGGTTTGACGAAGAATGTCAGTCCAGAAGGCAGGCTCTTAGGAGACTGTACCATATCTATAGAAGGGCAAATGCAAGAGTAATCACCTCCTACTTCATCATACTCAGAAACAAGTACAAACAATTACTGAGGTCAAAAAAATTGGCTTATGATAAAGCTAAGTGGGTTGAATTGGATCAGGCAGCAAGAAACAAAGATGCTACTGCCTTTTGGAAACTAGTCAATGAGATTACTCCTAGAGCTTTTGTAGGTCTGGCTTCCAGTATATCTAATCTTCAGTGGGAACAGCACTTTGCTTCCCTATTTGTATGAATGAATGAATTATTTTATTAACGGCTTAAGCCAAAAAGTTGTTTGTTGCAGCACCCCCCAATAAGACACGGAGACCAGGAGCTGGATTAAATCAGGCCGCACTCTTTATTCAATCAAATCAAGGATGGTGGGTGATTGCACAAGCAATAAGGGTCCAGTATGGTTAGCTAAACAATTCTTATAAACTTGGTGCTGGCCGGGATGTGCCTTCCCGTACCAGTTCCAACCAAACAAGCTCCCCTTCGACAGCACCCTGGCTCTGGCCGAAGGGGGAGCGTCCCAACTGTGGGCTTGAGTAAGGAGGTGAGTACTCGCTGAGTCAGCAGACCGTGCAGGTACTTACTGACCGAACTGCAGTACCCCTCCCAGGGGCATAACCCCAGTGCGCACTACCTGCCCTTGGCACTGGGTGTCACTTCCCCATCTCTTAAGGAGATTACTCTTTTCATTAATTCCTATCCTATTTAACCTACTATACCATACTGGACCCCCGCTGAGTGCGACAAATATTACCCCTCTTGGGAATGATTCAATCATTCAGATTCGTCAGGTTCGTACAACCTTCTGTACGTATAATCTCGAATTGGTCTGTCTGAATATCGGTTCCGAATCCACTGTATTAGCATTAGTTATAGCCAATTATAAATTGCCAATCAAGCCTATTTAGCCTACTCTGCACTGTTGAAGGGGCAAAACAGGCGACCCTTAAATTAGGCTAGTCGCTAAAATTCCCCTTCGGCTTCCTAAAGGCAACCGGTAACTACCACAGTGCTAGAGGTGTGGTGGGTGGACTGCTTGTCTCTCTCCCAGCTCGATCTGGAGCGTGCAGCCAAGGCAGCTCCGCCCTTCCTAACAAGGGCGGGGCTGTTCAATTCAGAGCGCGGCGTACTTTCGCGCCCGATCTCATGATCTGCCCGGCAACAGTATCTCTCCCCGGGCGGAGCATACCACTTGCTCCCCCGGGGGCCTTCTCAGAGTCCTGTCTCCCCCACTCTCATGGAGGGGGCCGGACAATTGCCCCGTCGCCGCTATGGCAGCGGCGAAGGGAACTTGTAGCTAAATCTGAAACTTCTACCTCTCTTCAAATGGCTCCTGATCTTCCAACATGACCACCAGTGTCATCTTGTAAGGTAGAGCTTCTAATTAGTCACCTTAAGAAGAATAAAGCTCCAGGACCAGATTTTATACCCTCAGAATTGTTGAGATCATTTCCCAAATGGTGGGCACCAGTTCTGGTAGCTGTGTTTACCTTGATCCGATACTTATGAGAGGTTCCCTAAGGACTGCGGTTTAGCTATACTCATCCACATCTACAAGAAAGACCCGAGATCCTCTCCTGGAAATTACAGGCCTATTAGTCTCCTTAGTGTCCTGAAAAAATTCTACGCTAAACATCTTCTATTCAAATTAGAGGAATGGATAGAAAGGGAATACTGTGACAAACCGGCTGGATTCAGGACAGGTCAGTCCACTATGGACCATTGTTTGGTGATTACTCATCTTGTCGAAAAATATATGTCCAAGAAGAATGCTCTTTATGCAGTATTTATAGATCTTAAGGTGGCTTTTGACCTCATTCTGTGCACCCAACTATGGCAAAAATTGTCTGGATCCTCCATTGACAAACGGCTATTGTTCCTAATCCAAGCTTTACATAAAGACACTTCACTCAGAGTTAGGATGGACAGAGGCGGTCGTTTATCTGGTGCTGTTAATACCTCCTCAGGAGTTAGGCAGGGCTGTATTTTGGCCCCAACATTATTTAATCTGTTCCTTAATGACTTAGTGGATTATCTGGCATCCCCACTGAATCACCCCCCAATGATAGGTACTAGATCTGTACCTTGTCTTTTATATGCTGATGACGCGGTCCTGGTCTCACAGTCCCCAGTGGGGTTTAAGAAGAGTGTTGGGGTCCTTTATATATTATTATCAGAAAAACGCTCTAACAATCAATTATGAGAAAACAAAGGTGATGACCTTTTCCACAAAAAGAACCAAATATAGATGGTTAATAGATGGTCATGTCATAGAACAGGTCAGTTCTTTTCGATACCTTGATGTGATCTTGAAGCAATCCCAGTGTCAGTAAAGAGAGAAAGTTCCATCACAGTGAGCTCTCCATCCACAAGTGAAGCAACAAATCAAGAATCAAAAAGGCCTTTTTAATGGGAAGGGTCCAAGAGCTATTATTTATGTATTTTCACTGCTCAGTGTGCTTTACCATCCTTATCTAGTTCACCTTCACAATAACCCAGTGTAGTAGGTCATTATTATTCCTATTTTACAGATGGGAAACTGAGCATGAGAAAGTGATTTACCCATTGCCATCCAATGAGTTTATGGCTGAACTTCCAAGTCCAGCACTTTGTCCACTAGGCTGTGCCGGGCGTGTTTTACACGGTACGGTAACCACTCCTGAGTGGTAATGCTGCCACAAAATTGCAGCTATGTAGTGGCTGTGTTGCTGCTACACTGTAGTGTTAGGCCTATGACCTGCCGACAAGGTGCTAGACCTAACTGTCTAAACTGGAAGGATCTCACAAAGCTACGTGTAAATCCCTGGGAACACCAGGAAATAGAAACAGGAGAAGCAGTGGGGGAACCTTATGTTACTCCTGCTGCAGTTGCCCTGGATCAGAGACAGCGTGAGAAGTGGTGGCAGGAAGGCAGGGCCCTGGACCTGCTTCCCAGCTGCCTAACCATGGTGGAAATTTTGCTACACAACTGGCTATACGTTCTGTACTGTAGCTTGGGTGATGTATACAATCACCTTTGCTCCCAGGAGTTGCCTGGGGGTGAGGATGTTGCATGGTAATTCCTTTTTCCTGTGACCAAATTAAAGAGAGACACTGTGGCGAGTAGTTAAGCAATAGATCATCCAAATAGCTTGCATATCTTTTTATAGCAACAGCATGACTCAGATCCTCAAATTTGGGTGGCTCAAGTTAGGCTGTGAATAAGTTTTCAAAGTGACCCCAGTCACTCACATTGATACCAGTACTCAGGGGGTACTCAGAACCTGTGAAAATCCATCCATGTGGGGTTTGGAGTTGCCACTTTTTCACGAGGCACAAAAGAAACACCTCTGAAACTGTGCCTTCAGAGAAAGATTGCGTGTGTGTGGGGTGTTTACACGTCCCCTGCGCTACCAGAAGTGACGTGTTGCCCGTTCTCGGCAGCAGCAGCTGAAGATGCAAAGCTTCGAAGAGGCACGTTCTGAAAGCCTCACTTTGCAGGCCTTCAGAACACGCCTCTTCAAAGCCCCGCATCTCCAGCTGCCGCTGCTGCTGAGAATAGGCAGCACATCACTTCCGGTAGCGCGGGGAGCATGTGAACACTCCCTGCGTGGCTTTCTTGCTGAATGCGGGGCTTGTTGCAAATATGGGATAACATGCATAAAATTTCTAGATCGCTATCCCTCAGAGAACCGCAAATAAAAACTATATATCGTATGTATTATACCCCATGCAAATTGCATTAAATGATGACCGAATATCCAGATGTTTGTTGGCAGGGTTGTGAAGCCCCAGGGACGTGGATGCATTGTTGGTGGTCTTGCCCATATATAAATCAGTTCTGGCAAGAAGTCTGGCCATATATGAATGATCTAGCTCAACAAGAGATACCGTTTCAGCCTACGTTTGCTTTGTTAGGCATTTTTCCAGAGATACAGGTTATTAAGGAGCGGAGACAAGCATGCCAACAACTAAGGATTGCAGCTATATATATACCGTCGTCTGTAACTGGAAATCAAAGAAAAGACCTTCATTAAAGAAATGGATCCACCGGATCTGGTTTACACTTACCTTGGAACGTATACATGCTGAAATCCACCAAGAACTTGAATCCTTCTGCGCTGTATGGAGCAACATATGGGAATTATTACAAAAACTACTGAACCTGGACAAAGAAAATATATCGTTATGTTTAACAAAAATGTAGTTAATGGGGTGTAACTTACCTTTGTAGGGATGGACCACCGCTGTAAAGGGCATCTCGCCTCGGTCCATATCTACTATTGACTGTATGAAATGCGACTTAAAAAAGTGGTCTCAGTGCTCAAAGGTGCTGAACACCTTTAACTCCTATTAGTTTCAGTGGGAGTTGAGGAGGCTCAGCACAATACAGGATCATGTTCTTACCTCAGTGCCGTAGGAACTTGGAAAAAGTTACTCATTTTTCACAACGGGTGCTTTTACACGGACAGCACCCACAGCTCTGCTCTGCCTCACACCCGGGTGGCCTGTCCATGTAGAGGTGGGCTGCCAGGTGTGCAGGCGGAGCAGAAGAGCCCCATTCCAGTTCTGCTAACGATGCTCCGGAACATTCCAGAGCACCGCCAATGGAGTGGGCCACTCGAGCCTGGGCACCGGCCAGAGGCAGAGCTGCGGTCTGTCTACTTGCGGACGGCCACTGCAGATCCATTTCTGGCCAGGGGTTGCCCCAAAGAGCTGCGGGCTGCAGCCTAGAGTGGCGGGTGATTCGTCTGAAGTTCTATGGTGTGGGAGAGGAGGGCACTGCGCAGGTGTCTTGCGGCATCTGCTGGGCCCATATAAATCTGGTCCAGGCAGGGCTACACATGGGGGATGTGGGGCTGGGCACCCACAGAGCAGATCCAGGGGTGGCTAGCCCCAAGTCTAAAGGCACCTAATTTTGGGAAAGACAGAGCGTCTCTGGAAAAACACTGGTGACTAGTGAAACCACCTGGAATACTGTGTCTTAGGGCTGAATCAAATCAAATCAAATCCTTTATTATTAGCTTAGCCAAAGGCCATCGCCAAAAAACATTTCCAAGTATAACGGTACATTCAGACCGGGTCAAACCAAGTCAGATCTTCAGAGGGAAAACCTAATAAACTTAAAACATAAAACAATCTCAATTCGCAAATCTTGACAGTGCATAATTTAAATTCTAATTTAAATTTTAACTTCCAGATTTCAATTTGAATTTAGGCAGTGATTATGAAGAGAGTCTTCCCCATGGTCACATGGTCATATCACATGGTCTAAATTCATCCGAAGAACCACCAGACAATCCCGAAGGACTCAGCTACCAAAGTGAATGGCCCAGAGTCTGATAGGTTCAAAATTGAAACCAAGTAACAACAAACAACAACAATCATATTCAAGATCAGCAATTATTACAACTAGCAAACATTGATTCATCAATAAAATGGTGTTACAATAGAATCGAAGTAACTTTACAAAGCACCTGTAAACAGCTCTGCTCATAATTGGGCATTTATAAATAACATAAAATAAATCTACATAGATCAGTACAATTAATTGCTCATAAATAGAGTCCCCAGGCACAAACTAAGTGCAAACAATATGATTAAACAATATGGTTAAGTACCATGATCCACTTCCGTATAATGGAAAGACAAGAATTCCCGCCTGATAATAAAAGCAGCTTGCAAGAACCCCGCTACAGCACACGTAAGGTTCAGGTCAATGCCTTCTAACAGAATTCTAGGTAAGGCATAGCCAGACCTCCCCGGGTAATGATCCCCAAAAGGAGTTAAATATTGCGCTAGCGGTTTATCATAAAGGTGGCGGTTAATCAGTATATGCTTGACTGATTCTACAGTCTGATGGTCAAAAGGACACAGACGTGATGAGTAATCCAGTTTGGATATTCGGCAGAGAATTCAACCTAACGCATAAAAATAAATATCTGGGCCTGAAAGTCTGCAACATAGTTAAATAAGTTGCCATGGTTCCCTGCGCAGGCGTTATACACAGGTAATCTCTTTAAAAAGGGGTCTCCCTTAGTCGAGAAACTGTCTGCTGCCTTTCAGAATCCCTGAGTCTTTGGATTAGCTTGGGTTTAAGTTGGGCCCAGCTCTTAGATGATATATACTCCCTTGAATACCCCACCTGGGCAAGGTATATTCCATTTGCTTCATCCAGGGGTTCACAAAAGAATCCCTTTCTATCAAACCCAATAAATGGTTGGAAGCATACTTCACTTTTGACCATAGGTTCAGGGCTTCCACTCTCGCAACGGAGTCCCAGTTAGATTGGCCAGTCTCCAGTCTAATGGCCTCCGTTGGTATCCCTCGCGGCGTTCTTAATAAGTGTCTTAGGGCTGAAACAGATCTCCCCTTTACCGAGTTAATCTGCATTTTTGGAACGGGCCGAGGAGATTCAGTGTGGATTTTCTGCTGTCCTGGATCTCCCATGATTCATTCTGATTGCTTCCCCCCCTCTCCATGTGCTGTGCCATTTTGCACATGCCATTACAAAAAGTCCTAGCGGATGCACAAACTTTATTTTGTTTAGAGCCCATGTGCAAAATGGTGCCATGCTGTGGTGCACCACGCACACATGTACAATTGAAATCAAATCACTGTTGTGGAAGTAGCCAAGAGTGTAGCAATAACAAGGGCAGGTAGTGTAGCTGCACCGGGGCCTGTGAGCAACAGATGTTGGTGAGAGTCTGTTGGTCCAATATAAGATATCGTCTGAACTACTTTGTATCCATCTCTTGCATTTTGGACAAACACGGCAACCACACTCTCTTTCTAGACCAGTGGTTCTCAAACATTTTAAGTCATGGCTCTCTTAATCTTCCCCTTGAGCTAAGGCTCCACCCCCCACCGCTCTCTTTCTCTCCAACTTCGCACCCACATGTTGCCTCTCCTCTCCCCCACCCCCTTATTCTCTCAAACGCTCTCTCCCTTGCCATCCTATCCCTTCCATTGCTCGTTCAGAGTAGAGCTAGGTGTTTGCCAGCTGTGCACCTTCTTGTATCTTCCCAGAATACCTTCAGTACCCCACAGGGGTCTGTTCCCCAGATTGAGAACCACTGCTCTGTGCTTGCAAGCTTCACAGAAAAGAGATATACATGCTCACTTGTCAGATACAATTTTGTATTGGTGCATTAATACGATTTTGACTGGGAGAGAACGATGACTATAAAAAGAGAGGGGAAAACTAGTTGCTTTAAAGTGACGAAAACTAGAGTTGTAATGGTTCCGGTTTGGGGTGTGCTTAAATTAAGTGTTTCTTCCTAGAATATCAAATTGTTGAAGGAAGGTAATGCATCTTGATAAATAATGTGGTTTGTTTAATTGAACTGAATGCAGGGTAGCATGTTTAACACTTGGAAGCCCATGTGGGTCGTACTTCTAGAAGATGGCATTGAATTCTATAAGAAGAAAACTGACAACAGCCCCAAAGGAATGATCCCCCTGAAAGGAAGCACTATCAACAGCCCATGTCAAGATTTTGGGAAGAGACTGGTAAGTCTTTTAATGGATGCCAGGCATGGGGGAGAAGGCAATGGGAAGAGGATGAGTTTCTGAGGGTTGGGAGGGTGGGATGTCTAGGGGGTAGGGTTGCCATTGGCCAAAATGGGAGTCTCTGGATCAAACTGCAAAAAGTGGCAACTCTACTAGAGTGAGATTCCTCCAGGCGAGAGATAGAGGAGTGGGTTGGAGCAGGCTTGGGCTTAGCTAGGATTTGGAGGGGAAACATTCATGGCAAGCTCAGGATACTTTGAGAAGTGATGTTGAAAATTTCAGCCGGGTGTGCTCTTACCTCTGAGTCTGTATGAATGATTTGTTTATTTATTTATCAAACATTGATACCCCGCCTCTTCTGCTCACAGCAGCTCGAGGCAGCTAACAATCAGTAATACAAAATACAATAATAAATAAATAGATTAATAACATTAATAAAATATTAATCGAACAATGCACACCGTGCAATTAACAACTGGGGGGAATAATCAAACTCCTACCACTCTAACCCACCCTCACGCATCTCCCTCCTCCCTCACCAGGTCTTGCATTTTTGCCAAAAGGGAGGTCTGGAGCCAACTGGGCCTCTGCTGGAAGGGAGTTCCACAGCCTAGGTACGGCAACCGAGAACGCCCTCTCCAGAGTCACTCCTCGGGATACCCAGGGGACCTCCAGAAAGGCACCCCTGGCCAACCGCAGGGGCTGCTCTAGGGCCTGGGGAGTGAGGCGGTCCTGCGGGTAGGCAGGGCCCAGACTGTTTAGGGCTTTATAGGTCTAAACCAATACCTTTAATCAGGCCTGGAAAACTATAAGCAGCCAGTGCAGAGAACGGAGCACCGGTGTAATATGCTTGTGGCGACCCGTCCCCATAAGGAGACAGGCCTCTGCATTCTGTACCACCTGCAATTTCAGGACCATCACCATGGGTAGCCCCATGTAGAGCACGTTACAGTAGTCCAATTTTGAGGTGATGATAGTGGCCAGATTGGAGTCTGAGATATATGGCCGAAGCTGTTGCAGCAGATGTAATTGGCAAAACGTGCTCCTCACCACAGTGTCCACCTGGACATCCAGGAAGAGCCAAGCATTGAGGAGCACTCCCAGACTGTGAACCAGGGAAACCAATGGGGGACAAACCCCATCAATAACAAGAAATGTCACACCCATCACCTTTACCCACTAGCATCATCTCTGTCTTGTCGGGATTCAACTTCAGTCGACTTGCCCTCATCCCCCACAGCCGCCAAGTTTCAGGTAAGCATCGAGACTGCGGGGTCTGGGTCTGATGAAAATGAGAGGTAGAGTTGGGTGTTCTCAGCATATTGATGACACCGAACATCAAGCCTTCTCACGACCTCATCGGAAGGCTGCATGCAAGTGGCTGCATGCAAGTGGCTGCATGTACATGTTGAACAGAAGAGGGGACAGGATGGAACCTTGTGGGACTTCACATGAGAGGTCCTAGGGAGATGAAGAGCAATCCCCGAGCACCACCTGCTAAATTCTTCCAGCCAGGAAGAACAATTCTTGAACAATTCAAGAACAATTCTGCCCACCCCGGCCTGGTCCCGCAGGTGAGTCACCAACATCTCATGGTCAACAGTATCAAAAGCAGCTAGAAGATCTAATAGAATCAACAGGGTTGATCGACCCTGGTCCAATTCTTGGCAGAGGTAATCAACCAAAGCCACAAGTGCAGTGTCAGTACCAAAAGACAGACGAAAGCCGGACTGCGAGGGATCCAGAAAACTGATGCCATTCAGATGCTCCTGCAACTGCTGAGCCACAACATATTCAATAATCTTCCCTAAAAAGGGAAGATTAGAGACAGGTTGATAACTGGTGAGGGCGTCAATGTCAAGCAATGTTTTCTTGAGCAGAGGCCGCACCACCACCTCCTTGAGGCAGCTCTGCACTCTGCCCTCCCAAAAGGAGGCCAGCAATGGCCTTAACCAGCCAGGACAAGCATGGGTCCAGTTCTCAAAAAGTGGCTCTGACGGCCCCAAGAACATCCTCTACATCAGTGGGTGACATCACTGAAACTGATCCCATGAAACCAGACAAGGTGGGGCTTCCACAGCCTCTGGTTCTCCCATTGCATTAAGTACAGTGTCAAAATCACGGTGAATCCAGGAGATTTTGTCCCCTCCCCACTCTCACTGGGGTAGGGAATATCACACCCACCCCGGACATGTACCCTCCCCTCTCCAACCCCCTCCCCAGTAATTACTCTGTCTGTCACCATCCAGTCTATCAGCCCACTAAGCCCACTCCCCCACAACAACTAACGGGCCCCAATAACCCCCTCTGCCCCAGAACATACAGTCCCCCCTGACCACCTTCATCCCCACCTAAGGGCCACACCAAAGGGTCCTTTGGCATGAGGCCTGCGGCGCACACCTTCAGCCCTGCCCCAAGGGTGGCTGCTCTTCACTCCCTCCCCGCCACGAAGTCCTGGCACTCTCGGGGAGCCCTGCCCCCTCCCCCCACAGGGGATGGGTGTGGATGGTACCTGGGGCCTGGGCAGCTGTCCTTTCCTGGGGATGGGGATGAGGCCGGCACACACGTGTGTGTGTGTGTGTGTGTGTGTGTCCCAACCCCCGACAGTTCCTGGCAGCAACAGGATGGGCAGAAGCAGTGTAATTTGGAGCACTTTGCTAATGGAGGTGTCCCTTTTGGTTAAATATAACACTAGCTATTGCTAGTCACAAAATATCGAACACAATATTTTTTTTCTCCAAAGGGTGGGTGGGTGGGTGAAATGCTCTACATTAATTCCTTTTAAGGAGAAATGGCCGTCTCATCAGACATTAGAAATGAGGGAGTGGAATGGTGGGACGGTGTTCTTTCCTCAGTGCTAGGTGTGATTTTGGTGCACATAAGAAACAGAAATTGTGAACGCTTCCCTTGCTGATGGAATTGTGTGTGAAACAGCTTTTTAAATAACTGCCTGTTTCCCAAATGTTTGACATTCATGTCGTTCGGGTAAGTGACAGACTGAATTTTTAACTGGCTTTAGATGAACCACCCGTTCTGCAATGCCGAGAAACAATTAAACAGTCTGAAAATTTTATTATTTTGTACGCATGTGACCTGAACACAGTTCACAGCGTGGGAACATTAAAAAAATAAAATAATCTACAAATAAATGATCAGAGAGAAGATAAACCAATGGGGTAAATTACACATCTGGCTTTTCAACCTTTAATGTAGCTCATCCAATTCTGATGAGTTAGTATACTGGCGAATTCTAATTAGTTAGTATACTGGTGAGTTCTAATTCACACGGGTAGCTCGTATGAGTTCTAATTCTCATGGGGAGCTGGGTTCATGCCCAATGCAGATGTCACAGTACAGTGCTGCAAACAAGAGTTTTCATGTGAGTCACCCAACTGTAGCTCAAGCAGATGGTTAAAATCCCACGCTGCTCATGGAAGCAAAGACTGCATCAGTTTCCGTCTACCAATGTCACTTAAAAATGGCAGGCCACAGCTTTGCAGGTACCGTCCATGGGAATGTGAAGCCGCTGTCTATGGATAATCACTGTGATGATATGAAAACCTTTACAAAGAATGTATTTCTTTATAAAGGAAGCAGGAGGATTGTGAATGGTAGATTATTCAGTTTCAAATGACAAGAGCTTCTCTCCACTTCAAGTGAATTTAGAAAATGTTTGACTGAGTGATTAACTCCAGTCAGTACTTAATTTATATTAAAAAATGAATTTTGGGGGCCCAAACCTGCCTTGCCAGCCACGCCCCCTGCCTCAAAGCCACACCCCTACCCCAGAACTTGACAGAAGAGGGAAACAAACCCTAGTCTCCAGCTAATAATCTAATCACTAGAATAACCTGCATCTCCACAGCTGAATATAAAACAGGAGTTCTTGTAATTTATTTGTTTATTTCTTTCCTTTAATTTACTATCTTGCTCCTCTGGCAACCTGGAGCGGCTTACAAGGTAATAAAACAGTTAAAAAAAATAAATACATATATAATATAAAACACTGCCGGGTAATAAGATAAAAATAACACACACACCCAGCCAGAAAGCCTGGTGGAAGAGTCAAGTCTTACAATTATGTCAAAAGGCCAGGAGTTCCAGGGTGAGACGGACCTCCACCAGGAGGGCATTCCACAGGCCACTGAAAACGCCCTCCTGTCCATCCGGACCTGCCGATAGCATGGGACCTCCAGGAGGGCAACTTCAGATGACCGCAGGGGCCGCCCTGGGACCTGGGGGATGAGGCGATCTCTCAGATAAGTGAGACCCAGCCTGTGTAGGGCTTTAAAGGTAAAAAACCAGCAATTTGAATCGGTCCCGGAAAACGATCGGCCGTCAGCACAGTGCTCGGAGCACTGGTGTCATGTGCTGTCTGTGGCCCGTCCCTGTAAGGAGATGGGCCGGTGCATTCTGCACCAGCTGCAGTTTCTGAACAGTCACCAAAGGCAGCCCCATGCAGAGTGCATTACAGTAGTCTAGCCTCGAGATAACAAACGCATGGTTGACGGTGGCAAGATCGGAGTGAGACATATGGGTGGAGGTGTTTCACCAGATGTAATTGACAAAAGATACCCCTGGCCACAGCCAATACCTGGAGATCCAGACACAGCTGTGGATCCAGGAGCACCCCCAGGGTCCGCACAGATGGAACCAGTGGAGGGTGGACACCCCCAATAATGGGGGCAACCCCCTTCCTCAGATCACCGGCCCCACCAACCAACATCACCTCTGTCTTATTAGGATTGAGCTTCAATTGGCTCTTCCTCCTCCAGTCCCCATCAGCCATCAAGCACCAGGACAGCAAGGAGATAGTAGGACCTGAGTCTGATGAAAAATACAAATACAGCTGGGTATCATCCATGTACTGATGACAGTGGACCCCCCCCCCCCCAGTGGCTTCATATACACGTTGAACAAGAGAGGGAACAAGATGGAACCCTGCGGCATGCCACACGAGAGGTCTCCCATGGTAGATGTACAAGCACCACCCACTGGGACCTATCCGTACGGTAGGAATGGAACCATTGCAAAACGGTCCTGTCTACCCCGGCCAAATTCCGCAGGCGGGTCACCAACATCTCATGGTTCACCGTGTCAAAAGCTGCTGACAGGACTAACAGAACTAGCAGGTCATACGACCACTGACTAGCTCTGCAAGGAAGTCCTCAATCAAGGCCACCAAGGCCATCTCCGTGCCATAACCCGGCCGAAAACCAGTTGAAGCTGGCAGATGCAGTTTATGGTTAGGTTGCTAAGGAGCTTCGCTAAAATGAAATAAGTGACTGAAACCTGGGTGCCCAGATAATAAATGGCAAAAAGGAGAAACTAGTCCTTAGAACAGAAGCACCCTGTAGTGAACAGGAATAACAAAAGAACATGTGAGGTTCTAGAGGTCCGGAAGGAAACAGGTGTTTATCCTGACTGGATGTTATCTCTTGGTTATGAAGGCAGTTACCAGCATCACATCTGAATTGGCTAGAACTCCTCTATCTCAAAAACCATTTTCTAGAAAACCCTCAAAAGGAGATTAAAAGTAGGTGTGTTTTATATTAATTTATTATTTATTTATTTATTTATTTTTATTACTATTATTTTATTTTACAAATTTTTACACACACCCCGTCCCCTGCTGAAGCAGCTCAGGCCAGCTAACAAGTACGAAAGGTTAAAAAGACAATATAAATATAACAAATACAAATACATATATAAAAACATAAAACAATACAGCCCGCCATGGGGGAATGTTAAAAAACAAACAAAAGAAACCCCCCCCCCCCCCCCTTCTGTCCTGCATTCCCCAAGAGAAACCAGACACACACCCATTGTACTCTAAAGACCGTTGTTAGCCTAACCTTCCCAACAACCTTTTCCTTCACCCCCCTTCAACCCCTCCACACCATACCCCCCCTTCATCCCAAGAACTCCCCCCCAACCCTCAAACCCCCCCCCTACCCATCTCCCTCACTGAAAATCTCACGGAAGTTTTACCTTCATGGGCTTCCCCCACATCAGCAGAGGGATCATGCTGGATGTGTTTGTCAGCTTGAACATGCAGTAATGGAGTATAAATTGCATTTATTGCATGCTCATATTCTGTCTTTCTTTCATGCCTTAGTTTGTGTATGGCATGGCCTTGCTTCTCTGTGCTTGCTTGGGAGGAATCTTGCTTTTGGCACAAAGAGTTCATACTTTTGAGTATATTCTTCTACAGATCTTATCCTAACCTTGCATAGCCATCTGGGTGAGCCTGTTCATATTAATATCCCTGTTCATATCGATTATAATCAATCTAGCAATAAATTGGGCTACTTTTTCTTGCTTACTTTCTTGTATTTACCAGAGACGAATGCAATCTGCAGTCGCTGGGATTTACAATGTGTATGGGGAGTTTACTCTTTGTTTCTTTTGTCCTGTCACAATTAGATTTCAAGTTTCTAGTTAGTGCTGCTGTCTTTGGCTGCTTTTAGACGAGCAGGTCGAAGTCACACGACCCGCTCACGTGATTTTTCGAAAGCCCACGAGGCGGGATTTAGATGTGACCTGTCCCGTGTTCATGCGTGTTCAAGGTGGTTGCGCATTGTTTAACGACTGCGAACTAAATACCTCCATGTGCGAGGTATTTAGTTTGTGGTCTTTAAACAATGCGCGACCACCTTGAACGCGCAATGCATCACGTCTAATCCCGCCTTGCGGGATTTTGAAAAATCTTGTGAGCGGGTCGCATGACTGCAACCTGCTTGTCTAAAAGCAGCCTTTGCTGCCTTTCTCCCATCTACTAAAGCTCTGCTGGGCTTATTGTTATTTTCTTCCCATGATAGCCACCTTGTGCTAATTTGCACAAATCTCTCATCCTCTTTCGTGTCTTGGAAGAATTTCAAACTCTGATGTGTTACATTCCCCATTGTGTTTGTACTGTATATTTCCCCTTCAGTTTATAATTTCCACTGATTTTCCATTTGGCAAGAGCTTGTCATAACTTCCTACATTTCACTGTGGTAAAGTAGTCTCTTAACCTGACTGTGTAGCTGTTGTTGTTGATTTCTCCCACTCCCAGTATACTGCACGTTGATGTGTTGGGTGGTTAGTACCACTACTTAGGAGTTAAGTGCCACTGAGACCTGGAAATAATGCTATGCAGAAGATTATGGGTGAAATTTTTAATGTGGTTTCAGAGTCCTTTTCCACAAGTGATGTAGGCAGCTAGAGGGAGATTTTCAATGGCAAAAATGGTGCTTTGGCCACAGCCCTCAAACCACTGAAGCCAATGAAACTACTCCAGAACTAGTGGTTTCAGGATTTCAGGCTTTGGTACATAATTCCCATTGGATGTAAATGGGACCTAGAGTCCTAGCTCACTTATCTGCTTTTTAGAAAGCAAGAAAGCAAGTTTATACAATCAGGATGGAGAATGTGAAATGAGGCTAGCGGCACAGATACTGTTTGTGCCCTGAATTTTGCTGAGGGAGAAGCACACCCCACAGGCCTAAGGGAGTTAGATGTTAAATTCCCTCCAGCTCCACTGATGCGTTAGTAATATAGGTGTCTGGTACCCTAACTGTAATAAAAATGTTAGTAATGTCCTGTGTGTAATTAAGGCCACAATCCACTTACTTTAGAGTAGCCCCGTTTACGCCCCAATGCTTCTGGAGATCATGGCCTAAAAAAACAAACACCTTCTTAGGAATTGTGGGATTCGGAGAGGTTTATACCCAGACCTAGGTGAAGCCCACTGCAAGTTGGTGCACTCAGAGGCTGAGGTGGGGCCCCTCCTAGCATGGGGCTCTGTGTAGCTGCATGGGCCTCAGGAGCTTAACGACAGCACTCTATGCTTGTGTCTCTCTTTGAAGCTCTTCCTGTGTAATGGTTTTCTCAGGACACTGTATTTAATTTTTGTTATTACAGGCTGCACCGAGTGTTCCTGTAATGATAACTTTAGACATTATTCTTGCAGTTTGTCATTAAACTCACCACAGCCAAGGAACAGGACCATTTTTTCCAAGCCTCCCACCTGGAGGAGAGAGATGTCTGGGTGAAAGACATCAGGAAAGCCATTAAATGTATCGAGGGGGGCCAAAGGTTTGCCCGAAAATCTACCAGGAAGTCCATCAAGCTGCCTGAAACCGTCAACTTGAGGTCTGTTGAAATTCCTCTTTCTTTCCCCATTTCCTTCCTTCTGTGATCCAGAGAGAGTGTGGTCAGTCACCGTGTTAGTCCCAAGTGAGAGAGAGAGACAAAGTGGTTTGAATGATCACTTTTATTGGACCCACTGTTGTTGGTGGAAATAAGCAAGCGTCCAGCCTTCCTCAGGAACCCTGTATGGCTTGAAAACTTGCTTATTTCCACCAACAAGTCGGTCCAATAAAAGCGATCGTTCGAACCACTTTGTCTCTCTTTGTTTCTCTGAGAAGATCAGAGATAGATTGCATCATCTACCTTTAGACGTCAATGCAAGACGTGGCTGTTCTGCCAGGCTTTTGGGTGGGTGGGGGTTATTATTTTTGGTGGAGGGTTGGGGTGGGGTTTTTAAAATGTATTTTACTGTTTTTTGGCGTCCCTCTCCCCACTGTGGGGGGAGGCTGTGTTTTCCCTCTTTTGTTTTTACCCCTTTGTGTTGTTATTTCATTATGCATTTTATATATTACATATTTTATGTGTTATATTTGTAAGCTGCCCTGGGCTGCCTTTGGTAGGAGGGGCAGGGAAATAAGTTCTTCAAATAAATAAATAATACAGATCTGGGTAACATGGGTCTGGAGGATTCTTCAGTTATGCTAAAGGGGTCCATTACCATGCCGCCGGCAGGTCCTGTGCCCCATAGTCCCTGCTTGCAAGCTGTCAGCAGTGTTCACAGCAACAGTCAGCTTTTGTCAGGTAAAGTGGAAAGCCAGCATAATGACCTTGAACCTCAAAAGCGATTGGTGGAGCCACAAGAGTCTAAAGTGGGGGAAGGAGGAGAGCTATATCTTGGTCTCCCAAAGCCCCGCACTCTGAGCCCTCCCAGCCAATATGACAGCAGGGCTGCATGTTCAGCCAGGTGACAAGAAATTCAAATGCCTTTAGGGAGCAGAGAAATGCAAGGTACAGTCAGTTCAGTAGGGGTGTCAACCTCTCTGGAGTTTGCCTGGGAACTCTTGGTTTTGGCTCTGGGGGAAACTCCAATTCCTCCAGGTCAATCAGAGGCACCTCTAGGAGCCCAGAGAAATCGAGGCTTCTGTGGGGGACCGAGGCGGACAGATCACAAAGGGGGGGGGGGACTTTCCCGCCCTCTTTCCAATGTGAATCTGCCCACTAGGGAACATCATGATGCTCCCTACGAGGTGGGATTATGTCAGAATGGGTCATGACAGTCCCCTTGTCCTGCCTCCACCAACATGGCCCCTCGCCCCCTTCAGGTGAAAGCCCAGAGGGAAGTGGTAACCCTAGTCCCCTTCAGCCACCGCAACAGACGCCAAACTACCTTTTGTAGGAAGGGGGGATGTTCCAGAGGTACAAACTCCGAGGGGGATTATGTCCTGTGCCCCAAACTCCATTCCCTCCACCCCTGTTGTTACTGTCAAGAAATCTACTGAGAAACAGAAAGCTACATTTTAATCCTGGTGAGAAGCTTGGATTTTCTCTGTAACGTTTGTAGCTAGGCATCTCAGCATCATCAGGGTTCCTAGCTTTCTCTGCCAGTGAGTTTCTGCTGCGTTTTTCTCTGGGAAAGCATGGAAAACGAATGTAATAATCAGGTTTTTCTGAGAAATTTCTGCCTGCAAAACCTCACTGGCAGAGAAAACTAAAACCCTGCCCATCATCGCACCCCCTTCCCATTTGTGTTGAACGTTTGGAACAATCAAGCAGCTAGCACTGAGGCCTTTTAACAAACCTGGAGGAAGTATTTCAATGTGCCTGCCTAGCTTTTATAACCATGGGATTAAAAGTCAGATGGGTTTGTTTGTTTATTGCGGCCATTGGCCTTAGCAATATTCGTACAATATAAGACAAAATTAAAAACATAATAAGTCACAATACATAGCACATAATCAACAGTATACAAAACATCTTTGAGTGGCTATTTGAGCTCCTGGGAAATTGTGTGATGGGAAATCACCAGGGGCCTATACAGACTTAGACCTCAATACAGATCCACAAAAATAACACATTAAAAATAACTAAAAAAA
>QEPC01011712.1:2871775-2905427 GCA_003113815.1 Sphenodon punctatus
CCGCACCAGGAAGAATGTTTTAAGAGTGGGTGGGGGCGTCTGTGGGACCAGCACTTCACCCCCATCCACTCTGAAAACTGTCTAGCAACGTTCAAGCTGCTTGCACGGGGTCTTGGCTAAACTGAGTCTGATATTGGGACTTTTTACCAAGGACAGGAGTTGATAGGCACAAGGTTAAGCTTGCCAGCAATAAAACTCAGTGAAGGGCTTCCTTCAATTTTTAATTTTTAAAAAAAATTAAAATGTTTGAATAACAAGAATTTTAAAACATGAATTCATCGCTTTTGTATAATAATATTTTTATTTATTTTTAAAAAAATCAGTGAGTGCATTTGTGGTTTTATAAAGCAATGATGAAATATTTTCAGAGAATAGGATGCACGGCAAGTAGTTCTACTTTTGATGCTGCATTATGAGTTCTCAGTCTCGGTTATCAAATGGAATGAGCTACAGTTCCCTGGAAGGTTTGTGTAACTATAGAAGGGTGGTGGGCTGCAAAAATGACTGCTTTGCTGATGTAGGCACTGACTCAAAAATGTCTAGGAAAGGAGCGAGATGAGATAATCGTCCTTCATAGTTTTATGGTTTCCTAGTATCAAAATAGCCCTGTTAGATCTTTGCATTTTATTAATCCATTATTATTGTTAGAGCCAGTCAGGATAATGCTTTTGAATTTGCAAATTTAATTCAAATATTCTCTTCCTTTAACAAATACTCAAAGGTCAAGAACTTCACATTCATATCAAGTGTAACTATGGTTTGTGCTTAGTTACTTCAGCTTCCCCATGGCTGACTTTGGCCCTTTTCACACAGACACTCTAACACCGATAAAATGGGTGTTACATTGCAGGGGTGCAGGGGTGCTCTATGGGTGCCCTGCAACATGTATAATAAAATGTAACACCCATTTTATCAGTGTTAGAATGTCTGTGTGAAAAGGGCCACAGACACTACTGATAAAATGGGTGTTGCATTTTATTATACATGTTGCAGGGTACCCATGGAGCACACCTGCAGCCCTGCAAAGTGTATAATAAAATGTAACACCCATTTTATCACTGGGTGATTTCAGATGTGACGGGCCCGGAGGCCCGCCACGCTGAACCCCGGACCGGGATCTCTCTCAGATCCCAGTCCATGATGAAGCTGGCCGTCCTTCAGACATGCCGGCTCCATCACTGTGGGGAATTGGGGAGGGGGTGGGGCTGTGCGGTGCGACGTGCAGTTGCATGGCCCTACCCCCCTTCCCGTGGCCACCCGCCCTCAGGGAGACGGACGGGCGCAGCGGCCAATGCGGGCGCTGTGCCCGATCCCATATCGCGGTCGGGGCCACGATCCAGGATGGGCCAAAGGTAACAAACGTTACTTTTGGCCCATCCTGAATTGTGGTCACTCTAACCACGGTTCTCAGCCTCCGGTCGGCTGGAGGTCAAGAACCGTGGTCAAGCTTGATCCCGGCCGGGGGTTCACTGTGGTGAACATCTGGCTGGGACCAAACAGACATTCCTGGCAACGCCACCACCACAGGGGATCCACTGTGCTCCACTGTGGTGAAAGGTATTTTCATAACATCTGAACTTACCCACTGTTAGAGTGTCTGTGGGGAAAGGGCCTTTGCCTACATCACTTACCTTGGCTTCAGAGTTATTCAATCTGATTTTTTGATTCTTTAAAAGCAAACATTTAATTTTTTTGTTTGTTGAACCTGGGATCTGGTCCATAACTTCTGCATTTGTGGCCAACAAATCTAGAACTACAATCTGCACCTTGGAGTTACCTGTGTAGGGCAATAACCTGCTTGCCTTATGGTTTTGAATGCGTCTGGTTCTTTACAAGTACACCACTGGGATGCCCAAACTAGTCCTTTGCGAAAACCATTTCCGCCACATCCAATACCTGAGAGTAGGCTCCCAGAAGCCAGGTCTTGAACCAGCTTTCCCAGTGTCTGAAGTAGCCAGCATTTCTAAGCATTTCCTCCTTGTTCCCCTCCCGTACTTTGGCCTTATTCACCAGTCTTGCTACCCTCATCCTGACCCCCACCCCCAGTCACCTATGTCTCAGATGCCTTGTTGTACCCCCATCTCTCACATACTCAAATCCACAGGGTCTCTGATGCAGTGGATTAAGGGAAAAGGACCGTGAGCATCCAAAAATGCCACACACCATGTAGATATTTTCCTGCCCTTGGTTTTCAGAAATCACACTGTCAATATGCAATATTGGGACAATATAAAGACTATCTACAAACCACTTCCCCCCTCCCACTCGGTGTTCACGTGGGTGTGCAATGTGTAAATGACTTGTGGGGGTATGGGTGCCACTCGGTGTTCGTCCATGTGAACACCGAGCAGGATGGATGGGGGTGCTCCCACGCAACACCCACCTCCACTCCACCCAACCGGAGGAGGCTTCGTGGGTGGAGGTGGGTGTGTGTCCATGTAAAAGGACACCTACCCACGTACACCCACCGCGGCAAAACATCCATCCCCCACCCACCTCCGTCCATGTAAAAAGGGCCTTACTCTGGAATAGTCTCGTTGAAGTGGCTTGTAGTTTGTGGCCTGTGTTAGCATAGCAGATACTGTAATGCCAGCTGCCTGCTTTCATATTCCCACCTCTCTGATTCTTGTTCTGCACAGCGCTCTGTATCTCTACATGAAAGATCCTGACAAAGGAATCCGAGAACTGAAGCTGGAAAAAGAGAAGAAAGTCTTCAATCACTGCTTTACAGGTAGCCAGATCTCATGTCCTCATTAGAGACTCATTTAAACAGCCCCACGCAGGAGCAATTGGGTCACATCGCCACGGGGGTGCCGCACAACACTGCCACACTTTGTAAGGCCCAGCCAGATCCATGTGAAGGTCTGAGAAAAAAAACTAGGGGCAGCTTTGCTGATCAAAAGAAAAGTATGATGAGGACATGGGCATTTAGAAGCAATGTTTACCAAATGTCCCAAATGGAAGAAGACAGGTGAAAGGAACGAAGCAGCTCCTTATCCTTGGAGAGAATCAGGCAATCCTAAAAGGCTGTTCTCAAACTGGGGTCTGCAGAACTGACAACAGTCAGTCAGGCTGCGGTCTCCACTGGTGCCACAGACATCCCCAGGGGGAAAGGGTCCAGCGGGTGCTACCCACAGGCCCATTAAGAGAAACTCAGGACCCTGGTACATTCTTGAAGCTGGCATCCCCCTGCTAGAGTCCTCATGGGCTCAAACCCCAGGCCCAGGCCTGGTCCGAGCCTGACTGTGTTGGGACCCACCTGTTCCCAGTCCCAGTACAGCCAGGCTTAACCTTGCCCATGCTCGATGTCACAAGATGGCTCCACCCTCATGGAGCATCGAGATGTCGCAGTGCTCAGTGAGGGTGGAGCCAAGTCAGGAAAGGGGTAGGAGAACCTCTTAACCTGCTTGTAACAGGGCAGGTGATGGCCCTTTAAGAAGGTCTGCTTATCGTCATAGCCACGCCCCTTTCTGTGACTATAAGAGCAGTGAGCCCCGACATTCAGGCAGTCTGCAACTGACCATGGAGCCAGAAAGATTTGGACTTGGATTGTGCAGGAGCTGGCTAGGGTGCCGAATCCACAGGAGCTCTCCGTAATACTAACCTGGCCCAAGGCTAGGGGTCTGAATGGAGAGCCTGACATAAGGCCTAGGCTTGGGACTGGAAGCACAGAGCTGAAATATCTGTGTTTGGTTTGATCCAGACACTATAATAAACTGGAAATGATGATGGGATTGATTTGAGCAGATACTGCAAGGACTTGACAGCGGATAGCCAGCTGCATTGTCACATCACCCTTTTTTCTGATGTGCCTTCCACCCTCCTGGAGTGCCATGGCTTTGCAACGTACCATGGGGGGGAGAGATGGATGTCAGAAAAGGTGTGAGGTTAAGATGTCCCACTCCACTTTTCCTGATGTGCACCATGCTGCTCTATGGAGATACATGTCAGGACAAAGGCAGGGCTAAGGTGCTCCCTCAACATTACTCAACATGACTCTGCCCCCATGGAGCGCCATGACATCATGGAAAAGGGCAGTGGAAAACTACGCTTGATGAGGCCCTATTGGGCTTGGTCTGGTATGCAGGACTCTGCCCCCTGCCTCCAATTCCTCCATTGCTATTGCCTAGTGGGTGGCCAAACCAATTTCTGGAAAGACCAGTACTTTATTCGCAGAGGTTAGCTTGGAGTTTAGACACCCCCACCCCCTGAGCTTGGAACCCAGCACAATTGCCCCCCGAGTCTCCTTTTCTCCCTGGTCTGGGTGTGTGCCGCCCCCCTCCTGCCCAGAAATAACTGTGCTGCTGGCAAGAAGAAGCCTGCTTTCCTGTAGCCATGGCAGGCTGGCAGTGAGTGCATGCTGGGCACCGGGCATTCCTGTGCTTCCTGCCAGGCAGCACCTGTTCATGCCATGGCTCTATGCCCCTTACTGCTGCTGGAAATGGCTGTGCTGCCAATGCATGCCAGTTGCAGCCTGGTCCCCCAGAGTGGTCTGTGAGAGCCTTGGGGGGCTGACAGTGTGTCAGGGCCTTGAGGTCCACAAGTATTTGCAGGATCAGGTCCAGGCTAGACAGGTAGCTAAGTCTAGCTAAGTATCTATTAACCAGACAGAATCAGGGAACATGACGGGAGCTGGGGGAAAACAGGGAATGGATTCCCCCATTGTGACCTGTTGGGTGCTTCTCCCAAGCCACTGTGATTGGCCACTGCCGGAGACAGGATGCTGGGCTAGACGGACCATTGGTCTGACCCAGTATGGCACTTCTTATGTTCTAAGTCAGGATGGAGGCCAGAAAAGAGCATCCAGAGGAGCAATCTGTACGCAGTCTAGAAGCCCGCTAAGGGGATCAAACTCCAAGGAAGTGGTCTAGACACCAAAAGTGGGATGCAGGCTGGGCATAGGGTTAGAGCGGGGGCTGGCACACGAGCTGGGCTAAACAGGAACAGAGGGGGTGGGGTAGGGGCCAGATGACACAGGGACGCAATGGAGCAGAGGCTGGGTGACACAGAAACGGAACTGGAGCAGAGGGCTGAGAGCTGTGGTTTGTGTCATGAGGACAGGAAGTGGGACACTTCGCTTCCACATCCTTCCTGTGGCAACTGGACAGCCTTATGAGCAGCCTGGCATGGACCAATCAGGGGCCAGTGGGCAGGCGGGGGGACTCTCCGCAGACAACACAGGGGCTAGTGGGGATCAGCATAGCCCAACCCAAGTGCTGCAGTTGTGCTGCTGAGCCAGCAGCCATCTCAGAACTGCTGGTTCAAGTCTCCGATTCGCGTGCATGGGTAGGTCTCTTGGTGCCAAAAGGCTGAGAGGCCCTGCTATGAGGGTTACTGGGAGACAGCTGAGCCAGTCAGAAAAACTACTGAGCAGCATTTCCATTTGCCTCCATGGCTCAGCACAGAAAGGGTGTTTCCCTCTATGAATAAAATAATTCAGAAGAATACCATACAAGTCCTCGCCAGGGGGAGAACGAACAGGAGGCCTCGAGCTGTGAGCTTGACTGGCTGCAATTTGAGCTAGCAAGTCAGACTCTGTGGTTGGGGGCTGCATCCATATCCCATCCTTTGTGGGTCAGGCACTTGAGTTAGCATCTCCCTCTGGGCTTTCCCTTGAAGGGGGCGGGGCCACACTGGAGAGGACAGGAGCAAGGGGGCTGCCCTCAAACCCCTTTCTGACATTAACCCATCCTTACCGAGCGTCATGGCATAAGTGAAACCGGAGAGGAGGCAGCAGCCCTATCGGAGGGAAATGCATTAACACATTGACCTTATGGGCCGGATCAAGCATTCTCCTCAGGATTGGCTGAAGCTAAGGTTCTCCCCTCTGGACTCCTCGGCTCCACCTTAGCTCTCCCCACCTTCCTCCTATCCACCAGGCAGTTAACAAGTTCCATCCGCCACCATGAGTCAGCAGCAGGTCTCACGCGGCTAGCGGGACAGAAAGGCTCCTATTACATGTTGGGGGAGCGAGGAAGTTGCTAGCAGGTCATGTTGTCAAGGTGAAAAACCCATGCCACATTCCCAGATAAGGATCTTACAGCAGATTCATGAAAACAGTAGGCTTATCGCATTTGCAGAATGAATGCAGCTCAGAGTGCTTCCGTCCCTATATAATGACAGTTCACATTCTCCCTGCTCTATTATCATGTGACTAGGCAGCTCCGTGATTGACTGGCTTGAATCAAACAACTCCATCCGAAACCGCCCCGAGGGTCTCCTGCTGGGATCTGCCCTGTTGAACGAAGGCTATCTCCAGCCTGCTGGGGACACATCCAAGAGTGCTGCTGAAGGACTCTCTGAAACCACCTTCCTTGACAACTCTGAGGCCTATTATTATTTTGTGAGTACTCTCTCATAGGCTTCCATCTTCTGCAGGGTTGCTGCTGGTCACCGACACCTTCCCCAAGTCTAGGAAACCGATTGCGTCAAAATGTTTGTGTGTTGTGCCCCATGTTTGTTTGATTACTTTTATTGATGTTGGGTTTTACTGAAAAATGTTCAGCATGCAAAGGAAATATCCTTGCAAGAAAGAGCATGCAACTGCAAAATATCAAGGAGAGGCAACTACAAAGGGGCAGAAGTTAGAAGATCAAACCAAGAAAAAATTTCAGACGCATTCAATTAGATCATACCGTTAAGCGGACTTCAGTGCATTATGAACAAACTTGTATGAAAAAAGCTGTATCTATCATTCAACATCCAGATCTAAACCTATTAACCTAAGGAACATCCAGAAATCCGTATTTCCTGTCTTTAGCACAGTCATGTGTACCTGTCTGTTTTATGAAGTTATCTTATCGAATCGGAAAGAAAAGGAAAAGGGGGAAGGGGTGGGGAGAGACAGCGAAGGAAGCATGGGGAGCTTGGATGGGTGTGGAGGAAGGAGAAGAAACATACACAGATATTAGGTTGCAAGAAAGAAGAGGAATAATCCGAATAAAGAAGAGGGCAGGAGAAGAAGGAACTCCAGAGAGAGTTGGTCACCTGAAGGACTGAAGCTAATTGAAGATTCTTGGCAGTGCCACCCACCAGGGGAATTCCTTTTGCCTAATGGGACTCCCTCTTGGGCTGCTAAGCCAAGATTCAATCGGAAAGTTTATTTTCCTACACAACAGTATTTGTGTCTTTTTCTGTTCTTTCAGAATGATTTTTTTTTTTTTTTTTAAATGTTTTCCTAGTCCCCAGCTTTATAAACTTTGTCTGGAAGTCAAAGCTGGGCTCCAGTTGACTCATGACTTACTAGTAACCGAGATCCTGGAGCTCTTAACTTTGCTAGCCATGATTCTGCTGACGAGGCATGATGAGCTGGCAGTGTCGTACTCGCAGCAGCAAATTGTTCCATACCAATTTCCGCCAGTTGAATGAGTGGGTATAACTCAGTATGCTGCACTCAGCGGTCACCACCCTGGAAAACTTGTCTCTTTAATTTGGTGACTTGTTTTTGCTCTTGCCTATTCCTGCTTTAGATTAGAGGCTTATAGTGCATGCGGTTTACTTCATTAGGCATCAAACACAGGCAATCTACCAGGAGCCCTCCCACTGGCTTTAGCACACCAAGCCGAGCTCCCCCAATCCCCTTCTCCAGGCTCTCAGCTCTGGGGCACTTCAGGACACTTTGACACATAACAAGAATGGGGTGTTTGAGCCCCTAAACATGTTTAGCTTTTATGTGTATACACCATAAGACTCCAGAACACACAATTGATCACCCGTTAAACCCGTTTTGAACATGCAAAGTGAACACACTTGGATCAAGAGGTCATCCAATGTTACGTTTAAACACGAGTGGTGTGTTCACATCTACTTCCTGTTTCAAATCAACCTGCTGGGTGCGCTACACCCCATTTCTTTTTCATTTGATGGACAGAGGGGTTCCCTAGGGGCCACATGGGCTGTCTTTGGCGGGCCAGAAGGTCCATCCCGGTCTGGCTTAACTCCCCAAGTGCTGTGCCTTCCTCAAACAGCAGGCTTCCCAAGAAACAGCTGACCAGCAGGCTCCTGTGACTCAGGTAATGCATGCAGCAAAGAACTTTCTGTCAGGACAGTGGAGACTCCCCATGACCCCAGGGTCAGGCTGGGATTGTATTCAGGAGACTGTCGGAGGCTGCACATGCATATTAGAAATGGGTGGAAGAGAGGAGGACCCAGATTAGCTCCGAGAAGGGCTGTATGTCTAAAGACAATAGCATGGGTGGCAACCATGGGGCAAATCAAGGGTTTCTGTCAAGGACAGAACACAGATAGAGCCCTGTGTTGGTGTTATGTGTAAAAGTGCCCTCAGTCAACTGGTCTGAGGAGTGGGGAGAAGTCCTCCCCTATAGAGAGAGCCTTCCCCAACACACTGGACGACCTCTCCTAACCCAACTTCTCCTCCCCAGAGAGACTTCCTGAGGGGTCAGTCTTGCTCTCTTCTCCAAAGGCAGTCTCTGAGAGGCTGATCCTCATTCCCACACCATACTAGAGACTAGCTTGTGGTCATCATGATCTCCCACTTGGCTGTAGTCCATTCCAACTAACCATTTCATTTGGCATATCAGACTTGGTTCCATTTTATGACAAAAATAAAAGGTCTGATATATCAAATGAAATGGTTAGTTGGAATGTATTACAGCAGGGGGAAGCCAAAATTGACAAATTGCCCCAGAGTAAAAAGAACATTTTGCAAACTCTTGTTACAACTATATTCAAAACTAACCTAAGAGTTCCCTAGCGGGGCAGGAGAAAGTGGAGAAATTTTGAAACATGGACCATTTCTTGAAGAAAAGGAAGGGTTTTGTGCACAGACAGTAGCATCTGCCACTCTCTTCAGATTTCTAGATACCTATTGTATGTGTCTGGGGCCCTGCAGCTTAGCTGTATGGGCTGTATGTTGGAAGACTAGGGAAAGGACATTGTTCAGGATGAAAGGGAAAGAGCAGGTTTCACCCAGCAGGTTGATTTGGAACAGGAAGTAGATGCGAACACACCACTCGTGTTTAAATGTAAAGTTGGATGACCTCTTGATCCAAGTGTGTTCACTTTGCATGTTCAAAACGGGTTTAACGGGTGGCCAATTGTGTGTTCAGGAGTCTTATGGTGTATACACACAAAAGCTAAACATGTTTAGGGGCTCAAACACCCCATTCTTGTTATGTGCCAAAGTGTCCTGAAGTGCCCCAGAGCTGAGAGCCTGGAGAAGGGGATTGGGGGAGCTCGGCTTGGTGTGCTAAAGCCAGTGGGAGGGCTCCTGGTAGATTGCCTGTGTTTGATGCCTAATGAAGTAAACCGCATGCACTATAAGCCTCTAATCTAAAGCAGGAATAGGCAAGAGCAAAAACAAGTCACCAAATTAAAGAGACAAGTTTTCCAGGGTGGTGACCGCTGAGTGCAGCATACTGAGTTATACCCACTCATTCAACTGGCGGAAATTGGTATGGAACAATTTGCTGCTGCGAGTACGACACTGCCAGCTCATCATGCCTCGTCAGCAGAATCATGGCTAGCAAAGTTAAGAGCTCCAGGATCTCGGTTACTAGTAAGTCATGAGTCAACTGGAGCCCAGCTTTGACTTCCAGACAAAGTTTATAAAGCTGGGGACTAGGAAAACATTTTTTTTTATTTTTTTTTAAATCATTCTGAAAGAATAGAGAGAGACACAAATACTGTTGTGTAGGAAAATGGTAGCTCTTTATTGCTTTTCTTCTCGCAGGCCTACCAGGGTTTGGCTGTATCAGCATTACTTTAAGGGTACCTATGGGTGGAGTTGGAACAGCTACTGATTGGGGACCCTTGGAATATGGGGTGTTTTGCTATTCTGGTAAGAAGAGCACAATAACAGTAGAAGCATATAGAGATGTACAGAGACTCTATGCAAGTACTCCTGGTCTCTGCAATTGTCCATTGGGATATCCCATAGATCTAAGGGTATCCCCAGACCTAGAGTATCCAATCCTAAGCCTATTTACCCCTAAGCCCTTGACGGGATGGTTCTGGGGATATTCTGCTAGTTAGTTCCTTAGCAAGGTTGATTATCCCCAAGACTTCAAGTTAAAGACAGTTTTTAAATGGGACACACCCATGCAGTTCCACCCATCCCTCGCCCACCTGAGCGCCCGTCTGAAGGTAGCGAGGGTGGCCGTGCGTTCCTGTGACCGTCACACCACCCACTCATGCCCACGCACGGAGCATCAGGGGAGAAGCCGGGATGCTCCGTGCGGGGGCAGGACTGGGTGGTGCGTGGGTAGGGGCACACACGCATCCTGGACCGTTAAAATCCCCCCTACTCACCAGACATGCCTCAGTGCTCCACGCGGTGCTCCACGCGGCCACCTTCCAGCAGTGCCTGTTTAAAAATGGCCAAGGCCTGTCCTAGCTACACACCCCATTGGGCTGGTGTGGTTAAGGCACAGCAGCTTCTGTGACCTCTGGTGCGCATGGCTAGCACCATGTCCAAGCACCTTTGACTTCCCCAACCCAGTGGATCAGGTGGGGAAGGACTGAATCAGCCATTCAATGCGAGACCAAACAGAACCTGAGCCCATCCCACGGCCTTCAGAAATGTAATCAAGTGCCTTAACCACTCAACCACGAGGGCCTTAAGCTGTGCTAGCAGTTTAGCTCTGGTGAGTCCTGCGTTCGTGAAGAGAGTCTGGGATAGATTGTCCTTGAGGTCCCTTGCATAGGTCCCTTGCATAGGTCCTTGAGGTCCCTATGACGCTATCACTGAACAAGGAAGGCCCTGAGTTTCTTTCCGGAGAAACCAAACATAAGGACTACGCCTTCTAATCCATGCCCTCTTGCTTGTATTGAAACAGGCAGACAGTGGCTTCTTCTGTGAAGGGAATTCCAGCGATGATGACATAGTCCTGAAGGAAGAGTTCAGAGGCTTAGTGATCAAGCAGGGATGCTTACTGAAGCAGGTCAGTGTTTTTACCTTGCTTTGCTGCTCTAAGAAAGACATGACGTCAACAGAATAAAAGAATCAAATCGATCCCAAAGCCTCTGTGGAGCTGGCCGCTGCGGTGCCCCCTTTCCGTACGTGTTCTGATATTTAATCTGAACATCAGCGAGCATCCTCGCCCTCTCAAAGAATAGTTCCTCTTGGAATTCACCAAGGTTTTTGTCAAGAGCTCTTCTCCAGTCCTGCATGGGCTTGGGGCCTCAGTTCCCCCCTCAAACAGCTCCACAATACATAAGGGTTCTTTCCATCAGTGCAGCTTTATTAACATTGTTCCAGACAGTGTCACATCTCAAGGAAAGTCCCCAAAGAATACCATTTCCCCCCCGTGTACATCTTGGGCAAGCCCCTTCACTGGCTTCCAGCTGCTCCCCGAGCCCTCTGGGCTGGCCCGCTTGCTAGCCAGCTTTAGGATTCTTGCCTTTTCTGCACCTTCTGACATCCACCCCATTCCCAAGGCAGCCTTGTGCGAGGCAGGGCCTTCTACCTGGCAAGCCCTGAGGCTGGGCCTTTTGGCTCCCACTTGACTCTCCCCTGGTGGCTGAGCCACCTTCAGAGCCCATTTTCCAGGCTTTTATAGTGGGAGCTCCCAACACACCCAGCTGAGAACCTTCTCTCTGGATTACTAGCCTTGCTTGACTCTGTTAGCCAGTGCTCTACTTAAAGGGAAGATGCTTGCCCAGTGTGTAGGGGCTCTATCCTTGCAAGGACTTACCGCAGTCCCACCTTGGGCCTGATCCTGCAAGGATTTTTCAGTGACCCCGTTCACAGGGTCATGATCCACAAACTATGTATTCCAGAGTAGCCTGAGGACTGCTGTGGAGTCAGTAGTTTGTGGATTGCGGCCACGGTGTGTGTTGTAAGACTCTACCCTTTTCTAGCTAGATTTAGGCCACACCCTTGAAACTACTTACACGCTTGGTTTCTGAAGTCCTGACAAACAAGCTTTTAAAGTACTAGCTTCAGGATTGCAGCTTTAAACATCAAGTTGAGCCATCAGGTGTTATAGCCTCATCTTATGGGATCCCTGGGAACCCAGGAGAATTTGAGCAGAGAGGTCAATCAAGAAAAGATCAGAAATTTCACACCTTTCCTTGGGAGCCATAGGGTAAAACCAAATGCGCACCCGGCACACTGGCTACACAGTTTGGGGAGGTGGGACTGCTCCTGGCTGGGTCAGGTCATGGCACTGAACCGATATGCACCCAGCCGGACCGACTGGAGAGCCCTCCCCCACCCCCTTTCCCCTTGTGGGGAACGAACAGATGTGCGGCCGGGTGGCCTACCCCTGGCGTGCCCTGCCTCCCGTCATGGCACCTGCAATCCCCAGCAGGGGGCTGAGGCTGCTAACAGGCGTGCAGGCCCGCTATGGCTTTGGTTGGCCTGCTTGGGTAGCTCTTGGCCTGGGTTGTGGGCTCGGAATCATCCAGGGAACCACATCTGGGCCAGCTGTCTATCCGGGCCAGAGCAGCAGTGGGTCTGCATCTGGTGGCCTGGAAACAGATGCACTGGGGAGTCTCTGGTCCAAGAGGGTCATAGCGGGCCCCCATTGCGACTGTTCTCACCCACAGGTCCTGATCCTGCAATGAGCTGTGGAGGGAAGGGGTTAGTGGAAGCCTACAGGGTCTTTTTAAACAAGCGGGATTTCTCCCACAGTGTAAAGCTTCAGCTCTTGGAAACCCCCGTGGTGGTGGTGGGGCGTTGTGTCTCAAAACACCCAGGTGTTGTGCGGTGCCGCTGTTTCGAATGGCTCCCGGGGGACTTTCAGTTTACAGAGGTGCGTCTGCAGGAAAAATCCCGCTTGTAGGGTCCATAGGGTCAATTTCAGCATGGATGCCGTTTTGTGGGTTTGGGGCCTTAGATCCCACAGGAATGGACTTGCTAAGGAACCTGAGAGGAGACTGTGCCACTCTCTAATAGATGTTTGCTGCTGTGGTGCCTCTTTGTGGATGAAGCCTCTACTCCTTTGTCCTGGAGAACTGGTGGGAATATACCTTTTGCACAGAGGGTTTTTGGATTCTTAATCCTACCTATTAACATCTTAGGAAAAAACTGAAAATGATGTAGGGAAAAGATGAGGGGGGGGGGAACCCCTGAAGATGATGGTTGAATGGATAGGGGGTTCCCCACACTACTTGGCAATCTGATAGACGGTGTAATATTCCAGCTGTTTAGTACCAGCGTTAGCACCTAGCACTGCTGTGGGCCCGGTTACAGTGAACGGGACAAGTACTACACCAGCGATCTGGGCTAGCCCTGGCACTAAACTACTGGAGGATCATGCTGTTGGCGAACGATGCCACACGTGGAACAGGAGTATTTATTGGCCAGATCAGTTTACAATCAGTGAAATTGTAACACTGAGCATCTGACGAAATCAAAGGGACATGAGACTTCATTGCGTTCAGGTTAGTGTTGGTTCCCCGGAGAATCTGAGCATTTCCTTGAGACGATCAGTCGTTAATGAAGAAATGGCATGGTCTAGAGGAATGAGGCAGAGTGGTACTGCTGTCTGGTTTTGATCCGACACTGGAAGCCAAACCAGGCTGGGGAAGGTTAGGGTTTCTGAGTGGCATCTGTTGCTGCTTCGGCTGTTTTTCAAGGAGGAAGTTGCAGCTTGCGGAAGTGGAAATCTACTGTTAGTGGGTTCTATTATCCAGCTGTACTACTGTAACTTGGTCAAGGAAGCAACACAGCAGGGGAGACCAGAGTTAATGTGCACTGGGTCTACTGCACTGGGGAGTCAACCTAGGGCAGGCTTCTCCATGCGGAAGAGAAGCCAAATAAACCAGCCACGTTTTTTCAGGCTTTTGTTTCTAATCCTGAAATGGCCAATGTTGCCCTTTCCCTGGTCTTTCCCATTTTGGGCTGCACGCTGGCCATATTTCCTGGGGCTCAGCCCCCTCCTGCTTGAACATAAATGTTGGAGTTGAGTCCTGGCAATCCCCGTCACAAATTAAGCCCTGGGGCTTGGGTTCCAGGCAAGGCCCTTGGATGAGACCCCCCTTCTGCTGGCTTCTGGCTCTAGGTCTTGACCTCTCCCTGCCAGGGGCATTGGCAAAATGTATGTCAGGGAGTGGTAGGGGATGGGACCACGTTGGAAAGGGCTGGGAGAGCCTCTTTGCTCCATCCGTTTCCTGCATGGCGACGCCCTTTTCTGGGTGTCATGACATGGTGGCATTTGGAAAAGGCAATCCACGTCTTGTCAATCCCTGAGTCGCATCATCAGATACTACAAGTTCCATCATTTGAACCCTCATATATTAAGGTCTTGCCTAGTTGCACATGTTCTTTCCCTCACACAATGCAGAAAAAAATCCCATGAAGTAATAATATAACAAATTAATAAATCAATAATAGATAAATTATTAAATAACCTATTGATGTATACATTAATAATACAGTAAGTAATAACCTTAATTTTGTGTGGCTTTTCATAGGGGCATCGGAGGAAAAACTGGAAAGTTCGGAAGTTTGTTTTAAGAGAGGACCCTTCCTACCTACACTACTATGATCCTGCTGGGGTGAGAGAATCCGCCAGTCTTTTCTCCTCCGCATTATTAAAGAGCCTATTGAAAGATGGATGGATGGGTGGGAGGGAGGGAGGGACTGGGCATGCTCTCACTGAAGTTGTTCTTTGTATAAGCAAAGTTTTCCGTTTCTAGAGATGTCAGTATAGCAACTTTGAGGAGGCTTAATTCAGTTTGTAAATGGATTACATTAAGAAACAAGCTTCTTCTCATGAGCCCAGAACTGATCAAAACCCAGTGTGTTGTAGAACCAATTGAATTAAATTCAGCTAAACCTCACTGTAACAAAACGATAGGGATTGTAATGGGTGCAGTGCCCTGGGGTCGGTCCCCACAGGCTCAGACTCCAATCACTCTACAGCTGTAAAGCTGTACAGTCTTTATTCCCTACCCCAAAGTCCCTACCATACAGATGCACTTCTCCACTCTAGTACTTCCACATATACACCTCCACTTCTCTTCCTTATAGTTACCCAGCCAGGCACCCTTCTGGCTTAAGTCACTTTCCTTACTCAGATCCCAAGTCACTTTCCTTACTCAGCGGGTCCCCCCAGGCTTCTCCATACAGCCCAGCCTGGTTTTCAGGACCCTGGGCAGCTCATTTCACCTCTGCAGCCAGACATAGGCCGCTTTTAGACATTCGCTATAAATGCGGTATAAATGCGGATTTGTTATCACGCGCTTTACTGATTAACGCACATTTTTTGCAAACCCCTGATGTCGAAGGTTCGCAAAACCGGTTTGAAATCAGAAAAATTTGCATTAAAAATGGTTTGGGGATTTAAACGAGCATAACAATATGCGCGTTTTTCAACGATCATATGCGAATTATATCTCATCTAAAAGTGGCCATAGACTGATCCCTCTTCAGCTTAGGCTTCCTTTTATACCAACAGTGTGGGCGTGGCTAGTCTCCACTCTTTCCAGCCTTAAAGGGGCCAGTCACTTCCAGCTCTCAGGCCACTTTCAAATGAGGCGCTTAGAAGTACCTCCTGAGTCACTTAGAAGCGCCTTCTGAATGTCTGAAAAGTGAGGCTTTTAGAACGCGACTCTTCAAAGCCCCGCATCTCCAGCCGCCGCCCCTGCCGACAACAGGCAGCACGTCATTTCCGCCAGCTCGGGGAGTGCATAAACACTCCCCGCGCAGCTTTTCTCTGAACGTGGGGCTCAGGAGGCGCTTCTAAGCGCCTCGTTTGAAAGTGGCCTCAGTTCTCTTCTTAAAGGGGTAGCAGCTCTTTGATGCTGCTCCCTACTCCAGAGATCAAACAGATCACCCTATCTGACAGATTTGTTCAATCGAGGTCCAGCGAAATGGAGACCAGCCATGTAGAGTGTCGGCGTGCTCCAGGACCTCAGATCTGACAGTGGGGAATGGTGTCGAATTTTGTCTTTGCCCTGGGCCCCGCAATTTCTAAAGCTGGCCCTGGTTTCAGTGACCCTATTTTTTACAGGCTTGTGCTCCATTTACCCCATAACATTTAAAAGGGATTGGATAAGTTCTTGGAGGATAGGTCCATTAATGGCTATTAGCCAAGTAGGTTTTGGGAACATAACCTCTTACTGTTGGGGGCTGGAACAACAGAGAATGGATTGCCAATTGTGGCCTGTTGGGTACTTCTCCCAAGAGATAGAGATTGGCCACTGTCAGAGACAGGATGCTGGGCTTGATGGACCATTGGTCTGACCCGGTATGGCACTACTTATGTTCTTATGTCCTTATGTAATATGTTTCTTACAGTGAAAGTTTACAGTCAGATACACTTGAGCCATTTTAAGCCTAGAAATGTTGACTGTTAAAGAAAGCCAAGGTGGTGATGAGTTTTGTTGTCTGGAATTCCTCTTAGGGAGAAGAACCACTTGGAGCTATTCATCTGAGGGGCTGTGTGGTGACAGCAGTTGAAGACTACCCAGATGGTAAGGAGAAAAAGCAATAGGAGAGTGCTGCTTTAAGGCAGCCCTATGTCTTGCTGGTTCTGAAGCAAGTCCTTAGCAATGAGTGAAGAGTTACTGTTTTCAAGACAACATCACTGTCAACCCCATAATCGGGGTTTCAAGACTAGCCAAACTGGTCTGTCATGAAGGAAATCTGAGGTGGCCATCAACAAACCACTTACTCTGGCATAGCCCCACTGAATCCCAGAGGGCCTCAATGGGGCGACGTCAGAATAGTTCGTGAATTGTCACTAAGCCATTAAGAAAACGTATATTCATTTTTAAGATTGATCATTCGATTTGCCCAACTTCACTTGAAGCACAGGGTTTGACTTTGTGCCAAGGCAGTCGCAGAAGAAGGAAGGTGGGTGTATTTTTTTCATTCATTCAAGCCCCATGTTTTTAGTGTAACTAACTAGGGTGACCAGATATGCAATTTTAGAGGACACTTATGAAAAATATGGTTTGCGGGGCTACATTGACTCCAATGCAGCCTGCAACCTGTATTTCTCATAAGCATCCTCTAAAATGTGCATATCTGGCTCCCCTATGTGTAAGTCATTGTTATCCTTTGGAGATGTATTACCAAGGGCTCTAAAATCAAGGGTATTTGATAGTCAGTTTGAGGTGTCCTTAAATGCAGCCTGCAGACAGTTCACTGTACGCTATGTTGAGTGGAATTGCTCCCCAAGACCAATGGGTCAGAATCTGCTCTCACTGACATGGGTGTAAGTTAGAGTTACACTGAGATAAGATGAAGTCTATGTGAGAGCAGAGTCAGCCTGTAATTAATCCAATAGGTCAGATCGACTAGACCCCAGGGCCTGGTCCCACAGGAACGTGGCTGTTCCACACCTAGGTACAATGGGTGTCTTCAGATGGACGCAGGACTGCCCCTCCCCCTGGAGGTGCAGCCTCACCTGGGGCCATTTAAAACGGACCCGGCGGTGGCTGCGGCCTACAGCCAGTTTGTGCCGCACCCCCTCCCCCACACCATAGAGTTGTGGGCCGACCCCAGATGCGCTAGGCTGGTAATTTCAGCAGTTTAGTGATTTCTAGTCTCCCAGCAGGGACAATGAGCCTATGCTATTGATCTGTGCATCTTTGTACAAGGGTCTTTATAATGCGTGTGGTGCAGCCCTTCCCAACAGATTGTCCCTGTTACCGTAGAAACTCTGATCCAAACCTTCTAAGAGCTTTTGTGCATTCGCAATAGTCGCTGCAGAGCATCTCTCTCCTAGAACTGCAACTTGGTACCCGGCAAGTTGGGCAGCCTGTCGAATCTGGGGTGCCCGACTTGCCCCGGTTGTGTTTGGGCACCAGCTGGGACCCAAATGTGACCCAGAGGACTACCCAACTCCCCAGGCTGACTCACCTCATTGCCAGGCTGCTGCTCCTCCAGCCCAGCCACTGCTCAAACCTTGGTGCTCCCTGCTCCTCCCCGGCTAGCGTACTGCTCACCTAAGTGGGGGGTTGGGGGGGTAATTCTCCTCTTGGTCTTTTCTGTGTGGGAAGGGTAGCGAGGAGGCCTCTTTCCACCTGCATGCACCCGCCTAATAGGTCCACCGTCCTCAGGGGGAACCAAAATAAGGGTCCCATGTGCATCCCTGATAGGGGTCCCCCTGGGAATGGAGTGCATGCAGGTGGGAAGAGAACTTCTCGTTCCCCCCCTCACTCAGAAAAAGCAGAGCAGGGAAGGCCCTAGCTCAGTTGAGCAGGGTGCTGGCCAGGAGGAGCAGCACGCCTCCAGCAGTGACCGGACAAGCAGCAGCTTAGCGGTGGGGTGAATCAGCCCAGGGAGCCATCGCTGCTGGGATCGGCATCTTGGGGAGTCCTTGGGGGTGCCTGAAAATGCAGGTATTACGTGCAGGAAGCAAATGTGCTACCCACTGCAGCTCCATTATCTCCTTCCAAGTGAAGTGCATAGGAGAGCATGCAAGCTTAAAATGGGAGCTGTGGAAATGTAGGGAATCAGCCGCTGGTGAATGCATCGCTGTGGGATGAGACTTAACACAGGAACCTGTGGTAAGTTTGCAAAGGGGAGGTTGTTGTGTGAATGAGCTCTTAGTAGTCAATGTCATATTAAAAAGGCAGGCAGCTGCCTGCTTGAGGCTGTAAACATGGGCTTTATTCATTTCTGTAACTTGCTGTTTTCTTTCCCCCTCAATTAGTCAGGAAAAACGAAGTTGACAGAAACCTGTTTGAAATCATCACAGCAAATGAAGTCCACTATTTTTTGCAAGCAGCCACCGCTGCAGAGCGCACCGAGTGGATCAGGGCCATTCAGTTGGTCTCTAGAACGGGGAAGTGAAGACCAGCCTCCAGAAAATGAAAGAGCCGTAGCAGAAACCAAATTTGAATATGCGAAACGAAAACCTTTATTTCACCCAGACCAGCTTTCTGAGGACTTCTTCACACGTGGAACCCAACCTGTCCAGGGCACTTACCCCCCATGATGGTTACCTGTAGGGGAATACCCTCTGTGGGAGATAAACCCAGCGTCAACACGTCAGGGGAGTTGTGTTCAGAACCCTAGGTTTGGGACTTCACTTGGATCGAAAGTAGAGTAATTTCTGTTGGGGTAACTGGCAACGTTTGTGGGGGTAAAAACCTTGTGTGAACAAGACCCCAAATTTGTGGCAAAAGTGGGCAGATTAGGGTTGGTCAAAGCAATGGCTACTGCTGAGAAAGGCTTTTCGAACAAAGTGGTGATTTTCATGGGAAATGTCTTGGGAAAAAATGTCTTTGCCTTCCCTCTCCACATTTTCCAGGATGGGAAACAGGGTCAGGGGAAGGATTTTGTTTGGTTTGTTTCCCCCCCAGTTAAGGTTAATTTAAAAATCTACTAAATTTATGAATAAAATCCAAATTTTATTTTGTTGAAAACTTTTCCTGAAAACTATAGCATTCTTTGACCAGCACTAGTGTGGACACTGACTTAAACCAAAGCATTCTACATGGTTGTAGTTCAGAGAGATTTTACTAATTCACAGTATAGGATGTGCCTTCCGAACTTCGTCTTCGTCTTCGTCTTCGTCGTTCGTTTGTTAGTATCAAATCTGGTGAAGGTAACTTCTAGAACAGGAGTGGGAAACGTCTAACCCGTGGGCCAAATCCAGCCCATGACTGTTTTTAATTTGGCTCCTTTCCAGTTCTTGTATCTGGCCCCTGGATCCAGCCCCTACTCTCATGAACTGAAAGAGTTGACTCAGGGAAAGGTAACAGGGATGAGGGCATGCACTCAAGAATAAAGAATGGATCCATGGCATAGATCCATAATCTGGACCTTTTCTTCTCCTCCCCTGTCCTCCTGAGCACTACCACCCTCAACTCCTATCTGGCCCATGGAGCTTGTAGTCATTTTCAAAGTAGCCTGTGGGTGGTAAATGTTCCCCAAACTTGTTGTAGAAACTTCACCTGCTCCCACTGTAGACCATGAAAGTTTGGCCATTACCTTCAATAGGGCAGGGGCATGCCATTGATGCATATAAGAGGAGTATTACTAGTATTTTCCTTGTGCTTTACATGTGTAGCTCAACATTTTCAAATAACTCAGAAGAAACCTCTCCAGGAAGGGAACACTATTTGATTACTAGCCAAATGTCTTCTTGCAGTTGCTTCCATTAACAGCAGCAGAAAACTCACAGGCAACTAAACATATTAGACTTAGAAAACCTAACCTAACCTTCCTAATCTCACTGGGCAAATTTAAAAAAAAATGGTACCAAGGCTTCACAAAAGATCCTTTATTACAAAGGGGGTTAGCCATGTAGGAAGGAGGTGGGGTGAGTAACCAGCTACCCAGCTAGACATTGAGGGTAGATGGGTGCTGAGCTGGGAGTCACTTAACGGCTTTATAACTCTGTCCCTTGGGGATTTGACTGCGGTGAAACACAGCATCTGTAGTAGAGCAGAGAACTGTCAATCCAGGGCTCTCAAGTTCAAGGCTAGAATGATAACCTTCTATTTAAAACATGTAACCCCAGAAATGCTCATGACATGAGGGTGAGTAGATTAGCTCTTGCTGTAGAAGTTTTTCGTTATCATATGCAAAATGTGTATTGCTTGCTTTGGAGGTGTGTTTTTTGGATACTTGGGGACTGCATGTGCAAGGGTGTCGATAGACCTGCAACATGGTTCTGTGCACTTGTCAAATTTTTTCTCTGAAAAGTGTCTTTTTAACACAAATAAACCAGAAGAGTGTGTGTGTGTGTGTGTGTGTGTGTGTGTGTGCGCACGCGCGCGCGCGGACGGCAGCCTGGAAGAGTCAATTTATCTTTGGTTCCCCCTAAAATGCCTCAGGGGCAAACTACCCACAGACACACACTTCCTGTAGCTCATCAGTGCGGAAAACAGCATAGAAGCTGGGTCTGTGCTTCAGCTGAAGGGAAGGAAGAAGAGGAAGATAAAGACTGCTTGCTCAGCTATGGTCTCTTGATAATTGTTGTGTGGTTGTGGGCTTTATTTTATCTTTTGAGCTCCTGTATCCAAAAATATTCTGTAAAATTGCAAAACAAGTAAACAGAAATCCACTTCATTTTAACCATTGTCTGAAGTGACTCATAAGGCATTTTCATATGGAGGAACTAGTCTGGACTAGTTTGTATAAACTCTGGTGTTTATTTGTCCACTTTAACAGAGTGGTACCTTTTAGATGGACAATATAGGCCGGACTAATTTCTAGTCCCGACTAGCTGGGTGAACAGAACATTGCAGTTAGCACGGTGCTTAGAGTCTCTGTGGCTGTACTTCAATCCCACACTGCTTGTTGGCCATCCCATCACGATGTTTCCTGTGACTGAAATGTCACTTCATGTGATCCTACAAACCATAGAGGCATAAAATGCCTAGAGCGTCTGTCAGGCCTTGCAGTTGGACTCTGTGGTAATAAGTACTGGATCATCAACTAGTCCGGATGGACATTAATCCGGACTGGTTTAAGAATGGTTGTTATAAACCTCAGGGATTGGTTTTTTTTAATAACCATGCTTATTTCTAAGTCCGGACTAATAAGCACCGTTGACAGTGTTCAGACGGACAGTCTAGTCCGGGCTACATTCAATTATTCTGGACTAACTGTCGGTGTGAAAACGCACTTAGTTTCTGTTAAAGCCACTGGGGGGAAACAAGGGAAAGGTAGGCCAGGTTGCTTGCCCACATTACAGAATCTATCATGGGATTAACATTCGATTCTGTAACGTGGAAAATTCAGCCCTGTTACTCCCTTGAGTAGAAAGGTGAAACTTGAATGTGTGCAGTGCGTTCAAATTTCACGTTACTTAAATTAATGTGAAGTGAGAGGAAACGGAGTGGTGGTGTCCATGGGCAAGGAAGTTGGGAAGAGGCATTCCCCCCAGCCCAGTCCGAGCGGGGGGAAGTGAGTTTAGGATTGTTCTGGAGGTGGAGCAGCTCCATCAGCACAGCCCGAACCCCCACATGTTGAGTCCTTCCTCTGCTGATGGCAGGCTACGCCCGCAGAGAAAAAAGCTGACACACAGGGCACAGGCTGTACTACCGGAACCGCTCCACCACTGGACATGTTAGTGGCGGGACTGGGAAGGATGGGGATGGGGGGGGGCGATCCCCCCCATCTAACCCAGCTAGGGGGAGGAGGGGAAGAGGAAGAAGAAGGAGGTTCTGGGGGCATGTTTCTCACAAGAAAACAGAGATGACATGAAATCAACGTGGGCTCCATGCCCACGTTGATTTCTCACTGTGTTTTTTCAGTGGGATGGATCCACATTGTGAGATTGAATCTCATGAGAAAACAGAGAATGTGGACAACGAGCCTCAGTCTCTGCTCTCATCTGCATTACTCAAGTTTGGCTGAATAATTCAGCTATCCCTATGCTATGATTCAGCATTAGCCCAGGAAAGATGCTTGGCTGTCCTCCTTTCATCTAACTTGTATACGGAGAGGGGCCAACGGAAGGAATAGCAGTGGTGGCCAGGCTAATTTGATTACGCTGTGGGTTTCCTGATATGCACGTAGCTTTATTTTCACATTCCAGTAGCCACCATTTTGGGGAGGGGGGGCTCTCCTTTGCCACTGTTCTGCAGCACAAATCTCAGCTAGGGATGAATCAAAATTTCGGCCCAGATTCTGTCTTTGAGAATATGAACGGCGTTTCACCAGAACAATCCGAGTGATTCTGTCTCCTACTCCTGCACATCCACAAAATTTTATTGTTGTAAGCCGCCCCGGGCTGCATGGCAGGAGGGGCGGGATATAAATCTATTAAATAAATAAAATAAATAAAATGGTGGTAGCCATTCTGGGTGTTTTCAGACAGATGTGGGGCTGGTCGTCCCCAGACCTGCTCCGGTGGTGCACACCCACAACTGCCCACTTGCAGCCCCACTTGGGTTGGGTTTAAATGGACCCACCAGCTGCTGTGACCCACAGTCTGCCCATGTGGTGTCTCTGTCCCCCACACCATAGAGTTGCGAGCGAATCACCTGAAGCTCTAGGATGCCACCTGCAACTTTATGGTGTTGCCTGGGTCAACCCCCATCTGAGAGTGGAGCTGCAGCAACCATTCGCTGAGAAGACAGACAGCAGCTCTGCCTCAGGCCAGTGCCCCAGGTTTGGGTGGTCTACCCCGCTGGTGGTACGCCTCGATGTTCTGAAGCACCGCAGGGCTGGAATGGAGCCTGCTCCACTTCTTCTCCACCCGCACATCTGGCAGCCTGCCTTTGGATGGATGAGTGTTCTGGGTGAGGCAGAACAGAGGCAGGGCTGCTGTCCACTGTGGACATTGCACATCCATTGTGCATTCACAAAATGGTGCAGCAGTGTAGGATGCTGCCATTTTGCACATGTGCAATTGTTTAGTTTAGTTTATTACATTGTTATGCTGCCCCCTCCTGGTTCTGCAGCTCAGGGCGGCTTACAACAATAAAAATAACAAGTAATATAAAATTCAATATAAAACAATATAAAACATTAAAACCTGGCAAAGAGACAAAGAACCCACCCAACCTCCACCTTCCCCATCACCCGTCTTCCTCACCAATGGCCCGGTGGAACAGCCAGGTCTTACACTGTCTACAAAAAGAGGGCGGGGTCTATGGAGAGGCGGACCTCCGGCCACAGCTGCGGCGCAGCCACCGAGAACACCCCCCTCATAGTTGACACTTGGGAAACCCGGGGGACCTCAAGGAGGTGCTTCTCACCGACTGCAGGTGGGATAATTCCGTCAGAACTTGGATCAGAATTACGCCGTGGCTTAAATCCATGGTGGAATTCTGTTTGACATGCTGAAAATGTGGAAAAGTTCCATGCAGACAGGAGAACTGTTTTGATTCAACCCTAGGAACAGGCCGTTTTCTCTACTGGAATGAAAGCCAGGATCCAATGATGTGACATTATGGTGTTAGGGCTCAGGGAAGGCTGGTGTGTCAGATACAGAGGAAAGGATGTTGGCACGTTGCAGATCGGAGCTCAGCAGTGTTTGCTAAGGGACGCTGTTGCATATCCAAACAGCAGCGGTTAGCCGCCTGTATTTAACCTTGCAAGAGCTGTGCCATGGCGCTGGCTGCGTGAGCTATCTCAGTGGGATTACCAGCCTCTCTTCAGCATCTTGTCTCATCTTGTGAGCCTTGTTCCGCCCCCTTCCTAAGCTGCCTCTGGTTGTCCGGCCTCGTGGAATTCTGCACTGCGCCGTCTTTCATCTGAGCCCATTGGCTGCTATTGTACTGTGCCCCTATCCTTCTTATTCCTTCATCTGCTGCCCTTTCCCCTCGCCACGCTCCGCTCTGCAGCCGTGCTCAGTTCTGCTCCTCTCCTTTTCCTAGTGCCGTGTTGCGTTCTCCTGCCTGTACCTCTTCACTCCTCCACCTCTCCTAACTCCACTCTGTGTTATGTTGAACATCCCTCTCTCAGGCCGTTCCGCGTGTTCCTTCATGTTCCTGCTTTGCACCGGCTTCTCTGTTCTCCCTGTCTTTTCTGTGTCCCTGCTGTTACTGTTGTGCCATTTGTGAGCAAGGATTGTCCCCCTGCTGCCCCCACCCCCATCATTCTGTCTTGCTGTGCTGCTGCTGGTACTCATGTTAAGGTACAACTTGTAGTACAGCTGCGAGGCGGCTCAGACGCCCTATATGGCCTTTGCCTCTTGTGTGGCTAGCCGAGTAATATTTGGAAGGAGACCAGTAACCTGTGACACTGCACTTGGTGAACCATCGTGGCAGGACAGCAAGCAAGTCTGTTGTTGTTCCCTTCCCATCCCCTTCCTATTAGATGGGTTTTGACAAAGCAAGGTTGTTAGCTTTGTATTCAACCCTCCAGACTCTATAGCCAGGCTTAGAACCAGCAACAAAAGACCACCCTGAGAGTGGCCCATTAGAATCCCTCCCTGCTCATCCGCGTGTGTGGCTGCTCTGCAGCTGTGCCAGTCAGCGGCCACGAACCACCCCCACCCACCCCCAAACCTTGCTTGTTTAGAAACCTTCTGTGGCAACCTCTCCATCCGGTCCCATTGCCTTGGAATAGGCCTGTATTACAGGTAGCCTGTCATGGGACATTTTTACACACACCTTAAAGGTCTGGATTTTCAATCTTCTGGGTTTATAAGTCCATAAGTAAGTTCTGGATGCAGTCTTCTCTCACACACTGCCCTGAGGCAGCCTAAAGTAGCCGCAGCTGTAGATGTGACAGGCTGCCATGGAAACCAAGTGATCACAGCGGCCTGGAGCAAAGCAGTTTACCAGGAGAACTTTTTACACACAAAACTTCTGGGAGAAGTTCTACGCAGAAATTCAAAGAGCCAGATGTTTAAGATCTGGGTGAGTGATTTAGATACACAGAAAGTTCAGGATGTAACAGCAAACATGCAGGAAAAATGTGTGTGTAAATACACCCTATATAGATGGAGTTCTCTGAAGAACTCCAGACTAGGTTCTTCGGGCTCCCTGCCAGATACAGACGGCCTTAATCCCAAACTATGACTGCTCTTATAGTCATAGAAGTGGCTAGGGCCAAGGCCCAAATCTGGACCCCCTAAAGGGGCCAGCACCTGCCCTGTCACAGGACCCCTCATATCTTTTTGTGTTATATAGAAAACTGCAGGGCTCCGTTGGATGGAGACTTTGAGCTTTGACAATTAGGGAGACAGGATTGTCAGGACCCTTGGGGGTAGGAGGGGATGGAAGCACCTGCACGGCCGTGCTAGGCCGGCCCGACAGCCACGGAGGCAGCGACGTGCTGCAGAGGCCCCGCCCACTCCGACGTTAGGAGGGGGCGGGTCAAGACGCAGCGGCGCGACGCCCCGGGGAGGCTCTGGAGGCACTGGCGGCGGGCGCATGCGCTCAGCGAACCCGGAAGTGCGGCCTCGCCGTTCGGCACGCCTGCAGGCACTCTCCCATTAGGGTTCTTTATAAGCGCTGATAGACGCGTGGCTCGGTGCTGGTGATCGGACGTGTGCCGTGATACTGGCCCCTAGCCTGGAGTGGAGCAGAGACTGTGGACGTGTGTAAGATAAGTGAAGTGTGTGGAGAGCGTGGAGTGTGCAAGGTGAGTGTTTGGGTGACTGTGAGAGTAGACGTGTGTGTGTGTAGGTTGGATTGAGCCTTCCCTTCCTTGTGAGTTGCCCCTACCTGACAAACCTGCGTGAAAGCCCTAACCCCTCCTGGTCCCTCTCTCCGTTGGGTCCCGTGGGGTCCTGTTCCCCTGAACCACCACTGATCCTGCACCTCCCCACCAGAACCCTGTATAATTGTGTGAGTATAAAGCCAGTGTGGGCCTTATTCGGTGCGTTAATCCCTGTGATGAGCTTTGGCCAGGGTTGGCTCTTGTAGCCCATACCCAGAGCCTCTAACAAGACCCTGAGGGATTATTTTCCAGCACCATTGTTGCCCTTGCGACTGAAGTACGTTTGTTGGTCCCCTATTCCCTAACAGAGATTCTTTCAAAGTCCTTCTATTGTCCTTCACTGACTAAGGAGGCCCAGCCACTGCCTATAGGTTTCTAGGAGCTTAGACGCATGTGTCAAAGTGAGGAAATGCTGGCAGACTTCTAGGAGATTCCATGACACAATCCAGCATCCTGAACAGCATAAACCTCACCTCTCCGACAAATGGTATTTGCCACCAATTTTCGCGAGGTCACTGATCATCTCACCTGTGGCGATCTCCTGCCAAACTTCATCAGGCTCATTAGCATCTGTCACCGCTGTGCCAAGATCATTCAGAAAGTGACACATTTTTGTGTAATTGGAAAAATCTGGTGCTTTCTATCGTCTTTATTTTCCAAGAATGGTTAAACCATTTTAGCTCAGACTTCCCCAAACTATTTTTATTCCAGACCAAGAGCAAAATTAATAATTGCTTTGTAAATTAAATTACTTTGCAGACAAAATTGCTCATCTTCACTGGACATTTTTACACACACTTTAAAGTTCCAGGTTTTTCAATCTTCTGGTTTTGCAAGTCCACAATTAAGTTCTGGATGCATTTTTCACACACACACAGCCCTGAGGCAGTTCCTGGATGCATTCTTCACACAAACACTGCCCTGAGGCAGCCTAAAGTAGCCACAGCTGTAGACGTGAGGGGCTGCCACGGAAACCAAGTGACCACAGCTGCCTGGAGCAAAGCAGTTTACCAGGAGAACTTTTTACACACAAAGGTTCTGGGAGAAGTTCTACGCAGAAGTTCAAAGAGCCAGATATTTAAGATCTGGGTGAGTTATTTAGACCCACAGAAAGTTCAGGATGTAACAGCAAACATGCAGGAGAAATGTGTGTGTAAAAACACCCAACATGTCATTACTTGGGTGCTGCCACTTTATCTGCAGAATCAGAGTTTGGGGTAATGGAACCTCAGTCTTGTCCTATTTATTTGGATCAGTTTCAATCAGTCATTCACTGATGTGCGGGAGGTGCTTGGGATGATGAGGGCAACCAGTTGTGAATTAGATACTTGCCTGTCCTGGTTGGTGAAAGACAGGTGGTAGCCATTGGAGTCATTGCTGGCAGGATTTGTCAACGCCTTCCTTTGGGAGAGTATGGTGCTGGATGCCCTTAAAACTCAGGCTGTCCAGCCCCTGCTTAAGAAAACATCTTTGGATGCTGACTCCTTGGGCAGCTATTGGATGTCTCTAACCTTCCCTTATTAGGAAAGCTTATTGAACGGGTGGTTGCCCTACAGCTTCAGACTCATCTCGATGTTGTTGGATTCCTAGACCTGTTTCAGTCGGGCTTTCATCCTGGTTACGGCATGGAGACTGTGCTTGTGACCTTGGTCGATGGCCTATGCCTGGAGACTGGCAAAAGGAATTCTACCCTGTTGATCTTGTTAGATCTTTTGGTGGCCTTTGATACAGTTGACCATCAGGTGTTGTTGACACAACTGCGGGATTTGTTGGGGGTGTGCGGGACCGCTCTTGAGTGATTCCACTCCTTCCTGTTGGGGAGGTCCCAAAGAGTTGTGATGGGCCTCTTTGGGCTTCTCCGGTGGGGTCCCGTAAGTTCTATTGTCTCCCCTCTTCAACATGTATATGAGACTGGAGGGTGAGGTCATTCAGAGGTTTCTGGTGAGGTGCCATCAATATGCTAATGACACCCAGCTCTACTTCTCTTTTTCATCCAACCCAGACCCTGCAGCCTTTGTGCTCATCCAATGTCTGGCTGCTGTCAGAGACTGGATGAGAGGGGGCTGATTGAAGCTGAATCCAGACAAGATTGAGGTGATGGTTGTCCGGCCTTGTGACCTGGAGAGAAATGGGACTCCTCTTACAATCTATTAAATAATCATTTTGTATTTCAATATTTTTATGATCTGTAAGTCAACCTGAGTCTTTGGGAAGGGCAGCATATAAATTTAAATAAATAAATAAATAAATAAATAAAATAAAATCTGCCCAAAAGGTAAATAATGGAAAAACATAATTTATTTTTTATTATTATTTATTATTACATCAGCAATGTGCCTGGTGGTGCACAGTTGTGATTAGAGACAGTTCCCTTCCCAAAGGGCTTACAATCTAGAATGGCCAAGGAAGAGGGGAATATAGGGAGAGACAGATACATTCATGAACCTGAGGGGCTGTAGGTGGACGTGTTTACTAGTTTAGTTACCAGAGAGGAATGGGGTCCTGATGGAAAAGGTTATATAAAGAGAAGTGTACATGGGTATCTATGGGGGTGACTGAGGTATATTGTATAACAAGGTAAAACATTGAGGTAAAACAGCACCTTGTCCGGTTTTATGGGATCAGTTCCAGTGGGTGTCACCTGCTGGTGTGGAGGATGTACTTGGGGTGGTTAGGGCCACCTGTTGTGAACGAGACCTGTGCCCGTCCTGGCTGGTTAAGGCCAGCCAGGAGACGTTGGGGTCATTGCTGGCTGGGGTGGCCAATGCCTCCCTTAGGGAGAACAGAGTTCCGGGTTGCCTCAAGGTGGTGGTGGTGGTGTGGCCTCTGCTCAAGAAACCATCATTAGAATTTGACGCCGTTGCCAGTTATTGGCCAGTCCCATAACTTCCCTTTTCAGGGGAGGTTATTGAACGGGTGGTGGTTCGACAGCTTCAGGGGCATGTGGACCATGCCAATTTTCTGGATCCTTCGTAGTTCAGCTTTTGTCCAGGTTTTGGCACTAATACTGCGCTTGTGGCCTTGGTTAACGTCCTCTGCCATGATTTGGACCAGGGGCAGTTGACCCTGTTGATCCTCTTAGATCTCTCGGCTGCATTTGGTACCGTTGACCATGAAATGTTGGTCACGACCAATCTGGGGTGAGTGGGACTGTTCTTGAATGGTTCCGTTGTTTCCTGGCTGGAAGAACTCAAACTATGGTGCTGAGTGACTGTTCATCTTCTCCTCAGGATCTCATGTGTGAAGTCCTGCAAGGTTCTATTTTGTCCCCTCTCCTGTTCAATGTGTACATGAAGCCTTGGGCGAGGTCATCAGAGGGTTTGGTGTGGGGTGTCATGACCAAACCCTCTGATGACCTCGCGCAAGGTGACCTCTCAGTACACTGATGACACCCAACATTACTTCTCTTTTTCAACTGACCCAGGCCTGGCAGTCTTGGTGCATACCCTGTGTCTGATGGCTGTGGGCAACTGGATGAGGGCAAGCAGTCTGAAGCTGAATCCCAACAAGACAGAGGTGATGCTAGTGTGAGGGGCTGAGGGAGTGGTGGCATCCATCATTGATGAGATCTGCCCTCCGGACCCTCAAGTTCATAGTATGGGGGTGCTTCTTGACTCATGGCTCCACCTGGATGTCCGGGTGGTGGCTGTGATGAAGGGCGCATTTTGACAATTACATCTGGTGCGATTTCTTTAGACGTATGTCTCAGATGCCGACCTAGTCACCATAGTCCATGCCTTCATCACTTCAAGTCTGGATTACTGCAATGTGCTCTATGTGGGGCTACCTTTGGTGATGGTCCGGAGACTGCAGCTGGTGCAGAACGTGGTGGCTCGACTCCTTACGGGGACAGGTCACCATGAGCACATTACACCAGTGCTCCATTCTTTGCACTGGATGCCCATAGTTTTCCGGGCCCAATTCAAGGTGTTGGTTTTGACCGATAAAGCCATAAATGGCTTGGGCCCCGCCTTCCTGCAGGATTGCCTCATCTCCTTGGACCTGGATCAGCCCCGCGATCGGCTGGGGGCACCCTCCTTGAAGTCCCCTGGGTGCTCCTGGTGGTAATGATGGGGAGGATGTTCTTAGTGGCCACACCAAGGCTGTGGATTTGGGAACTCCCTCCCAAAGGAGGTCCACCTGGCTCCAAACCTCCCCTCTTCCATAGACAGTGTAAGACCTGGCTATTCTACCAGGTTTTTGATGAGGGAGATGGGCGATGGGGGAGGGGTTAGGAAGGGGAAGGGAGACTTTTTTTTAAAGCTCCACCTAGGATGGTTTATACTGATTTAATATGGCTATTTGTATAGTATTTATGATTTTAATATATTGTGAGTCACCCCGAGCTGCTGTGGCAGGAGGGGGCGGCCAAGAAATCAAATGAAATAAATAAAATAAATATAAACTGATACCATGCTACATAAATGCTCCTCCAACCGTTGCTAACATTTGACAGACTTTGTCTCCAAAAATAGACATGCTGTGAATTTAAGTGTGTTACAAATTATATTCTAATTGAGTAGAAATCCAACCGTACACAACAGGAAGTCTATGATGCTGAAGCCACAAATGTCAGGAAACAGACCTGGTAAAATTCTCACTGCAGTCATTTAACCACACTATAAAATGTATTCAATATTTTTAATGATTGGTTAAGCGGTTGAATATATCTTAATATATCCTTGCAAAACTGCTATGCAAACGTTTTTGTGCCGTTGCCTAGTAATCTTGGTGGTGCAGCTAGTGCAGAATGAGGTGGTCCAGCTCCTTTTGGGGATGGGTCACCAAGAGTACATTACACACCAGTGCTCCAGAGTCTGTACTGGCTACCGACAGCTTTCCCGGAACAATTCAAGGTGCTGGTTTTGACCTTTAAAGTCCTAAACAGCCTGGGACCCATGTATCTGAACGACCGCTTTTCCTACCATGTTCCGTCGTGGCCGCTGTGGTTGGCCAGGGACGCCCTCTTGTGGGTTCCCCCTGTTACTCTTTCTCGTTGGGTGGGGGTGCACGGGAGGGTGTTCTCGGTTGCTTCCCCGACGTTGTGGAACTCTCTCTCCACATGAGGTTTGTCTGAGCGTGGGCCGAGCATCTTTCAGAGGTGGTGCAAAACCTTTTTTTTTGGTAAAGCATTTGGTGGGTGAGAATACGAAAGGGATTAAGTGGGAGGTTGTTGGGGAGGGTGGGGGGATTTGAAGCGGGTTGGGTTTTTTTGGGGGGAGTGGGGAGATTGTGTTTTAAATATCTTTTAATTGCATTTTGTAAGTCACCCTAAGCCTTTGGAGAAAGGTGGGGTATAAAAGTCAATAAATAAAAACAAATACAAAATAGAAAATCTACTTACCATCAATTTCAGCCCTTAATATAATAGCAAACAAGCAAAACATAGTGATACTGTATATAGAGGGGATGGGTAGGAGGAGGTGGGGAGGGGGGTCACTTGTTCCCAGCAAGAGTCCAACGTTGCCAAGCTGTTTTACTAGAGACAGGTTTTTGCAATGTAAATTCATGTGCTTATGAAACCCTTTAATTGCCTTTTCTGGTTTCTTATATTTAAATACTCAGTGTTAGTGACCAAAAAATAGGATAGATGGATTGATCTTAAAAGAATATTCTAGTGGTAAATTCTGCCCCTTGAAAGTTAAAACTCACCAGCGCTCCACCACCCCTGCCTTCACAAGATTGTTAGTCACAAAGTGGTGCACTCTGTGCTGTTTGAGCAAATTTTGGAATGCCTTATTTAAAAATTCCTTTCCCCGTCTGTCTGTCATTTTCGAGGTTTCCTCCCTTCCCTGAATATGGCTCCAAAGACCTTAGCCACTTCAGCTCCTGTCTTGTTTTTCAAACCTAAGGCCGATGCATACTTAGACAGGATGTCTATGACGGTCAAGATATACCTGACACCCCCATTATGCATAGAAAAATGCTGCATGTCAGCCAAATCAGCCTGCCATGTCAGCCAAATCAGCCTGCCATGTCAGCCAAATCAGCCTGCCATTGTGCATCCACCCCCCGACACGACAGTTTTTGTTTTATTTCTTTTAAAACATTTTTGTGCAGGCTTGTGCAGGGTATACACATCCTGGTCTGAAAGCCATGAAATCACCTCTTTCTTAGGCCGCTTTTAGACGAGCGGCGCGTGATTGCGCATCGCCATTGCGCATATTTTGAAACGTCCGCATGATGTAATTTGACAAGACGGAAGTGGGTTATTATGCGCATATTACGGCGGTGGCGCATTTTAAAAGTCCGCGAATTAAATAGCTCAATTGTGCAATGGCGATGCACAGTCGCGAGCCGCTCGTCTAAAAGCGGTCATAAAGATATGGTATTACTCTGCTTTTTAGTGGCCTGAAAAAGAGGAATCACACCTCCAAAAGCTTCCAGTCTCTCCTGGTGTATAATAGATTTTTTTAAACAGTGCCTCATGTGCAGATATGCTTCCAGCTACCCCTGCTAAAAAATAACAATAACCACAAAGTGATCTTTCAAGCAAAGTTTTATTCTCCCCACCTTAGTAATTTCTTCTTACAGCAGTCCACCTGATCAGATCCTCTTGAGCGCTTGCAAATGCAGGAAACACAGGCTATGTTTACCCCAACAGGATCTCCCAACTTCAGGTTTTCAAAAGCCTTTAGTAAGTCAGAGTTGACCTGAAACAAAAGATAAAAAACCCAAATCAGCTGCTGTGGCTGTATTTCCCCCCCCCTCATGGTTATTCCCTTCCCCCACACCCACACCAATTTACTGCCTGTTGCGTGTCCATGGGCTCATTGTCTGGAGATTTCAGCTGTTTTCTTTCCTGTATAGACTCTTTTAACAAGATCAAAGGGATTAGCACCCCAATGGTAAGCCATTTCAGTTTTTCCATGTAAGTGGTAGCAATCGGTTCCCTGCTCTCTGTATCAGAAAATGGCTCTCTGTGTCAGAAAATGGTGGTCCCCTCTTTCATACCTCCCTAGGGGTGGGTTTATGGGTCCTAAACCCTTTCCAATTGGTTTTGGGTGTCTTGATGAGCGGTTTGAGACCTCACATGACCCCCTTTTGGCCATTTCTGACTACGCACACCCCCATTCACACCATTGGCCTGATCTCAACATTGGACGGGATTAGGCTGATGGAACCTTCACCGGTTGGTTCAGCTCAGTCACCTGAGTTGTTTGACACCTCACACGACCCCCTTCGGCCAAACCCACCTACCACCCCCACGATCTGCCACCCCATTGGTCCATTTTTTTCTTCCAAAACGAGGTGAGCTAGAATTATGAAACCTTCTACCATTGGTCCATCTCAGTCAACTGAGTGGTTTGAGGGGTCAGATGACCTTCATCCAAGGACCTTGCTGGATCAGGGAGGGGGAGATCCTTTGGCTCCCCCCCGACTTGCAAGTGGATCCACCAATCACACGTAAGGACTGTCCTGGGTCAGGGAGGGGGCTGGAACATTCAGTTACACCACCACCCCTGACCCAGACTTCTATGTCACTTCCGACCCAGAAGCCATGTCATTTCCGCTTCCAGCTACGGCATTTCTGCTTCCTCCTTCGTCACTTCCGTCATGCCTGCACAAGATGGGACTTCTGGTGCTGTCACTCCTTATCTCTTATCAGTTTGAGTGACAGTGTACCCCTTTCTGAGGATTATTTTTCCCTGTGTGCATAAA
>QEPC01011712.1:2905527-2925896 GCA_003113815.1 Sphenodon punctatus
CCTCCATCCTGGGGTGGTGCCTCTGAGCTGCACATGGTACTCCTTGCACGTCCCTCATTACAGGTGCTGGTATGGGGTGCGCTGATAATGCGGCCGCAAGCACATTCTGGCGTTGTTCCTCCTACATCTCCAGCACGGGCTCATGGCCGCTTATCATGACAGGAATGTTGCAGGAGGTTCCCTGGGTTGCTGAGGGTGTCTCTGCATGCCAGGGCACTATCAGCCGCCCAAGGAAAAATGCAGTTGTGCAGTCAGCTCCGCCTCGCCTCGCCTCCATTCCTCTCCAGGCATTGATCAGTGTGAGTCGGAGGTACTTGGTTGTGTCTGGCGGGTGCTGGACATGTGCAGTCGTGGGGGTGAACCAATCGGTGAAGGTTTAAGACCCATAAACCCACCCCCTAGGGCGGTATGAAAGAGGGGACCACCATTTTCTGACACAGAGAGCAGAGACCCCCATCCCTCCATCTGGAATGGCTTACCGCATTGTTGGTGCACCCTTTGAACTTATGAAGTTGGAAGATCCTGTAGGAGTAAGCATATCCTGTGGATTGTTGTAAGAAGAAACTAACAACACCAGAAGAATAAAAAAATTGTTAGTTTCTTCTTACAAAAGTCCACTCAGATCCTCTCGAGCACTTGCAAATGCAAGAAACACAGGATATGCTTACTCCTACAGGATCTTCCAACTTCATGTTTTCAAAAGCCTCCACATCGACCTGTTGAAATCAAAGATAAAATTAAAGCCTGTGTCTATTTCACTTTCCCCTCTGACAGTTCCGCAACCCTCATGGAGAACTTACCACGGGGTCTTCACTCTGCTGCGTATCCATGGGTTCATCACCCCCCTCTGAGGTGTCTCTAAGTTTCATTATCATATAGAGCTTTCTTATAAGTTCAAAGGGTGCACCAACAATGCGGTAAGCCATTCCAGATGGAGGGATGGGGTTCTCTGCTCTCTGTGTCAGAAAATGGTGGTCCCCTCTTTCATACCGCCCTAGCGGGTGGGTTTATGGGTCTTAAACCTTCACTGATTGGTTCAGCTCAGGCAGCTGAGTTGTTTGAAACCACACATGACCCCGTTCACCCAATCCGACCTACCCCACCATGATCTGCCACTCCATTGGTCTGTTTTATTCTTCCACAATGGGGGCCCCTCAAAGGATGAAACCTTCACCCATTGTTCCAGCTCAGTCAGCTGAGCTGTTTGAAACCTCACATGACCCCCTTCGGCCAATCCGACCTACCCCACCATGATCCACCACCCCATTGGTCCATTTTATTCTTCCAAAATGGGGGGGGGGGGTGTTAGAAGGATGAAACCTTCATCCATTGGTCTAGCTCACTCAGATGAGCTGTTTGAGGGGTCACATGACCCTCCTCCACCAATCACACGCAAGGACCTTGCAGGGTCAGCGCCCAACCCTTGACCCGGAAGCATTACCCACTTCTACGTCACTTACGAACCCCTGTGAACTACGTCATTTATGCATCCACCTATGTCACCTCTGGAACGTCCCCCCCCCAAGAAGGCTGGACTTCCGGTCACATGACCTGTCAAACTGATCATGATAATGATCAGTTTGACAAAAAGTAGCCCCCCTCTCTCTAGCCTAAAACAGCTTGCAGAGAAGTTTGGATTTAGATGGGTGACTTCCAGTCTTTATCATCCACTCTCTAATGGGCTGGTAGAAAATGGAATAAAAATAAAGTGAATCCCATCCGCCTTATGTTCCGTTGCAGCCCTTGAGGGCAAGCGGAAGTGCCCTCGGGCATGTACTAGCAGCACACCACTTTTAAACATCAACGGTGCACAGAGAGGTGTTGTGCGACGCCATTCCACAACTCTGGAACTCCCATCCCTAGAGAGTCACCAGAACCCAAGCTGGAACATTGTTGGGGAAGGTGATGCAAGTTCTTTTTCTTGGATCAAGTGTTTGGCAGGCAGAGACAGACGTAGGGAGGTTGGGAGTGGGGAATTTTACATTTGTTTTCTGTTTGTATGTTTTGTAGATATTTATCTGTTGTACATTTTGTAACCCGCCCTGACCCCTAGGGAAAGGGTGGGAAATAATTTAAAGAATTAAAAAAATAAATTAATTAATTTACATTCTGGGAAAAGCCTCTGAGAGAAACTCTTCTCCTGATTTGGCTGGGATGAATTGCTGAATGGCAAAACTATGGAATCCGTGGATTGTCATCTCATGAAATATTTTTCAGTAGAAAACTGAACATGAGGACGTGTATCATGTCAGAAACCGATGTCGGGATTAAGGGCAATTTTCAGATGTGTAAGAAATATAATAAATACGGTAAGACAAAAAGGTTAGCCTGTTGCGGTGGCCTGGGAACTTACACCGCCTCGTGGCACAGATGCAGTGTGCATTACCCCTGAAAGGAAGCATTGGCTGCAAACGACAGTGGTGTCCCAAGACATGGCTTTGTGTTCGCATGCGGTGGATTCTCCCGATAGACAAAACCTGCAGAGAAATGAGAAGCCCCCTGCTCCAGATGCAAGAAGAAAGGGAGTTAAAGGCCACTGGATCCGTGGTTTGCACCAACAGATCAAAATAGGCAGCTACCACCGCAGGTTGAGGCAACGGAGCACAAGGACTTGTAACTTTCCAACCAGTGGAACTGTCACCTCTTGAGAACAGCAGTACTCCCGAATGCCTCTAGATGGCAGCATAGGGCACCACAAAGGTAAAGTGTACATTGTTAGGTAGTGAATAGATTAGAAGTAGAGCTGAAATGGGTACTTTAATTTAGTATCCACAAATTATTACTAAATTTTCAGGTACCGCATTGGGTACTCGACGGGCTACCCAGGTACCAATCGGGTCCCCAGACAACTGAAAAATTGACAGTTTTCAATACCAGGTTTTAATTTTCCAATTACTAATCAGTGTATCAGGATGGAAAACAAAAAAAATTGAGATGGCAACAAAAGAATCAGGACGAGAAGCCAAAAAATTGCTACTGGAAGTTGACATTCCAGGACCGGAAGCCGACATTCCGAGATGTCCGGTCTCAACTACACAATGTTGTTGGGTTGATCCGGGTACCAGAAATTCATTGGGTAGACCCATTATTGTCGGCAGTTGTTTCAGCTCTAATTAGGGGCTTATTCTTATACCACACAGGTTGTTTTGCATGAGTTTTGTTGCATTCACAGAAGCCTTTTCTCCCTGCTCTTTATTATCTGCGGGAGAATATTGTTGTGTTTTATCATCCTTCATGGGTGCTTCCAAATCTCCCTCCCCCCATTAGATCTTGCTGCACATTATCCCCCTATGAGCTGCTAACAATCCCATCATTCAGTATCAGTGGCTGTTGTTGGGTGCATTCATTAAGGCCACTTTCTCACGTTACCCCGGGGGTGGGACTTCCGTGAGGGCAAACATGGCTGTATTCTCACAGGAATTAGTGCACGTAGGAATGCATTATTCCACTTGTATGCCACAAGAACACCCGTGACTGTAAACGCGAAATCAGGGGACCTGGTCATGTGGAAGTGTTCTCGCAGCATAAAAGCAGAATAGCACATTCCTACATGCCCTAATTATCCATCAAAACCTGTCTTGTACCTGTCCACATAGAGCTACGATTGCTCTCACAAATGTTTCCCCCCCTCTCAAGTAATGTGAGAAAGCATTGCAGGCCAAAACTTAACCGCTCAGCCAAGTGGAAGGGCCTAATTGGAAATTCTAGGAAACAACTATTTAACTAATGACACCAGTCAACGTGCTTCTCTGGAAGCAAAGGGTACTTCAGCAAACAGCGAGCATAGGGATTGACTGGCTTTGTGGGTTGGGTGCTAACCTTGGCTTTAGAAACTGCAGGTTCAAAGCTTGGATTACATGGGCCCTGTGAATGGTCGCTTGGTGCTGCTCAGCTGTAAGTCAGGGAGTAAGAGTTCAGTCCTATTTTCCAACAGGTGACAGCAATGAGTTATTTTTCACAAGGAATCAGTTATCATATTTGGCAGCAAATATGTTGGTGTGAATTTTCTGCCTAGGTTTTCTCCACCCCAGCTTCCAACATAAAATAAAAAATTTATCACAATATAAACATATTAAAATCTACACAGATATTTAAAACAATTTTAAAAGAATTTTAGAACGTAATAAGATTTAAGGGGCCTTGTTTCCCAATTTATCAATCAAATGATTGCTGGTGAGGTTGCAACTGTTTAAGTAATAGCCGAGAACTGACCAGGTTGCAGATCATCTGCATACGCCCCCAGCATCCTCGGCTGTCATCGCTTGAGGACACTGCGACTCCACTGGAGTTTGGCTTTTCTGCCACGCCAAGCTCCACCCACCACCAGGCTGAGAGCTACAGGGGTTGGAGGTTCTGTGCATATGCTCCCAGCAGTCTCCACTGTCATTGCTTGAGAATACCGCGCCTGTGTTGGAGCTTGGCTTTTCTGCACCTCCAAGCTCCACTGTCCACCAGGTTTAATTATCCCAGCTGCTCCAGGGCAGGATTGTAACTCATCTATGTCTCTTTCCATCTTTTTTTTTTTGCCAATTTTGCTTGTCTATGTCATGTCTCTCAATTGGCNGACGCCATTCCACAACTCTGGAACTCCCATCCCTAGAGAGTCACCAGAACCCAAGCTGGAACATTGTTGGGGAAGGTGATGCAAGTTCTTTTTCTTGGATCAAGTGTTTGGCAGGCAGAGACAGACGTAGGGAGGTTGGGAGTGGGGAATTTTACATTTGTTTTCTGTTTGTATGTTTTGTAGATATTTATCTGTTGTACATTTTGTAACCCGCCCTGACCCCTAGGGAAAGGGTGGGAAATAATTTAAAGAATTAAAAAAATAAATTAATTAATTTACATTCTGGGAAAAGCCTCTGAGAGAAACTCTTCTCCTGATTTGGCTGGGATGAATTGCTGAATGGCAAAACTATGGAATCCGTGGATTGTCATCTCATGAAATATTTTTCAGTAGAAAACTGAACATGAGTACGTGTATCATGTCAGAAACCGATGTCGGGATTAAGGGCAATTTTCAGATGTGTAAGAAATATAATAAATACGGTAAGACAAAAAGGTTAGCCTGTTGCGGTGGCCTGGGAACTTACACCGCCTCGTGGCACAGATGCAGTGTGCATTACCCCTGAAAGGAAGCATTGGCTGCAAACGACAGTGGTGTCCCAAGACATGGCTTTGTGTTCGCATGCGGTGGATTCTCCCGATAGACAAAACCTGCAGAGAAATGAGAAACCCCCTGCTCCAGATGCAAGAAGAAAGGGAGTTAAAGGCCACTGGATCCGTGGTTTGCACCAACAGATCAAAATAGGCAGCTACCACCGCAGGTTGAGGCAACGGAGCACAAGGACTTGTAACTTTCCAACCAGTGGAACTGTCACCTCTTGAGAACAGCAGTACTCCCGAATGCCTCTAGATGGCAGCATAGGGCACCACAAAGGTAAAGTGTACATTGTTAGGTAGTGAATAGATTAGAAGTAGAGCTGAAATGGGTACTTTAATTTAGTATCCACAAATTATTACTAAATTTTCAGGTACCGCATTGGGTACTCGACGGGCTACCCAGGTACCAATCGGGTCCCCAGACAACTGAAAAATTGACAGTTTTCAATACCAGGTTTTAATTTTCCAATTACTAATCAGTGTATCAGGATGGAAAACAAAAAAAATTGAGATGGCAACAAAAGAATCAGGACGAGAAGCCAAAAAATTGCTACTGGAAGTTGACATTCCAGGACCGGAAGCCGACATTCCGAGATGTCCGGTCTCAACTACACAATGTTGTTGGGTTGATCCGGGTACCAGAAATTCATTGGGTAGACCCATTATTGTCGGCAGTTGTTTCAGCTCTAATTAGGGGCTTATTCTTATACCACACAGGTTGTTTTGCATGAGTTTTGTTGCATTCACAGAAGCCTTTTCTCCCTGCTCTTTATTATCTGCGGGAGAATATTGTTGTGTTTTATCATCCTTCATGGGTGCTTCCAAATCTCCCTCCCCCCATTAGATCTTGCTGCACATTATCCCCCTATGAGCTGCTAACAATCCCATCATTCAGTATCAGTGGCTGTTGTTGGGTGCATTCATTAAGGCCACTTTCTCACGTTACCCCGGGGGTGGGACTTCCGTGAGGGCAAACATGGCTGTATTCTCACAGGAATTAGTGCACGTAGGAATGCATTATTCCACTTGTATGCCACAAGAACACCCGTGACTGTAAACGCGAAATCAGGGGACCTGGTCATGTGGAAGTGTTCTCGCAGCATAAAAGCAGAATAGCACATTCCTACATGCCCTAATTATCCAAACAAAACCTGTCTTGTACCTGTCCACATAGAGCTACGATTGCTCTCACAAATGTTTCCCCCCCTCTCAAGTAATGTGAGAAAGCATTGCAGGCCAAAACTTAACCGCTCAGCCAAGTGGAAGGGCCTAATTGGAAATTCTAGGAAACAACTATTTAACTAATGACACCAGTCAACGTGCTTCTCTGGAAGCAAAGGGTACTTCAGCAAACAGCGAGCATAGGGATTGACTGGCTTTGTGGGTTGGGTGCTAACCTTGGCTTTAGAAACTGCAGGTTCAAAGCTTGGATTACATGGGCCCTGTGAATGGTCGCTTGGTGCTGCTCAGCTGTAAGTCAGGGAGTAAGAGTTCAGTCCTATTTTCCAACAGGTGACAGCAATGAGTTATTTTTCACAAGGAATCAGTTATCATATTTGGCAGCAAATATGTTGGTGTGAATTTTCTGCCTAGGTTTTCTCCACCCCAGCTTCCAACATAAAATAAAAAATTTATCACAATATAAACATATTAAAATCTACACAGATATTTAAAACAATTTTAAAAGAATTTTAGAACGTAATAAGATTTAAGGGGCCTTGTTTCCCAATTTATCAATCAAATGATTGCTGGTGAGGTTGCAACTGTTTAAGTAATAGCCGAGAACTGACCAGGTTGCAGATCATCTGCATACGCCCCCAGCATCCTCGGCTGTCATCGCTTGAGGACACTGCGACTCCACTGGAGTTTGGCTTTTCTGCCACGCCAAGCTCCACCAACCACCAGGCTGAGAGCTACAGGGGTTGGAGGTTCTGTGCATATGCTCCCAGCAGTCTCCACTGTCATTGCTTGAGAATACCGCGCCTGTGTTGGAGCTTGGCTTTTCTGCACCTCCAAGCTCCACTGTCCACCAGGTTTAATTATCCCAGCTGCTCCAGGGCAGGATTGTAACTCATCTATGTCTCTTTCCATCTTTTTTTTTTTGCCAATTTTGCTTGTCTATGTCATGTCTCTCAATTGGCAGGAATTCTTCTGTCCTAAATGCTCTGCTTTGATTTTATGTGCACCCGCCAAAGCTAGAATCCACAACCATGAAAATCAAACCTAAAACCCTAACCATTGAGCCATGAGAAAGGGCCTGCTTTACCAATTCAGCAATCAACTGTTTGATTAATGGCACATGTCAATGTGCTTCTCTGGTAACCAAGGATTATCGATAGATGTCTGTGCTTCAGCGAGCTCACATTTCAGGTCTCAGGCTAGCATTGTGGTGAAGATGCTAGTCTTGAATTGAATAAATCTCAGGTTCATTTCCTGGTTTACCCCATAAAGTCCCTTTGAGCCTTCTAATGGCTGCCTAGTGTAGCTCAATTGTAGATGGAAGAAGGAAGAACCTGTTTCTGAAAAGATGACTGTTTGTGGGCTTTTTACCGAGACGTCGGCTACTATAGTTGGCAGCAAACCTAGTGCCCTAAACGCTCTTCCTTGCTTTCCCGTGCACCAGCAAACACCAGAATCCACAACCATGAAAACCAATGCCCTAACCATTCAGCCATAACAAAGGGTCCACCATGTTAATGCAGCAATCAACTATTTAATTATTGGCACATGGCAACGTGCTTCCTCTGGTAACCAAGTATATTGGATAGCTGTCTGTGCTTGAACAAGCTGATTGCTCACGTCTCAGGCTAGCATTGTGGTGAAGATGCTAGTCTTGACGATGCTACGCTTGGATTCAGACACTATAGGTTCACTTCCTGTATTCCCCCATGAAGGCCCTTTGAGTCTTCCAATGGCTGCCTAGTGTAGCTCAGTTGTAAATGGGGGAATTAAGAACCAGTTTCTGAAAAGGTGACCGTCTGTGGTTTTTCTTACCAAGACGTCGGCTACTATATTTGGCAACAAACCTAGTGCCCTAAACGCTCTGCCTTGATTTCCCGTGCACCAGCAAACACCGTAACTCACAACCGTGAAAATCAACACCGAAACTCTAACCATTCAGCCATGAGAAATGGCCTACCTTGTTAATTCAGCAATCAACTATTTAATTAATGGCACATGTCAACGTGCTGCTCTGGTAAACAAGTATATTCGATAGCTGTCTGTGTTTCAGTAAGGTGCCTGCTCACATCCCAGGCTAGCATTGTGGTGAAGATAATAGCCTTGGATTCAGAAAGTGCAGGTTCAATTCTTGGCTTCCCCCATAAAGGCCCTTTGAGCTTTCGCATGGCTGCTTAGTGTAGCTCAATTGTAAATGGGGGAAGGAAGAACCTGTTTCTGAAAAGGTGACCGTCTGCTGGTTTTTTTTACCAAGACGTCGGCTATTATATTTCGCAACAAACCTAGTGCCCAAAACGCTCTGCCTTGTTTTCCCGTGCACCAGCAAACACCGTAACTCACAACCATGAAAATCAATGCCAAAACTTGAACCATTCAGCCATGAGAAATGCTAAGATAAGCAATTATATTCGATAGCTGTCTGTGTTTTCAGAAGGCGATTGCTCAGGTTCCAGGGTAGCATTGTGCTGAAGATGATAGCCTTGGATTCAGAAACTGCAAGTTCAAATCCTGGTTTCTTCCATAAAGGCCCTTTGAGCTTTCAGATAGCTACCTAGTGTAGCTCAATTGTAAATGGGGGAAGGAAGAACCTGTTTCTGAAAAGGTGATCATTTGTGGGGTTTTTTACCAAGACGTCGGCTACCATCTGTGGCAACAAACCTAGTGCCCTAAACGCTCTGCCTTGATTTCCCGTGGACCAGCAAACACCAGAACCCGCAACCATAAAAACCACCGCCAAAACTCTAACCAGTCAGCCATGAGAAATGGCCTATCTTGTTAATTCAGCAATCAACTATTTAATTAATGGCACATGTAAAACGTGCTGCTCTGGTAAGCAAGTATATTCAATAGCTGTCTGTGTTATAGGGAGGTAAGTGCTCAGGTCCCAGGCTAGCATTGTGGTGAAGATGGTAGTCTTGGATTCAGAAACTGCAGGTTCAATTCCTGACTTCCTCCATAAAGGCCCTTTGAGCCTTCGCATGGCTGATTAGCGTAGCTTAATTGTAAATGGGGGAAGGAAGAACCTGTTTCTGAAAAGTTGACCGTCTGTGTTTTTTTTTTACCAAGACGTAGGCTACTCTATTTGGCAAGAAACCTAGTGCCCTAAACGCTCTGCCTTGATTTCGCGTGCACCAGCAAACACCGTAACACACAACCATGAAAATCAATGCCAAAACTCGAACCATTCAGCCATGAGAAATGGCCTACCTTGTTAATTCAGCAATCAACTATTTAATTAATGGCACATGTCAACGTGCTGCTCTGATAAGTAAGTATATTCGGTAGCTGTCTGTGTTTCAGGAAAGTGAGTGCTCAGGTCCCAGGCTAGCATTGTGGTGAAGAAGATAGCCTTGGATTCAGAAACGGCGGCCTCTATTCTTGGACTCCCCCATAAAGGTCCTTTGAGCCTTCCGATGGCTGCCTATTGTAGCTCATGTGTAAATGGGGGAATTAAGAACCAGTTTCTGAAAAGTTGACAGTCTGTGGGTTTTTTTACCAAGACGTCGGCTACTATATTTGGCAACAAACCTAGTGCCCAAAACGCTCTGCCTTGATTTCCCGTGCACCAGCAAACACTGTAACTCACAACCATGAAAATCAATGCCAAAACTCGAACCATTCAGCCATGAGAAATGGCCTACCTTGTTAATTCAGCAATCAACTATTTAATTAATGGCACATGTCAACGTGCTGCTCTTATAAGGAAGCATATTCGATAGCTGTCTGTGTTTCAAGAAGGTGAGTGCTCAGGTCCCAGGCTAGCATTGTGGTGAAGATGATTGCCTTGGATTCAGAAACGGCAGGTTCAATATCTGGGCTCCCCCGTAAAGGTTCTTTGAGCCTTCCGATGGCTACCTATTAAGAACCAGTTTCTGAAAAGGTGACAGTCTGTGGGTTTTTTTACCAAGACGTCGGCTACTATATTTGGCAACAAACCTAGTGCCAAAAACGCTCTGCCTTGATTTCCCGTCCATCAGCAAACACCGTAACTTACAACCATGAAAATCAACACCGAAACTCGAACCATTCAGTCATGAGAAATGGCCTACCTTGTTAAATCAGCAATCAACTATTTAATTAATGGCACATGTCAACGTGCTGCTCGGGTAAGCAAGTATATTCGATAGCTGTCTGTGCTTGAGCAAGCTGATTGCTCACGTTTCAGGCTAGCATTGTGGTGAAGATCCTAATCTTGGCGATGCTAGGCTTGCATTCAGACACTACAGGTTCACTTCCTGCATTCCCCCATGAAGGCCCTTTGAGTCTTCCGATGGCTGCCTAGTGTAGCTCAATTGTAAATGGGGGAATTAAGAACTAGTTTCTGAAAAGGTGACCGTCTGTGGTTTTTCTCACCAAAATGTCGGCTACTATATTTGGCAACACAGCTAGTGCCCTAAACGCTCTGCCTTGATTTCCCATGCACCAGCAAACACCGTAACTCACAACCATGAAAATCAACACCGAAACTCTAACCATTCAGCCATGAGAAATGGCCTACCTTGTTAATTCAGCAGTCAACTATTTAATTAACGGCACATGTCAACGTGCTTATCGGGTAAGCACGTATATTCGATATCTGTCTGTGTTTCAGCAAGGCGACTCCTCAGGTCCCAGGTTAGCATTATAGTGGAGATGGTAGCTTTGGATTCAGAAACAGCAGGTTCAATTCTAGGACTCCCCCATAAAGGTCTTTTGAGCCTTCCGCTGACTGCCTACTGTAGCTCAATTGTAAATGGGGGAATTAAGAACCAGTTTCTGAGAAGGTGACCGTCTGTGGGGTTTTTTACCAAGACGTCGGCTACTATACTTGGTAGCAAAACTAGTGTTCTAAACGCTCTGCCGTGATTTCCCGTGAACCAGCAAACAGCAGTACCCACAACCATGAAAAACAATGCCAAAACCCTAACCATTCAGCCCTGAGAAAGGGCCCACCTTGATAATTCAGCAATCAATTATTTAATTAATGGCACATGGCAACGTGCTGCTCGGGTAAGCAAGTATATTCGATAGCTGTCTGTGTTTCAGCAAGCTGATTCCTCGGGTCCCAGGCTAGCATTGTGGTGAAGATGGTAGCCTTGGATTCAGAAACTGCAGGTTCAATTCGTGGATCCCCCCATAAAAGTCCTTTAAACCTTCTGATGGCTGCGTGGTGTAGCTTAAGTGTAAATGGGAGAGTTAAGAACCTGTTTCTGAAAAGGTGACTGTCTGTGGGTCTTTTTTGACCAAGACGGCAGCTATTAAGTTTGGAAGCAAATCTAGTGCCCTAAACACTCTGCCTTGATTTCCTTCGTATCCGCCAAAACTAGAATCCACAACCATGAAAATCAAACCAAAACCCTAACCATTCAGCCATGAGAAGACGCCTTCTTTCCCAATTCATCAATCAAATGATTGCTGGTGAGGTTGCAACTGTTTAAGTAATAGCCGAGAACTGGCCAGGTTGCATTTCATCTGCATACGCCCCCAGCATCCTCGGCTGTCATCGCTTGAGGACACTGCGACTCCACTGGAGTTTGGCTTTTCTGCCACGCCAAGCTCCACCAACCACCAGGCTGAGAGCTACAGGGGTTGGAGGTTCTGTGCATATGCTCCCAGCAGTCTCCACTGTCATTGCTTGAGAATACCGCGCCTGCGTTGGAGCTTGGCTTTTCTACACCTCCAAGCTCCGATGTCCACCAGGCTAAGAGCCATTTGGATTGTAACTCATCTATGCCTGGCTCTATCTTTTTTTTGGCCTGTTCTTTCTTGCTTATGTTACGTCTCTCAATTGGCAGGAGTTCCTGTGTCTTAAACGTTCTGCTGTGATTTCTTTTGCACCCTCCCAAACTAGAATCCACAACCATGAAAATCAAACCTAAAACCCTAACCATTGAGCCATGACAAAGGGCCTGCTTTACCAATTCAGCAATCAACTATTTAATTAATGGCACATGTCAACGTGCTTTCTCAGGTAAGCAAGTATATTCAATAGCTGTCTGTGTTTCAATAAGCTGCTTCCTTAGGTCGCAGACTAGCATTGTGGTGAAGATGCTAGCCTTGGATTGAGAAATGGCAGGTTCAATTTCTGGTTTCTTCCATAAAGGCCCTTTGAGCCTTCACATGGCTGCTTAGTGTAGCTCAATTGTAAATGGGGGAAAGAAGAACCTGTTTCTGAAAAGGTGACCATCTGTGGGGTTTTTTACCAAGACGTCGGCTACTATACTTGGCAGCAAAACTAGTGTTCTAAACGCTCTGCCTTGATTTCCCGTGCACCAGCAAACAGCAGAACCCACAACCATGAAAACCAATGCAAAAACCCTAACCATTCAGCCCTGAGAAAGGGCCCACCTTGTTAATTCAGCAATCAACTATTTAATTAATGGCACATGGCAATGTGCTGCCTCTGGGAGTCCAGTATATTCGATAGCTGTCTGTGATTGAGCAAGCTACTTCCTCAAGTCTCAGACTAGCATAGTGGTGAAGATGCTAGCCTTGGATTCAGAAACTGCAGGTACAATTCCTGGTGTCCTCCATAAAGGCCCTTTGAGCTTTTGCATGGCTGCTTAGTGTAGCTCAATTGTAAATGGGAGAAGGAAGAACATGTTCCTCAAAAGATGACCGTCTGTGGGTCTTTTTTGACCAAGACGGCAGCTATTATGTTTGGAAGCAAATCTAGTGCCCTAAACACTCTGCCTTGATTTCCTGTGCACCAGCCCAAACTAGAATCCACAACCATGAAAATCAAATCAAAACCCTAACCATTCAGCCATGAGAAGGCGCCTTCTTTCCCAATTCATCAATCAAATGATTGCTGGTGAGGTTGCAACTGTTTAAGTAATAGCCGAGAACTGGCCAGGTTGCAGATCATCTGCATACGCCCCCAGCATCCTCGGCTGTCATCGCTTGAGGACACTGCGACTCCACTGGAGTTTGGCTTTTCTGCCACGCCAAGCTCCACCAACCACCAGGCTGAGAGCTACAGGGGTTGGAAGTTCTCTGCATATGCTCCCAGCAGTCTCCACTGTCATTGCTTGAGAATACCGCGCCTGCGTTGGAGCTTGGCTTTTCTGCACCTCCAAGCTCTGCTATCCACCACGTTAAAAGTCATTTGGATTGTAACTCATATATGCCTGCTTCCATCTTTTTTTTTGCTTATTTATGCTTGTCTATGTCACATCTCTTGATTGGCAGAAATTCTTCTGTCCTAAATGCTCTGTCTTGATTTCTTGTGTACCCGCCAAAACTAGAATCCACAAAACCCTAAAACCCTAACCATTGAGCCATGAGAAAGAGCCTGCTTTATCAATTCAGCAATCCACTATTTGACTAATGGCACATGTCAATGTGCTTCTCTGGTAACCAAGGATTATCGATAGATGGTTGTGCTTCAGCAAGCTCACATTTCAGGTCTCACGTTAGCATTGTGGTGAAGATGCTAGCCTTTAATTCAAAAACCTCAGGTTCAATTACTGGTTTACCCCATAAAGACCCTTTGAGTCTTCCAATGGCTGCCTAGTGTAGCTCAATTGTAGATGGGAGAAGGAAGACCCTGTTTCTGAAAAGATGACTGTTTGTGGGGTTTTTACCGAAACGTCGGCTACTATAGTTGACAGCAAACCTAGTGCCCTAAACGCTCTTCCTTACTTTCCCGTGCACCAGGAAACACCAGAACCCACAACCATGAAAACCAATGCCCTAACCATTCAGCCATGACAAAGGGCCCACCTTGTTAATGCAGCAATCAACTATTTAATTATTGGCACATTGCAACGTGCTTCCTCTGGTAACCAAGTATATTCGATAGCTGTCTGTGCTTCAGCAAGCTGATTGCTCACATCTCAGGCTAACATTGTGGTGAAGATGCTAATCTTGACGATGCTAGGCTTGGATTCAGACACTACAGGTTCACTTCCTGCATTCCCACATAAAGGCCCTTTGAGTCTTCCGATGGCTGCCTAGTGTAGCTCAGTTGTAAATGGGGGAATTAAAAACCAGTTTCTGAAAAGGTGACCGTCTGTGGTTTTTCTTACCATGACGTCGGCTAATATATTTGGCAACAAACCTAGTGCCCTAAATGCTCTGCCTTGATTTCCCGTGCAACAGCAAACACCTTAACTCACAACCATGAAAATCAACACTGAAAGTCTAACCATTCAGCCATGAGAAATGGCCTACCTTATTAATTCAGCAATCAACGATTTAATTAATGGCACATTTCAACGTGCTGCTCTGATAAGGAAGTATATTCGATAGCTGTCTTTGTTTCGGGAAAATGGCTACTCAGGTGCCAGGCTAGCATTGTGGTGAAGATGATAGCCTTGGATTCAGAAACTGCAGGTTCAATTTCTGGCTTCCTCCATAAAGGCTTTTTGAGCCTTCAGATAACTGCCTACTGTAGCTCAATTGTAAATGGGGGAAGGAAGAACCTGTTTCTGAAAAGGTGACGGTTTGTGGGTTTTTTTTACCAAGACGTCGGCTACCACATGTGGCAGCAAACCTAGTGCCCTAAACGCTCTGCCTTGATTTCTCCACTGTCATTGCTTGAGAATACCGTGACTGCATTGGAGCTTGGCTTTTCTGCACCTCCAAGCTCCACTGTCCACCAGGCTAAGAGCCATTTGGATTGTAACTCATCTATGTTTGTTTCAATCTTTTTTTGGGGTCTATTCTTGTTTACCTATGTCAAGTCTCTTGATTGGCAGAAGTTCTTTTGTTCTAAATGCTCTGTCTAGATTTTTTGTGCCCCTGCCAAAACTAGAATTCACAACCATGAAAATCAAACCTAAAATCCTAACCATTGAGCCATGAGAAAGGGCCTGCTTTACCAATTCAGCAATCAACTATTTGACTAATGGCACATGTCAATGTGCGTCTCTGGTAACCAAGGATTATCGATAGATGTCTGTGCTTCAGCAAGCTGACATTTCAGGTCTCAAGCTAGCATTGTGGTGAAGATGCTAGGCTTGAGTTCAAAAACCTCAGGTTCAATTCCTGGTTTACCCCATAAAGACCTTTTGAGCCTTCTAATGGCTGCCTAGTGTAGCTCAATTGTAGATGGGAGAAGGAAGAACCTGTTTCTTAAAAGATGACTGTTTGTGGTTTTTTTACCGAGACGTCGGCTACTATAGTTGGCAGCAAACCTAGTGCCCTAAACGCTCTTCCTTGCTTTCCCATGCACCAGGAAACACCAGAACCCACAACCATGAAAACCAATGCCCTAACCATTCAGCAATGAAAAGGGTCCACCTTGTTAATGCAGCAATCAACTATTTAATTAATGGCACATGGCAACGTGGTTCCTCTGGTAACCAAGTATATTCGATAGCTGTCTGTGCTTGAGCAAACTGATTCCTCATGTCTCAGGCTAGCATTGTGGTGAAAATGATAGCCTTGGATTTAGAAACTGCAGGTTCAATTCCTGAATTCCCCCATAAAAGCCCTTTGAGCCTTCCAATGGCTGCCTAGTGTAGCTCAATTGTAAATGCGGGAATGAAGAACCAGTTTCTGAAAAGGTGACCATCTGTAGTTTTTTATACCAAGACGTCGACTACTATATTTGGCAGCAAACCTCATGCCCTAAACGCTCTGCCTTGATTTCCCGTGCACCAGCAAACACCGTAACTCACAACCATGAAAATCAACGCCAAAACTCTAACCATTCAGCCATGAGAAAGGGCCCACCTTGTTAATTCAGCAATCAACTGTTTAATTAATGGCACATGTCAACGTGCTTCTCTCGTAAGCAAGTATATTTGATAGCTGTCTGTGCTTCAGCAAACTGTTCAGGTCTCAGACTAGCATTGTGGTAAAGAAGCTAGTCTTGAATTTAGAAAAGGCAGGTTCAATTTTTGGCTTCCCCCATAAAGGCCCTTTGAGCCTTCTGATGGATGCTTACGTGGCTCAATTGTACATGGGGGGAAGGAAGAGCTTATTTCTGAAAAGGTGACTGTCTGTGGTTTTGTTTACCAAGATGTCACAGTTGATGCCATATTTGGCAGCAAATCTAGTGCCCTAAACACTCTGCCTTGATTTCCTGTGCACCAGCCAAAACTAGACTCCACAACCATGAAAATGAAAGCCCAAACCATAACCATTCAGCCATGAGAAAGGGCCTTTTTTCCATATTGAGGAATAGACTGTTTAGCCAATGACGCATGCCAACGTTCTTACCTGGTAACTAAGTATAGTTGATAGCTGTCTCTGCTTCAGGAAGTTGAAATTTCAGGTACCAGGCTAGTGCTGTGGTGAAGCTGCTAGCTTTGGACTCTAAAAAACCCATGTTCAGTTCTTGTTTACTCTTGTAAAGGCCCTTTGAGTTTTCTGATGGCTGCTTAGTGTGGCTCAATTGTAGATGGGGGAAAGTAGAACCTGTTTCTGAAATGGTGACTGTCTGTGGGGTTTTTAACCATGACATCAGCTACTATATTTGAAAGCAAATCGAGTGCCCTAAACACTCTGCCTTGTTTTCCTCTGCACCAGCCAAAACTAGAATCCACAACCAAGAAAATGAAAGCCCAAATCTTAACCATTCAGCCATGAGAATGGGCTGGCTTTGCCAATTCAGGAAACAACTGTTTAACGAATGGCACATGTCAATGTGCTTCCCTGGTACCCAAATATAGTCGATAGATGTCTCTGCTTCAGCAAGCTGAAATTTTAGGTCTCAGGCTAGCATTGTGGTTAAGATGGTAGCTTCGGATTCAGAAACCCCAGGTTCCATTCCTTGGTTCCTCCATAAAGGCCCTTTGAGCCTTCTGATGGCTGCTTAGTGCGGCTCAATCGTACGTGGGGGAAGGAAGAACCTGTTTCTGACAAGGTGACTGTATGTGGCTCTTCTTACCGAGACGCCAACTACTAAATTTGGCTGCAAATCTAGTGCCCTAAACACTGCTTGATTTCCTGTACCGCAGCCAAAACTAGAATCCACAACCCTGAAAAGCAAAGCCCAAACCCAAGCCATGAGAAAAGGCCCATTTTGCCAATTCAGCAATCAACTATTTAACTAATGACACATGTCAACGTGCTTCTCTGGTAACCAAGGATAGTCGATAGTTATCTGTGCTTCAGCAAATTGACATTTTAGGTCTCAGGCTAGCATTGTGTAGAAGATCCTAGTCTTGGCTTAATAAACTGCAGGTTCAATTCCTGGATTCTCCCATAAAGGCCTTTTGAGCCTTCCGATGGCTTCCTAGTGTAGCTCAATTGTAAATGGGGGAAGAACCTGTTTCTGAAACGGTGACTTTTTGTGGTTTTTTTTACCAAGACATCAGCTACTATATTTAGTAGCAGACCTAGTGCCCTAAACACTCTGCCTTGATTTCCCATGCACCAGCAAACACCAGAACCCACAACCATAAAAACCTATGCCTAAACCGTAAACATTCAGCCATGAGAAAGGGCCCACCTTGTTAATTCAGCAATCAACTATTTAATTAATGGCACATGTCAACGTGCTTCTCTGGTGGCCAAGTATATTCGATAGCTGTCTTTGCTTCAGAAAACTGCTTGCTCAAGTCTCAGACTAGCATTGTGGTGAATATGCTTGTCTTGAAGAGGGTAGGCATAGATTCAGATGCTACAGGTTCAATTTCTATATTCTCACATAAAGGCCCTTTGAGCTTTCCAATGTTTGCCTCATGTAGTTCAATTGTAAATGAGAGAAGAATCTGTTTCTGAAACATTGGCTGTCTGTGGTTTTTTTTACCAAGACGTCGGCTACTATATTTAGTAGCAAACCTAGTGTCCTAAACACTCTGCCTTGATTTCCCATGCACCAGCAAACACCAGAACTGACAACCATGAAAACCTACACCTAAACCGTAACCATTCAGTTGTGAGAAAGGGCCCACCTTGTTAATTCAGCAATCAAGATTTTAATTAATGGCACATGGCAACGTGCTTCTCTGGTAGGCAAGTATATTCGATAGCTGTCTTTGCTTCAGGAAGCTGATTCTTCAGGTCTCAGGCTAGCATTGTGGTGAAAATGATAACGTTGGATACAGAAACTGCAGGTTCTATTCCTGGTTTGTCCTATAAAGGTTCTTTGAGCCTTCAAATGGCTGCTTTGTATAGTTCAATTGTAAATGGGGGCAGGAAGAACCTGTTTCTGAAAAGGTGACTGTCTGGGGTTTTTTTTACCAAGAAGTCGGCTACTATATTTGGCAGAAAACCTAGTGCTCTAAACGTTCTGCCTTGATTTCCTGTGCACCAGCAAACACTAGAACCCACAACCATGAAAATCAAAGCCAAAACCTTAACCATTCAGCCATGAGAAAGGGTCTGCTTTTCAAATTCAGCAATCAACTATTTAACTAATGGCACATGTCAACATGCTTCTCTGGTAACCAAGTATAGTCGATAGCTGTCTGTGCTTCAGCAAGCAAAATGCTCAGATTTCAAGCTAGCATTATGGTGAAGATACCAGCCTTAGACTCGGAATCTTTCAGTTCCATTCTTGACTTCCTGTGTAAAGACCCTTTGAGCCTTTAAATGCCTACTTTGTGGGGCTCAACTGTGAATAGGGGAAATAAGAACTTGTTTCTGAAAAAGTGACTGGAATGGGTTTTTTTCAGCAAGAAATCAGCTACTATAGTTGGCAGCAAATAGAGTGCCCTTAACACTCTGCCTTGATTTCCTGTGCACCACCCAAAACTAGAACCCACAACCATGAAAATCAAAGCCAAAATCCTAACCATTCAGTCATGAGAAATGGCCTGATGTCTGAAATCAGCAATCAACTATTTAAGTAATGGCACATGTCACGATGCTTCTCTGGTAAGCAAATACAAGTGTTATATGTCTGTGCATCAGCCACAAGTTGGAAAGAAGGATCAGCTGCCCTGGTGGTGAAGGTCTTCCCCTTGGATTCTGAAAAGCCCTGTTCCGAGCTTGGTTTTTCTGTGAAAGAATTGGGTGCTTCAAATGCTTACCTATCAATAGTGGATAAGGAGTGTGTCTGCAGGATAAAAGTTATGTGGTCTTTTTTAGCAAGGAATCACCACTTGTATTTGGCAGCCAATATTGTGTTCAGGACACTCTGCCTGACCTTTCTGCACATCACCACAGACTGCAACCCAGGACCCTGAAAATCACAGCCAAAAGTCTATTCACGCAACTGAGCTAAAAGGCCTGCTTTATGTACCTAGCAAACAGCTATTTAACTAATGGCACGTCCTTTCTGATAGCTAAGTACAGGCAATACCTAGCAGTGGGTAAACCAAAAATTTACAGAGATGTCTAGCTGGGTTTGTGGATAAAGTTGTTGCTCTTGGAATCAGAAGGTGCAGGTTTAATTCCTGCTACTTCCAAGAAAAGCCTGGGGCCTCAGAATAGTCACTGATGATGCCCATATCTAAATGGTGATGTAAGACCTTGTTCCTCTGCAGGTAATAGTAACTGGATTTTTAACCATGGAATCAGCTATTATATTGGTCAGCAAAATCCATCCTTTTTCTTTCCCCCCCCCTATGGTCCTGGTTTCTAGTCTACACTGTGTCAATTTAGCTTTCTCTTTCCAGACACAGACACACACACTCACCCATCTAAGCCACTGCTGTCATCTAAATATTCTACAAAGCGCAGAGAGTGATTTTAGTGGCACAGCAATTACTAGAACCCAGGACCATGAGCAGTGCAGCCCAAAACCAAATCATTTAGCCAAGGAGAAGGGTTTGCTAAGCTAATTTAGCACACAGGTATTTAATTAATGGCACGTGCGTCTCTGGTAGCCAAGTACAGGCAATAGCCAACTCTGCGTAAACCAGAGACTTGCACAAGCATCCAACTGGCCTTGTGGCTAAGGTTGCTACTATTGGAATCAGAAGATCCAGCTTCAATTCCTTGTTCTCCCACAAAATATTTCATTTCATTTTTCATTTCATTTATTAGATTTCTATACCGCCCCATCCTGCACAGCAGCTCGGGGCGGTTTACAACAATAAAAAACATTTAAAAACATTTAAAATACAACCATAAAACATATCAATAAAGCTGGTGGTATATAAAAATAAATAGACAGGTGGGGGATTAAAAATCACCCCCCCCCCCCTCCC
>QEPC01011712.1:2925996-2942966 GCA_003113815.1 Sphenodon punctatus
GGTAGCGGATGGCAGGGGTAAGCCAGGGGCGGGGGTCGAGGGGGCGGACGGGGCGAGCAGAGGGGGGGGCAAGAGAGTCAAGGGTCGAGGAGAGAGAAGCGTTGAGAGCAGAGACAGCAGAGTCAGGGGAGGAGAGATAGTAGGAGCCTAGACCGGTGACTGGCTTTGATCTTGCTTTATTCTCTCTGTTTCAGGAGACATTGGATGTAGAACTATCAATATGAGCAGCCCAATCCTCCAACACGGTTCAGGAACTGGAACTGTGAAACTTGGAGATCTAGCTTGGTGGGTGTATACAAGACTAGCAAGGACTATAAAAGTTGTTGCGGATGCCTCAGTTTCCCCAATGGAAAAAGTACTTAGTGGTTCAAGCCAGACCTAATCTGACCTGAATATAGGGTACTAGTTTCCAAGTTGAGTGTTAAACTGAAATCGCACCTACTATGTGGGTAAGAGTAGACTCGTAGTATGTATATGTAATGACAGTATATTTTAAAGGACGACTCAAGACCAAAAATGTGTGACAATCGTATTGAGTTACTTTAAATTCAGATAAGGTTTGAGATAGTACAAAAAGGAAAACTCATTCAATTGCATCAAATTTGTAAAAGACAATCAAAACATCCTATATCTTCTCAGTCAAAACCTTAAAGAAAAATTTGTTTTCCTTCCATCTATCCAGCTCTGTGTTAGTTACCAGTTCTTTAAGCACATCTGTCTGGTTGAGAAGGCTTCAGGAATGCAAAAGCCTTCTAAACTTCTCCCTCCCAGGGCAGGCGTATTTATACTACATTTCTGTATGTTCCAGCACTTTCTAAAGTGAATAAATGTCTACCCACTCACTAGCCAGTGAAGATTAAAAATTCCTGAATACGCACTCTTGCCAGAAACTAAACACTAAAATAGATTAATATCTTAAGCCTAGAATTCAATAGAAGACACACACAAATTCTCCAGCTAGAAAGCTGGTATGTTTAAAATACACAGTAGCTAATGTCTCTCACAACCTGAAACTCAAATAGTTAATAACACATTGTCACTAACACACACAGGTGTGCACAGAGATACAAAGGTAAAGCGGATTACAACCAAAGAGAAAACTGTATAAGAAAACTGCTGACTTGCAAACACAGGGTTTCAAAAATAAGTCTCTCTTACTCTGTTTTGCACAGAATGGCTTTGCCTAACAGATCTCCTCACATTTTGAATCAGAGGTTTACCAAGCACATATTAAAATATATCAAAATACGTGACAAAGTGTACTATTCTGTTAAGATTTTTCTCTCAAGGTTGACTCCATGTAAGACAGTCTGTCACCTAGAGCTTAGAGGTGAAAGAGGAGATTTAGACCCCGTGTGTTGCCTCTTGGGCTGTTTTTAGACGAGCGCACGACCCGCTCATGCATGGTTTCAAAAATACCGCGAGGCGGGATTACATGAGACGCTGCCGCGGATCACACGCATGGGAGGAGGCTGCGCATTCATTTCCGGCCGTGAATTGACTGGGTCAGCGATCGAGGCACCTCACGGTATGTTTGAAACCATGCGTGAGCGGGTCGCGTGCTCATCTAAAAATGACCTTGGTGTCCAACTCAATGAAGTGGAGGAGGAAGACCTCTTTGCAATAAGATATACCATGTTCACCAGGGACGTTGCTGGGAGGACTGACCAGACTGGAGTCCCCGATCGTTTCCCCAGAGCCCCTGATCATCTGGACCTCCGAGTCTGTAGCGGCAGCGAGAAGGCTGCTTCCTTATAAACAAAGTTCTTTGAGATGGAAGAACCTTGCTTACAAAGTAGCCACCTTGTAAACAAGGTGCTTCAAGATGGACTTTGTTTACAAGTTAGTAGCCTTCTGACGTTTAACTGAGTGCTGCTCCACTCACCCTGCACAGCACGAGCTCTGGCGTGCAGCAGCAGGAGGCAGGCTGGAGTCAGGAAGAGAGAGATAGGCAGAGGCTAGTGCCAGAGCAGGTGGTGCGCTGAGATGCAAGGCAAGCAAGGTGACTGGTGTTTGTTTGATTTCAGTGTTCCAACTCCCCTGACCAACCTCCCTAAGGGTAGGGACCTGGAGGAGGGGAAAGTGAATTATTATAAGCATTTATATATAGTGCCAGAAATGTACCTGGTGCTTTACAGATAATAAAATAGACATGGTCCCTGCCCGAGAGCTTGCAATCTAAAGACAGGGGGAGGGGAGACAGGGAAGGGGGAACAGAGGGAGAGACAAGGGATGCAACTTTCACGATGCGAGAACTCAGGTACACATTCTTGGCTTGGTTACAGTAAATAGGAGTTTGCAGATAACAAATAGGGGATAATCCTGGGTTAGGGTGATTAGCAGGAGTCAGGAAAGGCGGAGCAGAAGAGGTGGGTTTTGAGGAGGAACAAGCTCTCATAGATCTGCAATAGTCCTACAGAGGATATGACACTGGATGTGTTCACGAAGCTCCTAGCAGGGAAACGCCATCGCAAGCCATTAAGAAGAATGAGCCTAGTGGGTTTGACTAGTGACTGTTGAGAAGGGGTGCTGGATTGTGCAACAGTCACAAGTAAAAGCCAATTGCAAGCCCTGCAAGCTCAATATGGGGCTTGTTCAGTAGGGGGAGGGTCTGGGGATGAAACAGTTTTTCCCACCTCCTTGTCTTCTCTCTGTGTCCTCCCTCTTGTGCCATGCAGTCTGTGCAGTACGGAAGCATGTCCTCTGAGCTCTTAGTAAAGTTCTGTTTTGAAGAAACTTCTGCTGCGTGTTATTCAGCAGAAAGCGAACACTACAATATGCCTCCCTTGCTGTGCATGCTCCGCGGGGCATTGCCTCTGAAGTAATTCGTGTGCTCCTGTCCCTTTTTTTGGCCTGGCCTCGCTCTGGTTCTGACCCCGTGGGCTGTTTCGTCCAACGTCTGCTATTGGTCCCCCATTCATCCCCTGACTGCCACGTGCTCGTGGGGCTCCGGACTGTGAGTGTTCCCACCCTGATCGCTATGGCAGAAAGGGAGGTCACGGCCAGGGAAGAAGCCTTCTCTTGCCTCTGGATCCCCTTTCCATCAGAAGCAGCAATTGAATGTTTGGGCGGCTGCAAGGGAAGGTCCTTCCTGCACTCCTGCTCTTGCAGCCTCTTCATGGTTGAGCGCTGTCTCTTCTTGCAGCTGCCCAAGCACGTGAGCGCTGCTTTTAATGGAAAGGGAGTTCACAACCAGAGAAGGCTTCGTGATGCCCTTTTTCACCAGAGCTCTCTCCACTCAGAGCCTCCTGCCAGCTGAGAGAGCACCTCCTCTCTAGCAGCACCACTAGGCATGATTCTATGATGCCGACAGACCGGGATGCAGGCGAGGCTGTGGGCAAACTAATGAGATGTGACAATGTGGACATGGAGAAGTACGCGCTGGCCCTGATGTCCTTGGACGACATTGTGGTCCTCTTCAAACGGATGCAGCCCCCTCCCCAGCACGTGTGCGGGTTGGGCGCCTGTTTGAACACTGCAGGGGAGATGGGGGGGCATCCGTGGGAACGCTGCGGGTGGTGGGTGGGACTGCGTGCGCGCTCCCCCCCAGCTCCCACGCACGGAGCAATGGGCGCCAACGGCCTGTTAGAAAAGGGCCTGTGAGTGGGGAGCGAGGGCGACTGTTTGGCGGTGGGTGGATGCAGGCGTCGATGGGCAGGCAAACACCTACCTGGTGGGTGCCAATGTGGGCTGTTATCGTGTTTATTTTCGCCCTACACAGAACAGGCCATGTGCGTGAGGGCCTGTTTTCATGAAATACTGCTGGATGGCACAGCTATTAAAGTAGCAGCTCAAGAAGGGGTGGACACACAAACACTTTCCCTTCAGAAGTACCCATCCCCTCATGATTTCATTATCATTTTAAATGATGATAACAGCGAGTTCTCCAGATTTTGGGGGAACAGCAAAGGTTTCTGGAATGTCACTTTGATAAGCTTGAGGAAACTGTGTACCTCCTGCAGTGTTCACACGAACTAAAATTTACCCTCTGAGGTAACTGCTTCCCTAGAAAGAAGGCTATAATGATAACATTGAATTCACCTCTGAGTTCATGTGAGCATATGGGTTCAGGATTATGAGCAAGGGATAGCCCAATTGTTTTTCTAGAACACATGGCTTCTGAAAGCTCCATTATTATATGCTCCAGCCCAAGCTCCATCGCAATGAATTAGGGAATGGACACTGAGGAGTCAGCTGACATTTGCCTTTTTTAACCATAATTCTAATTTAAGTAGAATTTGATGGATTTAAGTAAACATTGATGGGATTCTACTTTAAGTAGAATTTGATGGGAAAAGCCCCCATGCTGAAGAAGTTCACGTGCCAGTTGTCTGTCCTGTACTAAAACCTTCCCTCTTCACTGTCTCTCTAGTCAACTCTTCTTCCTACTGCTGATGCTTTGAACATTTCAAATAAAAAAAAACACAAGTTCTTTAAAAAAAATGTCATTATTTCAAAAAGTGCATACTAAAAAAAGTGAAGGCTATTTATACCTGTTTAACAGCACAGGAAATCAAAAATGAAAATACATACATACATTTATATAATTTAAAATTTTACAATAAAAAGATTTAAAATAAGAGCTGTTTTGATAAAGTGCATAATGAAAAAAATAAAGCTATGTAAACGTACAAGTCTTTTTCAGAAAGACATTCACTATAGATCTGCTAATGTAACTAGTGCATATAGTTCAATATTTTTGTAAGTGAAGACTGTGCTAGTTCTTGCTATTTAAGATCCTCACTTGGCCTCTCATCTCTCCAGCTCTGCTTCCAGGATTTCTCCCCACGTATCAACATCCATAGGATACATGCTCTTTTCTGGCAAGCCACCGCGTGAATGAATGTTGCTGTATTTTCCACTCAGCCACTCCTGTTTCACTTTGCTCTTCCAGTAGTTTCTCAGTAGCGTGATCTGATAAAAGGAGATAGAAAAAAAGCCTGGAAAAACAGAATATACAATCCTTTAGCATGTAACAGACATGCTAGCAGGCATACAGGAGTCTCATTTGTTTTAATGGGATGCACATGCAGTTACTGCCACTGTGTGTGTATGATTTAGTCAACAAAACGGTTTTGCATTACAATACGTTTGTAACACTGACCTCTAGTGGGCCAAGGTTTTAATTTGGTTTTTCATTGTAAAAGGCTGAATCCCTGTTCTCAAAGTAATTTTGTGTCTATCAGTGAGATCCTGAAGCTGTCAGGTGCTGGTACCATCATTGTGCACAAACATAATTTCCAATCGCTTCAGTAAGACTTGCATTGCCAATGGCTAGTGCAGGTACCTAATGACTTCAGGACAGTGCCTTCCGTCATTCAATTGCTCTTCCTCATAGCTTTGTGTGTGCCCTGGAAGAAAGGGACTGAATTGTTCCGTTGACTCATCCTGTTAGTGTAGGTAGAGGCTACAGCTAAATCATTGTCAGGTGTAATTCATGGATGTAATCCTGAATGTATATAATTAGGGTCAGCTGATTACCCCTGAGATTCCAGAAAGCACAGAAAGGCAGCACTTCTACATAGAATGGTGGGAGTAGCTTTAAAACACTATGAGGAGGAAGAGTTAGCTTAGATGGTATTCTTTCTATACATCAAGTGACTGTGCCCTGGGGACTGTAGGAAGTAAGTATGGACTTTATATACTATCTAATTTTTTTCAGGGCAAGATGAGTATGCTGTCCGTTGGCACTGTCTCCTCTTATCTTAGAGAGCTGTTACAGCATTTTTAGTGGAGCATATTTTAGTACAACATTTTTAGCAGCCTTCAAAGCTGCTCTCCATTTGAGTAGCACTAACCAGTGATCTAAGCAGAGACTGAATTAAAAACCCAATAGAGATAGTCGCGCTCTTCTCCTCTTGAAATGTATGTTGGTTCAGAATGGTGTTTGGGCTCCTCTCTTCTGGAGTTGTAGGCTGGACTGAACAGGTATGCAGTCCACTCTTCTCACTCAGTGCTGATACATAGGAGAAAGGAGTCCCTAGAGGATGTGCTCTCAAACTGTACCTGCCTAGCCAGGCAGAGCTGTTTTACAGTAGCCTGTTTCCCAAATGGGATTATGCCACAAAACGCGGTGAAGGCATAGGAAATTGTTTCAGGAGTGTCTTTCCTGAGGGGTTTATCTTCAGGAACTAATCTATTTTTTTCTCATCCCCTCTGCTGGGATTAGGATAACCACATAGGGTTTTCTCTGTTTTGCAGGGGCGGCTGGTGGGTTTTGATGTTGGAAGGGCACTGGGGCAGCAAGGCTGGTGGGCCTAGTGGCAGAGCCAGGGATACGGTAGGTGGAGCCAGGGCATAACCCAGCCAGCAGCAAGAAGTTCCCAGGATTAACATTGGCTGGACATTACATTACTTAATCCAGCAATTTCAGTCAGGCAGGTTCTATTACCCTCCTCTTCCAGGTTTAAAAGCAGGCAGATCACCAGACTAACAGTTACATCTCACGATTTCAAAACCTCAATTGAATCACCGGGCATTAAATACTAATTCCCCCTCACCCTCTGCTGTATCTGTTGGGGGGGAGGATTAGTATTTAACACTCTACATCATCAAGTGAACAAAACCCATATAAAAACAAGAAAACCACACCTAAACAAACCAAACCATTCCCGCAAGCCCCCAAAGGCATCCTTGGCAGCCAAACACCTGTGCAAGCACTCAGGCCTTTTTTAAAAAATTGGCCAATTTCAGGGATGCCTTGCCACCAAATCAGACACATCCAGACCAGCATCCCTAGTAGCTTCACCAACAAACTGCCTGTTCAAGAACACAGACCCCTTTTTTAAAAAACCGTTTGGCCCCTTTCNACACTAGGTACTGCACCCCTGTCTTTAACAGTAATGGTATGGGGTGTGGACAGCGGTAAGGTGCTCCTGTATTGGATGTAGTGGGGACTGTTGCCATTTATGCCCCTTTGTGGCAGAGTCCAGCCACAAGATGGCTGCAGAATAGAAGGCAAGATGAAATGGGGTCTGACTAGGGATATACTTAGGGAAAAGGGTACTGGCCCTTTAAACCAGAACAGCATCTGGCCTATATAAAGGACCTATTTCAACAGGAGAACAGCAGTCATCAGGAGACACTGAAGGGATCACATTGTCTCAAGAACTGGCTCCCAGGACAGATGGCTCAAGGGGCATGTATGTGAAGTCCTTGACTCTGAGGTTTTTGGAAGAGCAGTAGGCCTCAACATGAAGAATGCCAACTTTCAAGGTGGGGCTACCCCATATATATTTTGAACTGTTGTCATTGTTTATAAGGGTTGCCCCTTTGTTGGGAGAAGCCCTTAAAAGTGGTTACAGGCTGGCTGTAGGGGCCAGTGTTGGGGCCTGACTCCCAAATTTAGGCACCCCTTGTCTGGGGAGATAAGGAAGCACTGCAGGGTGCCCTGTCTTTTATCTGGAATGCAGAGATAATTTCCCCATAATCTAAAGAAATGGCCCCCTTTGATCTTGAGAATGAAGCAAAAAGCATTCTGGGAAATGTAGTTCACAAGAAGCTTTTTCAGCCACAAAGAGCCTTTTGATGAACTACATCTTCTCCTTAAACCCAATGCAAAGGTGCATCTCCTCACAGGCATGGACTGTTGTGAAATGCTTTCCCACTGCTGCTGCCCAGAACACCCCAATAACTCTTCCACACTGCCCTGAGCCGCCCATTCCATGCCCTGGGGAAATTTGGAGTGCTGTGGGTGGCTCTATTTGTGGAGATTACAGCAATGTTGGGCAGCCTATCAGATGATTGCCCATGTGTGGGGAACGGGGATTAGTGAAGAGTAGAAAATCTGCTACTGGTTTACATTATCACCCCCAATATCACAAACCACTATAGCCAACACCTCTAGTCATAAGAACATATCCCAGCCCACTATAGCCACCACATCTCACCATAATGACACAGCACCCAAATATCACACCAGATGATAGGCTCACATCTGGCCTTAAGTCTAATATCACCCTGTGCTATGGCCCCACATCTAGCCAAAACAAGATATCACCCCACTGTAGCCCCACACCCAGTCCTATCAACATATCACACCCTGCTATAACAACACGTCTGGTCAAAACAACAATATAGGCTGTGTTCTGCCATATCATTGGGGCAAGAGCGCATGCACCCAGCCAACTTCCTTGGAGGAAAGCATGAGCATCCTGGCCAGCTACAGAATAAAACAGTGTCAGGGTGTCATGGGGTGAAGAATTGAAGTGTTCCAACACTGGTCCTGGCTGGTATTGAATGCAGCAGTAACATGCACCAGTTCTAATTCCTGCCTAATCCATGTTCTAGGAAAGCAGGGACCANCAATTTACTCACCGTGGTTGCAGGCAGGACTGGAGGCAGGCAGGCACCAGGCAGGTGAGTTCAGGGTTCAGAGGAGGTGCTTGGTGGCGAGATGGGCTGCGGCGCGCATGCTTAATTGAGTCAGTTCGAGCATGCGCACTGCAGCCCATCTCGCCGCCGAGCGTCTCCACTGAACGCTCAGGTGAGGCTTTGCATGGAGCCCATAGGGCTCCATGCAAAGCTGCTGTGAGCGGGAAATTTCATTTCCCAGCGGCGCGCTTGGACTGAACGCTAAGCCGCCAGCTCGCATTCAGTTCAAGTTTGTCCCTTCTGGGACTCCAGACTCTGAAGTCCCAGAAGGAGTCAGACCCAGACAGAGGCTAGTGCTCACTGACTGAGCGCTGTCTCTGCCAGCGGCTGAAATTGACATGGGAGTGCCGCGCTGCTCTGACTGCAAGCCAAGCTGCAACAGTCAGAGCAGCGCGGTGCTCCGATGTCAATTTCAGTCACCCGGCAGAGACAGAGCGCTCAGTCGGTGCGGCACCAGGGAGGGGGGACGGACGGAGGGGAGAGCGGGGGCGGGACACTGCCTCAGGCGAGGGCCGCCACTGTTAATTTGTTCTAATATGTGTCTTGTTCTTGGCTCTTTTTTCACTGGACTCCAAGTCCACCAGAAAGTATAGCATGGCAACCTTGGTATTTTACTAACCGTGACTGATTCTGGAGTTCAGATGGAAGCTGGAGGTTGTATATGGTATTAACATTCCCCTGAACTAGTGTAAATTGAACATACCTTCCATGAATACCCATTTCCTCTATCATCATCAATCTCTCGTTGGCAGAGAGCCCTTACGCTTAGACAGTGGTTCTTCCACAAATGATCACAGTTCTCAATTGCGTGGTTCCAGTTCTTGCATGTCATTGCAGCATAGCATAAGCTCTGAATGTCAAGTTTGCTGAAGATCTTTATGCTGACTTCTGGAGGCAAAAGAGCCACAAAGTCCTCTTGACCAGCTTTGTTCTTGTCAGGGGAGAGGGTGGGCACCTTCTTACAGGAGGGACACAATGTGTGGCTTCTCTTGGAGGCTTTCTGGAGAGAGTTTTTTTGCATAGTTTAAGATCTTGATAAATGGAATACTAGCTACCCTAAAAAACAAAAATAAAGTTGGTTGTACAAATACTTTATTTTCTCTGTTTGGATAGAGTACGAATGTTGTCTTAGTTCTATGTGAAAAGGAAACAACGCTTGCAAAATCAACTCTAATTTCCAGAACTTTTCTTGGCTCTGTATTGTAAAAGGGCTAACCCAAAAGAGTACTATTGCTGCTCTAATGCATGATGGTGAATTGCTCTTGCAAAATCTAGCATAGACATCTTGAAGCTAGTCTTCTGCTAAGATACACACTGCACAATTCGCTGTATAAGGTGAGGGGACTTTAAAAACAACAACACCCCAACAAAATACACACAGAAAAAAAGCTTGGCTTTCATCTGCACAATTGGAAAATGATAGTGGACAGTGTGGCTAGGACTCTTTGCATCTGGAAACAGGGACTATTCTAGTCCTGCTAATAAGGAAAAGTTAAGATGAGATTTGGGCCAGATGTACTTTTGCCTTCCTGTCAGCACTAGTGACATTAGCACTATATTGTCTGTGTTTCTCGTTATTGTCTTGGATCTATATGAAAAGGAAACAACTCTTGCAAAACCTACTCTGATTTAACCTAGCCAAGCACGTGCACCGGAGACCTCGCATCTTTGTGAAAGTTACACCCCTTGTCTCACCCTCTGTTCCCCTTACTTCGTATCCCCCCTCCTCAGATTGTAAGCCCTAGGGAAGAGACCGTGTCTATTCCATTACTTTGTAAAGAGCCGGGTACATTGCTGGCGCTATATAAATGCTTGCTAATAATAAGTCTGAAAACCTGGGGTCCCAGTTTTGAGATGGGAGGAGGCCATGAGACCCACCAGCAGGCTTGCATGGATGCTTTGCTCTGAAGCACTGCTTCATAGCACCTCCCTCCCTGCCCTTGTCTGCCTTGCCCCCACCCTCCACACCTTCAAGTCCCTTCTCAAAACCCACCTCTTCCGCTTCACCCTTCCTAAATCCTGCTAATTCATCCCCACCCAGGATTATCCCCCACCTGTTATCTGCAAACTGTAACCAAGCCAAGAACGTGTACCTGAGTTCTCACATCCTCATGAATGTTGCATCCCTTGTCTTTCCCTCTGTTCTCCCTTCCCTGTCTCCCCTCCCCGTCTTTAGATTGTACGCTCTCGAGCAGGGAGCATGTCTGTGTATTATTCTCTGTAAAGCACCAGGTTCATTGCTTGTGCTATATAAATGCTAATAATAATAATAATAATAATAATAATAAATTAATACTCTAAACTCAAGCATAAGTCTATTGAAGCTCATGGTAAAACTCCAATTGACTTTACCAACAAACTATCCTGTCCCTCTTTTTAAAGGGAGGGATGGGGGTGTGTGTGAGGGTTACAAGGGGATGCTTTTATGTTTATTGTTTCCCCCTAAAGTGGTTTTATATTTGTATTTTCTATGTTTTATATTTTTGTTTTAAATTATAAGCTGCCCCAAGCTGCGTTGCAGGAGGGGTGGGGTATAAAACTGCATAATAAAGTCCTGGCTTCTGGAGTGGAGTCTTGGCTCTTTAAAAGCAAGTCCTGTCTCTTGTCCTTCTGGCTTGGAGGATGATTTAGTTGAAATCTGAAGCTTTAAGCCAGAGGGCACAACCTTAAGTTGCTGCTCCAGGAAGAGGCAACCAAAGTAACTAAGTAACTACTTCCACTGAATTAAATGTAAGTAACTATCCCACTCGTCTAAATACTAGTGACTGAGTTGCTTTCATGAGAACTAAAATACTAATCCCCCTGCTTCTGCTTCGGCAGCCCTCGGCTTAGGAGTGAAACTGAAATAAGACTGGCCCCTGGTTAAAGTCCTGGGGCTGCTTTAGTGCGTGTGAAATGGAGGAGGGTTGCCCCCTCTGCAAAGTTTAAGAAACACTTATGACAAATCCATGTTGCAGGGCCTGCATTGGCGCCTTAAGCGGGGCCCTGCAACATGTATTTGTCATTAGTGTTCCTTCAACTTTGCAGAGGGGGCAGCCCCCGTTTATGGCTTGTTTTCCTGGGTCCTTGGGGGGAGTTTATCGCTCGTAGCAGCTACTCTTTTTAGCAGGAGACTTTGCTCCCCCCGGATAAGCCTGCTCCCCCTCCGCGGTCGCCACCTACCCCGCTCTCGTGCTGTAACGGCTTCAACGCCCCCCCCCCCATTCGAATGTTTACTTCCACAGCTGAGTCGCGGCGGCAGTGCGCATGCGTTACCGTAGAGCATGTTGGGATTTGTAGTGTTGCGGGGGAGAGCTCTCCTCAGTGCCTGTTTGGCTCGGCGGGAATGGGAGACAGTCGGAACCTTCACGCACCGCTCGTGTTTCGGGGCGGGGAGGGTTGGGCGGTTGCACCAAGGGGTCCGTCGCCGTATGGTTCCCCCCCCCCGCCCGTTCACTATGGCAGGGTTTCAGCTAGCACCTGCGGACGGGGGCTGCCCTGTGCCGCTGCCGCCGGGGGAGACCGTGATAGGAAGAGGCCCTCTGCTGGGGGTAAGTCTCACCCCGGGGTGGAGAGGGCGTCAGGTGTTGTAACTCCCCCATCCCAGTGGGGACTAGAACCTGCCCTGCCCGCCTTCATCCTGCCCAGACTGGTGATCAGCAAACCAGTCACTCCAGCCGGCCCCAAGCGGACCACTGCAATCGCCTCTTAAAACCAGGGCTGCCACCGATGCAACATTCTAAGCATCACTTATGAAAAATGCATGTTGCAGGGCCTGCATAGGGCGCCAAGGCAGGCCCTGCAACATGCATTTTTCATAAGTGTTCCTTTAACATTCTGCCTAGGTGGCAACCCTACTTATAACTTAACTAGGATCCAGACCAGTGCTGCGTGTTGGGGACCCTGTAGGGAGGTCCCGGGCTATAGGGTCCATGAATGAACTTGGAATGACAACATGAGTTTGAAAAGTACTGGTGTATAGTATGGGCCCCATAGAGCCTCAACTGCGGGGAGATGATTCAGGAGGTTTCCCCCCTTCCACCAAACGTGGGGTCCATGAATAAACTAGAAATAACGTGTGTAATGTATGGTCCAATCGGGAGTGCAGGGAGCCGCAGCCTCTGAAGGGGGATGATCTGTTTAGTTCAACATTAAAAGAAAACTCACATTAACATTTCCCCTTGGTTAACAAGCGAGTTGGTGTGTGTCCACCAAGCATTTCCATATTAGAAGGCGAGCCACACCACTGTTGCTAATGGAGCTGCCACTTCCCTGGATCTGCCTCTGGTCTCAACCGTCTTTTCTGACAAAATGAACCGATTGAGGAACTTGGGATTGAGTGGTTGCAGTCTCATTCTGTCTCTGCTAGTGTAGTCTAGTGGATAAGGTGTTGGACATGGGTCTGTGAGAGATGGGGATTCAAATCTTGTCTTTGTCATAAAATCACCAAGTGGCCTTGGGCAAATCACTTGCCTCTCAGCCTCAGTTCCTTATCTGAGAAACAGGAATAATCACCTGCCTCTTTGGACTGTTGTGAGGTGAAGGAGATAAGTGCTATAGAATGAATATTAATAATCCTGCACCCATTTGATGTTAAGGTCTTTCTGAATTTTTTCTTGGGGTGGTGATGGTTATTAATAGTTATATTGGTTTATAAACAGATGTAGTAATATTAGCACCATCTCTGCGTACCAACTGCTACACCAGTATGGAAGAACTTTCGCTAGTACCTCTTGTGTCTGTAAAGTGAGATACTTTACTCGAATTTAAAAGCACCTACAGTAGTAAACTAGTGGCAGAACCGGTTTCTAAATAGTAAAGCCTAATTCTTCTGATACACGAACTGTGTGGACAAGTGCTATGCCAGAGCCAGCCCTTCTTAAACCCCAAATAATTGACAAATCACTGGCTTAACTAAGCTGTGTTAAATCTTCTGTTTCAAATTAAACTGATATTCAAACTCTGTGTAGATGAAGACTTGGTGCCTGTCACTGAATTTAATAGAACACTGGCAACTTTATTCTTGTTGGTAATATATTCTAGGATCCTAATGGGCTTTCTCTGGGGAGCGACAACTTCCAACCCCTTTCTCCATGCTTGCTCTTACCGGCATACACTAACGTCTGCCTTAAAAGCCCGTTGCACCATTTTCAAAACATGCATTCTCTCAGGTTTTCCTGGCTGACAGTACATACCTGATGCTTGCTCTTCGAGCCATTGCGTTCTCTGTAACAACTTGTTTGCTAACACCGTAAGACAATTCTGCTTGAATCACAAATTCTATCTGGATTTCTGACTACTTTCTCTTCTGAGGGCAGGTTCTCCCTTTTAACGGGAAAGCAGCACCCTTAGAAGCGGACATACTTATTGCACAGTCAGTATCGCTAGTATTCAGAATAAAATGTTGTCATTTATTTTTAGGCCTCTCCCTAGCCACTGCAATAGAGTAGTTGCATCTTGACAGATAGGCTAGGGCATCTTTTCTCTCCCACTGATCACTTTGAAAATTAGTACAAGCGCCATTGGCCTGACAAGGAGTTGGAGACAGAGATGCTGTAAGAGTGTAATGAGGAGGAGAGGTAGAAGGGGGGAGAAAGGAAGGGAGTGTCCAGATCATAGAAGTATGCCTCCGTTTCCTGTTCCAGAGTGCATGCTTTCATCTCCACTTCCTCCTGAGTTTAGTGTTTGGTAAGGACTGCATCCAGGAATAGGAAAGGGGCCAAATTAAATTTTTTTTAAATCAATTAAAAACTATTTTTATTACTACAATCTAAAAGCCATTGGCTGGATTTGGCCTGTGGGCCAGAGACTTTCCACCCTTGGGCTAATAAGAAAAGTGGGAGCATGAGTAGGCAAGAGGCGATAGCTCTTGTGTGCATACCTTCTTTTCTGCTCCTCCTTTTTTCTGAGCTCACATTTTCAGTACTTGGGGGTAGAAAATGGATCCAGTAGCTAGATCCAGGAACTGGAAGGAGGCCACATGAAAACTTGCTGAGGGCCGCATTTTGCCCCTGGGCCCAAGGTTCCCCACCCATGGATTAATATGAAAACGTGAGCATGAGCGGTCAAGAGGCAATACTCTGGTGAGGATCCCAGCCCTCTAAGCTAGTTATAAGTACTTGGGAGAAGAGAGGGTGCTGAAATCTTACCAATGGACTCAATTTGAGGACCCTTGACATCTGGGTAGTGATTCATTGAGAAAATTGTAGCCACCTTACAGTCTCCGACTAACGAAAATAATAGAATCTCTTCCTGCTCTCTTTTCATGCCTCCTGACTACTGCTTGTGTTTCCTTTGCTGTTTTTACTTTCAGCCTAAGAGGTAAAGGAGTAGGCAGTTATAGATAGGAGCAAAGTCTGCCTCCATCCCCCCCCATCTCCGATGCATTTCTGGGATTCTGTTGTCTACAGTTGATACTATCCAGTTTTCTCAAGAGCCATGAAACTGGCATTTTAAATCCGTTTCACTACTGACCACAGGCTGTAAAATACTGCATATGATAAGTTACGTTCATAAAGTTCTGAGTAGTCGAAGCATCTTTGCTACTGCTACCTTCGGACTCCATATGCAAACCTGGGCCCATTTAAGTCACTGGGGACTTAGTCGTTGAGTTCAGTGGAGTCGGGGCCGAGTCCTCTGTCTCTGAATCCTAGGTCTGTGAGCGTTATATCGGTGACAGATCCCAACATGGAGAGTCACAAAGCATCCAGTGGCAAAAGATACAGTATCTAGAAAGCATATTCGAAGTAACTGCACATGAAGTTTAATTCTAGACAGAAATTGAGTTTTAGCTAGGAAAACGATGTGCAATATCCATGTGACCTTGATGTGGTCTACTCTTTGTTCAGGATGTGTCTTGTTTTTTACAAACCAACGTGAGCTGGGCATGCTAAATACTTGGTGTTCTCTGACCATCAGAGGGACACGTATATTCTACCATACCCGTCAAATGGCTTTTATGTAATTTGTACTTGTGACAATTAGTTGTCATTGGTTTGTTCTTGAAATAGCTTAACTGAGCATTTGACTGGTTATCTCATTCTGAACTGGGGTTTGATTCATCACATAGTTAAAAGGTACCTGCATGAAGATGATGGGAAAACTTTTGCTATCTCAGGGTTTGTGATGACTTGGGCCAGGGGTGGGGAATCCTTTCCCTTCTAGGGCCACTTTGAAAATTAGTGTAAGCTCCAAGGACCACATAGAAGGGGGAGGGGCAGTGTGCTGTAGTGGATAAGGTGCCGGACTTGGTCCTGGGAAGTCAGGGTTTGAATCCTGCCCTAGCCATGAACTCACTGGTTGGCCTTGGGCAAATCACAACCTCTATTCTCTATCCATAAGATGGGAATATATGTCTGTTTCTCCTTGTGTTGCCCTCACCTGTGTCCATCTTGGATTGTAAGCCCGTTGCGCAGGGACCTGTCTCCAAAATCTGTGACAGTCAAGTGCTGTGCACGCCTAGTAGTGCTATAGAAATGACAACTAGTAGAAAGTAGGGGTGGGACTTGGGAGGAAATACCAGTTACCAGATTTACCGGATACTGGATCTCTGAATACCGGATTACCAGATTAGATCCAGTATACCGGTACCGGATCTTTTCCCATTGATTTCAATGGGCAACTTTTCCCATTGAAATCAATGGGAGAGAAAAGTAAAACCGAAATTACCTGCAAATGCAATTCAATTACTAAAAAAATAGTCAAAACACAAGTGAATCTAACTGCTACCTAACCCACCAGTACCACCAGTAACAACCACTGCCAGTACCACCAACCAACTCCCAGCACACACACACAAAAGTAGAAACACAAGTGAATCTAACTCTGACTAACCCAACCAGTATCACGAATCTAACGGCTAACTATACTAACCAACCAGTACCACCAATACAACCAGTAACCACTGCCAGTAACACTAGCCAGCTCCCAGCACACACACACAAAGTAGAAACACAAGTGAATCTAACTCTGACTAACCCAACCAGTATCACGAATCTAACTGCTAAACTATACTAACCAACCAGTACCACCAGTACAACCAGTAACCACTGCCAGTACCACCAGCCAGCCCCCAGTACACACAAAAAAGTAGAAACACAAGTGAATCTAACTGACTAACCCATCACGAATCTAACTGCTAACCAACCAGTACAACCAGTAACCCACTGCCAGTACCACCAGCCAGCCCCCAGCACACACAAAAAAGTAAAAAGAAACACAAGTGAATCTAACTGCTAACTTACCAACCAGAGTCTACCACCAGTACCACCAGTCAGCCCCCAGCAGTGCCAGCACACACAAAAAAAGTAAAACCACAAGTGAATCTAATTGACTAACCCATAATCAGTATCACCAGACCACACTTTGCCCCACAGCCCCCATTAGACCCCATGGGCAACAACTTTTTATTATTATTCTTTAAATTTAAATTTTTAATTTATTATTACAATATTATTATATTCACATTGCTTGTTCGGCGGTTCATTACTTCGACATTCACGCCAGAGTCCATGGGGGTAAACCTGTCGACTCCCAACCACGTCCAAACCCCAATGTCATCACTCACCTACTGGAGTGCTCTTGGTTTAATCTCTTCTCCTCTGGAATGGCAGTTGTTT
>QEPC01011712.1:2951889-2984894 GCA_003113815.1 Sphenodon punctatus
AAGCCAAGCCAAGCCAAACAACAAAAGCCAACAAGACAGGGATTGGGAAACCCCCAAACCAAAACAAAAGCCAAGTTAACACAGTGGGCAGTGGGCAGGGCACTGGGCAGTGCACCGCAGTGGGCACCCCAAACACCCCAAAACAACAAGACAGGGCTAGAGACAAACACACACATCATCATCACACACCATGGTGGTAAGGCCACCATTCCCCACCCCCTATGCCAGCTGAATTAAAACTCTCAGCATGGCATGCCCTTGCCCACTGTTTCCCAGTGCCCTGCCCTATGTGCCTACTCCCCCATGCTGCCCACCCCAGCACGTGTCCTGCTGGCTAAAATCACCCCCCCATCCTATACCTAAGTCTAGGGGTACCCTACCCATCCAGTACCCAGTGCCCACCCAGGCAAGTCCTAGTGCCAACCTCCCCATCCCCCTTGCTAAGGGCACCAAGGAGATCCTGTACTAGAGGGGAAAGGGAATCAGGAACCCCAAACTTACCAACAGTCGCACGCACGCATGCCTCCAGTAGCTCTGTGGATCCTTACGTCTCCAAGCCTGCTGTAAAATGGTGGCAGCAGGAACAAGCTCCAGAAGCCCCCAGAAGGAAAGAAAAAATCCAAGATTATTGGCCAGCACCAGCAGCCAGTTAAAGTGCACATACCCTACAGAAACCTCCAGGATTGGTTGACTTTTTAGATTTCAAAAAATTAAAACAATCCAAGGCAGGGTAAAAAAGGTGCAAAATGTATCCATTTACACCTCTGGGTGGGGGCAGGGAGGGACTCAGTAGTTAAAAACAAACTTACATAACAAAAGCCTGCGAACTGCCACCTTCTTGTAACATAAAAAGATCCGGTAACCAGTACCATTAAAAAGATCCGGTACAGGTTACCGGATTATCGGATTACCGGATTTAAATCCAGTACGCCTATTACCGGATTTACCGGTTACCGGTAGAACTGGAATTCCCACTCCTAGAAGAAAGAGGTGCACTAGACTACGGGGATCTAGATGATGGTTCTCGCCACTAGCCGTGTTTGCATGCACTGAGCTCAGTTTTTCAGTGTTTGGGAGTAGGAACTGGATTCAGAGGCAGTCATGGGCTGTATTTAGCCCCTGGGTCTGAGGTTTCCCCACTTCTGGTTTAGACCTTGTAGATGGGTCTTTAGTATTCATTGTTTTCAACACTGCTGCACATGCTGGTTTTCAGTGATTAACACAAAACGGTACATTTTCCATATTCTTATTTTAGAATGAAACTAGCAGGATGGTAACAAATCCTAGTTCCCTATTTCTGTGGCTGGGTTGTCTGTAGGCAGGATTATTGGGTCTGCACCTTTCTTGTAGTGTCTCACTCTTCTGAAAATCCTCTCCCTTATCTTACTTTGTGAAAATAACTGATTTTAAACATGCTTTGTAATGAATAAGCAGCATATGCTTAACCTTTAATGATCTTGCACACATTCCCCCTGCCATCTCATATACAAGGTGGCATTTTCTTTCATAAGTTTTTTTTTTTTATGAAGTGCAGTAACTTGGTTACCCCTCTAGATGTCACAAGTAAACTTGTGTTCTTAGCAGTATATTTTTATGTTTTAAGTACGACTTGAAGCGTAAACCCAGAAAATGTCTCAAACGTTGTCTGCAAAGATGTTAAGTAGCTCTTGCTGCTCTCATTAATGCTGTGCTTAAACTACATAAAGAGAAATTATCCTTCCAAATAACCTTTCCACTTTGTATTATTTTTTTCTTCACCCTCCTAAAAGCTTAGGTTTCTTGCTGTAATGTGTATCAAAGTAAATGATAGGTACATATCTAACTGGAGTCTTACCTTCAGAGAAGAATTAGGATCTCTTCTGGATGGATTTAAAAAAAACAACAGGAATTCCTCAGAACGCTTTTGGGATGCCATTAAGATCTCCTGATCATCACTTTTCCCTGCAAGTTTGAGCTGTTTCTTAATCTGTCCTTGATCAGTTTCTATATTGACCCTTTAGACTTTGCAGCATTCTTTGCTGTAATTATGGCATGGAGTATTTATTTATTTGTAACAAATAGCCCCAAGTAGGGATGTCAGATGAAAAACTATAGAATAAGGAACACTCCAGAGCGGAGGGATACTGAAATAAGGGACATCCATTGTCTCCCATGGAGTGGTGGGGTTCAGAATAAGAAACATACTGAGCTGTAGGGTTCTGAAACAAGGGATTCTCCTTTAAAAGGGACACCTGGCGACTCCATATGGGAATTGTTTATAACATCCCTGGTTCCATTAGTAATTATTTTTTTAAATGTTAAATGTTTCACACACCAAGACTCCCCATGGTCCAGAATAAAATTTGTGCATTTTCCACAAAAGGCCCCAATCCAAGATTTGCACATTGAGTGTGTGCACATGGACGGGGCCTAGCTTTGCATGTATGCGCATGGTGCCCCTGGCGGAGTCCCCCACCTCCTGAGCGCATCACCACCTGGGAGAGGCAAGGCCGCAGTGGCAGATGTGGGCGGTGACACAGTTGGAGGCTGGGCATTTTGCTGGGGGCACCATGCGCTCACGTACAGTGTGCATGCATGCAAGAGTGCGTTTGGCCTGTATGTGTGCATGGACTTTGGATCAGCGCCTAAATGACTTATTTCAACATTGGCCTAGCCAATAAAGAAGAAATAGCCTTTTTGTATTAAGATTTCCTTGAGAATTTTGAAGGGAAAATGATTGCTTAAAGCAACTTTAATTTTTAGTAAAGTAAATTCAGTCTGTTCCTTTAAAGCCTAAATTTTCAACTTAACAGTAAAATGGAGATTGACATAACAGACCACAAAGATCTCAGAATATACAGGCAGCCAAAACATGGGCTTCCCCCTTGTTCATTGCTAATATACTGCAGGCATGGGGAGACAGTGCCCTCCTGTGATGCAATGGCAGTTTGCTCGGTAGGACTTCCTTGGCATTCTGTTTAGTAATACAGCTGTTTCGATGTAATACATCTCTGAGATACACTGTGACCTTTAATGCTTCTGTAACAGGAGTCCAGAAAGTACAGTGAAATACTGCTGTACCCTAGTAGGTCAGTAACAGAGAAGTTTTCAATACTATCTACGTTCATCTTTCACGAGTGACTTGTGCATCCAAGTCACTAAGACTCAAAGTCCCTGCACTGGCAAAATCCCATTCACTGCAGTGGTGACAGAAGGGATGGGTTACTCTGAAAATTAGTATAAGGTTTGCAGGCCAGATAGGAGCTGGGGTGGGTATGCTTGAGGTGGGGAAACAGGGAGAGGGTCCAGATCTTGGATCTATGCCATTGATCCATCCTCTATCCTTGCGTGCATGTCCTCCTCTCCCGTTACATTTCACTGAGGTCAGTGTTCGAGGTTAGGGACTGGATACATGGGCCAGATCCACACTTTGGGAAGAGAAAATAGAGACCAGCCATTGGGTGGATTTGACCCATGGACTGAAGTTTCCCCACCTCTGGGTTTGAGGATTATGGCCTCGGATGCTTCTATAGGTATTGGTTGAAACTTTTCAGACTACCTGGTCCAGATGCATCAAAGAACATATACAGCCATTCGCATACAGAGAGCAATTCAACCAACGTTTGTTGCAAAGACTCCCAACAAGGCAGGTAGCTTATTAAATCCTTAAGCAGAAAAACATTGATTGCTAATTCTGAAGGAATAAAATAGCAGAATTACACTAAAGGCAGCTGAGGATCTGGTCCACAGTAAAAAAAAAACAACCACCCCCAAACAATTAAATTACACTTGCTGTCATGTATTCTGAATTCACTTGGGCTACTTGTTTTTTTAAGTCTGAAGCTGATCTGAGACTCCATTCCAAACAACTGCTCTTACATGAAGCTTGTTTGTGGTCTATGGTAAATTAACAGAAGCTGTGGCTCTAGTGAAAGCACTTCAATGAACGAATGGTTCTTCCCAGAACCATCTTTGTTCTGAATGCAACAAAGCACATCAACTCTTGGGTATATATTACTAGCAACAGGTTACCTTCTTTGGAGAAGTCAAAATTCACTTTGATCACAAACATAGACGCCCTACCCGTTTTCTTTGATCATTTATTCATCCTGTTTTGTCCCTTTTGCTTGAAATGCCAGTTTTAGTGTTTATACCGAGGGGAAATACACATGTTGCTTTCATAAAATATTTATTTTTATTTTATAAATTTATATTTCGCTCCTCCTGCCTCCGATGAAGATGAAAGTATTATCTTCATATGTACAAATGCCTTGGTGCATTTAAAATGGCTTCCCCTATTTCAGACATATCTTTAGACCAAAGGGTGCATTTGTTGGGCAGGTTTATCTGGTTACACCAACAAGCAGGAGTATTTCTCCATTTACCAGTGCTTGTAAATAATGAAGGCTGGTACAAAAGCTAATTTTAAATGATTATTTTTTTTACCTTTTTCCTTAATATGTTAGTGACAATGTTTTAGTAAGAAAATATGCAATTCAAATATCGTAGAATGTCAGAAATGGATAGGGTTGCATGGGCGTCTCAGGGTCAAACTGCAAAAGGTGTCCGCCCTAGAAATGGAAGGCATCCGAAGGGTCACTTAGTGTAACCTCCTGCTTGGATGCAGGATACAGTAGAGTTGGATGTGTCTTTGTGTGTGGGGGGAGGGTTTTTTTTGTTGACTTTTTAAAACAAACAAACAAACAAACAAACCTTAAAATCTTCGTGATTGCACCAATAGCATGAAATTACATTATTTTGCTGGCTTAGTAATCTTAAGAAGCTAGAAAGAAAAACTCAGTAGGTTCTTTGTTGTCACTACAAGGCTTTGTGGAACAATAAGCACAACTTGCCCCTCCTTCCCCTCCCCCCTAAAATAGGTCTCCATTTCATGAAATTTTATTGATGCTGCTTTTTGCATGGCAGGATTTCCCCTGGTAAAAATCAACATTTTATTTTTTTCTTATGGAGAGGCTTTTTCTGAGGCTTAATTAGAGACACTGTTATGACCTAGTGCTCTTTGAATTTACACATCCAAGTCAAGTACTTGTTTCCTTTTAACAAACACTTGAACTCAAATTCATGTCCTTTGAGGACTTGGGATATTTCAAATTTTCCTTGTAGACTGTTCCTATTTCAGTGAGCAGCATTTTTGATTGGCTTGCATCAAAACCAAGCAAAGTCAATATCTATTTTCAGTCCTGAATTAGCAAACCGCGTATGAATGTCAGATGTGCACAAAAACCTCAAGCTTGTAATTTGACACAAACGTTTGCATAAACTCAGGGGCTTTATTCTGCAATGAACAAACTGTAACAAAGCCATAAGAACTTCTTGCACAAAGATAAACACAAGTATAAGCAGTTGCGATGGTGTGAGTTTGTTTGCATGTTCAGGATAGGCTGCTTACTAGAGATCGTTAGAAATACTAAGCTTTGGTCTTGATGGGTGAAAATAGATTTCAGGAATGTCAACTTATCAAGTGCTGTCTACAGGTCTGCCAGCTGTTTGCGGCTCTCTTCCCTACTACCCTGCAGCCCCTGCCAGCCACACTTACCCCCCTCGCCCCACCTAACTTAACCCCCCCGCCAGCTATACCTACCCCCCACCCAGGGGCAGATTGGCCATTGAATGCACCGGTCGGCAGGNCTACCTGAGCTGAAATGCCCCCCCAGCAACCATTCCTGCCCCACACCTGTTACCCTGATCCCCCCCAGCCAGCTATGCCCACCCCCCCACCACCTAACTTAACCCCCCCGCCAGCTATACCTACCCCCCGCCCCAGCTACCGTGCCCTCGAACCAGAGTCATTCTCCCCCTTAGTATTGCTCTGACGGCTGTATTTATTTTGAATTTGTTTTTCTTACTTTGCTAATTACACTTTATAGTCTCTCGGCTCTCCTTCGCGCTGAAGATATTTATACAATGTTGTATATACTACAATAGGCGTGCGCAACGTAACTTCTTCTATTTTTAGTGTCATTTTTTCGACGAGAACTTTTTATTAAAAGAACCATTCTCTACACAAAACTTTCAGCAGTTCCTTCACCCAGAACTTTAACTGTCTATTTCATTTCATTTTCATTTCAACTTTAATTTATACCCCGCACTCTCTCGCTACGCGACTCGAGGCGGCAAACAACAAATGAATTACATAATAGTTAACATAATATAGCAATAATGCAAATACATAACAATTAACATAATATAAGAATAATGCAAATACAATATAAACATAAACACAATATATCAAATTCATATACACGACACAACATTTCAACCCCAAAACATTTCTATCCCCTGCAATCCACCAACACATCTTGACCCCACCCCCACCTGCTGCCACCAGGAGAGAAAGAGGGGAGCCTCCCACCTCCCTCCCCTCTGCTCTCACCAGAAGGGGAGGTACACTCAACCCCACCCTAGGATTGCCTAAAGTATTGCTACAGCAACTAATATTTAACGTACAAAATAGATAAATAAATACCTTTCACAATGAAATTACTAAATAGGTCAACCCAATCTAGGTCAGGAGCAATCCTCCTTGTCTACTCCTCCCCACCACCCCTCCACTCTCACCAGAGGGGGGGGGAGCAACCAACCCAACCCAACAGCCCTGCTTCCTAACACATAATAACTGTCTATAACTTTTACTTTTTGTTAAGATCCCTAACTAAAGAATAATTGCCTGCAAAAGTTTTTAGTTGCAACCCCAGAAGTGAAGTGACTCAAAACTCCCATGTTAAAGATGGGCAGGGATTGAATGGAAATGCCTTCTCGCCTTGACTAATAGAGGCGCTATAGCGCCTCTATAAAACAATATACATGTTAAATAAAACCCACCCTAAACAGCTTACAACGGCTGAAACAAAACGTATCTTACATACAATGTTCCCACTCCCTTGTCTTTCACACAAGGGAGTTCTGAACTCCCCAGGCACTCCCCCCTAATCTCTCACCCGAGGGAGCATCTTCTCTGAAAGCCTGTTCCCACCCTCTCATAGAGGGGTCATGACTATAACCCACCCCCCACCAGACCTTTCGCATCCCATATCCCCTTTAAACACCACGTCGGTTCAAAAATATATATAAAATGCATTCCCCACCTCACCCCCATCAACCTGACCTTCCCCCTCCCATTCCTCCAGGTCTCGCTTGGAGGAATTCCCTCCCCCAGCCTAGTACCCCCACCCCACAGAGGGGCCAGGATTAAACTAAAACCACTCAACCTGTCGTCCTCCCACTCCCACATCTCTCCCGCTAGGGAGTCTGCCCAAACTACGTCGCACACCCATCCCTACCCATGACCTATCCCCATAAAAATGCAAACGTATTCTCATTAAAAAATACGATACAGAAACCAAGGCAGTAATATAAGGGAGGGCTTAAAGCTGCAGCAATAAGATGACCATTCTTTCAGGACAGCAAAGCTTCTCGGCCATGGCCAGACGGCCCAAGAATGGCTGCTACCTCCAGACAGCTTGAGCCTCTTACAAAGGCTGTCCTTAAAGTGGATGGTATCGGTCCTCAGTCGTCCAAGCTTCAGGGAGAGAGAGACAGCCAAGCCCCTTTCCACCCTTTTTGTGACGTTGGTGTGTGTTGTAGGTGTCTGAGAGAGTGCAAGATTAATTAGTCACTTTTCTGATATGTGCTTATTAAATTGCATGGAGGACTCTGGGACTGGAATACACTGTCTTGCAGGTTGGATGGTGTGCGGTGAATGAGGCAACAGTTCAGTGAATTCTCCTTTGAAAGGTGGGCCTTAGCTTTGTCGCTGTTTTTGAGTGTTTGGCCTTTCTCATTTAGGCTGGTACTATAACAATGAGATGTTTGCAGTTTAGATTTTAAAATTATTTAGTTACTGAAACACAGATTTAGGAATTCAGCTTTCGGGTTGAAAGCTTTGGCCTCAAGGACCAGATCCAGGTTTTACCATGGAATTGTTGAGCTTGAAAATACATATGTTAAAATGACGCAATTTCACAGATATCAGTAGAATTAGCCTTGTTGAAAATAACATAAGCTTCAAGTTTCTCTCTCTCTCTCAGATTACAGATAAGAGAGTGTCCAGAAAGCATGCCATACTGGAAGTGGTGGGTGATGAACTTCGCATTAAACCGGTAAATTGTCATCCTACAAAATTGTCTTGTGTCAGATGCAGATGTAACACTTAATGAGAAGGCTGTAAGATGCTAAAGCTAATCATGAATACCTGAAAATAAAGCTGACTTAGTTGTTGTGGTAACCTATATAATTAACATTACTGTTTATATCACACTATCTTACTCTTTTTTTGGTACCCTTTTACCCAAGGATGTCAACGTATTGTTAGTTGCATTGATATCTTACTATGTACTCCTGCTGTCCTGCAGATAGTGTTACCCCATTTCTGCAGAAATGTGATTGACCTAGGTTGCACAGATGTCTGTGGGAAAGCTCAAAATGGAACCCAGATTTCCCCCCATTCCACAAATCCCATATAGATCGTTCAACCACATATGCATTCTTGCATAGAATGACCTCCAGTAATTTCCTCCTGTTTCAATTGTATAGACTCTTATGAAAAAGTGGGAGTCTCCAGCTAATTCACCCCTTCAGGTTCTTGTACATCATAGTACCATTCTTAGCTTGTTGGGTTTTTCTTTTCCCCTCTTGCTATCGAACTGTGATCTAGGTAGTTATAATTTATTTTTAAATGAAAGCTTCAGTGAAGTCCATTCTCAAAAGGTACTGGAACTTAGGTACTTAACTAGTTTCATGTAAGCCGGAGCTGCTTGCAGGAGGGGCCGGATATAAATATATTAAATAAATAAATAAATAAATATGTACTGCTATTGTCTGTGGAACTATAAACTTTGGCGCTATAAACTTTTTTTCGCCAGTCTAATAAACGTAATTAGTCAAAATGAGAAAATGTAATCTCATGATGATAGACTTTTCCTCCCTGAAGATTAGCCACTCAGCTGGAAAGAAGAGCAAGCTCTAATGTGGTTTGTTCTGTCATTTCCTGGATGATAGTTGATGATATGCACTCATTAATTAATGCATTTGGTCATGTAGCTGAAGTTATTTTTGTTTCAAGAACTCTTTCTTTGGTCTATAGACCTACATCATTTTTTATTAAGGCCCTCTTTACACAGGGCTCTCCCATACATGAACATGCAGAAATCTGCGTGTTCATGAGTGGGAGTGGCCTGTGTGAATAATGCAGCGGGTGGTGATAGGCAGGAGGATGCAGGCACCCCCAAACACGCATCCCCATGCACAGAGTAACTGCGGAGAATAGCAGCTGCTCCGTCATGGGGATGAATGGGGTGTATGTGTGTGCATGAGGATGTGTATGCACCTGTATGCCCACCCTGCCCACCCACCGTGTGCACGCCTGCACGCCCACGCACCCGCCACTCTGTGGGGGCTGTATGAAAAAGACCTCCAATGAAAGCTTTTCGGTTTTAGTCTTGTCATGCATGAAATGTACACAGGACTTTAAAAAAATTAAAATTTTAAAAATGATACTTTTAGGCCCTCTTGCATCTGAATACCAGGACAACACAACTGCAGACACGTCTTCCTATTTTCCTTTAGTAACCCACAATACTAATTTAAAGATGCCCCTTTCCAAGACTTGTATGCAATGTTCTCAATTTCCCCTAAAGACATTGAGTGAGAAATAAGCTGATACACTCATATGCCATAGGCCCTTCACTTAGGGGCATACCTCATAAACATCCAATTATTTTTCTGGTGTAAAATAGGGTTATAGTGTGGGAAAATGTTGTTTGCCATGGTATTCTATAAAGGTTCTTAGTAGCTGCTGTGTCCAGGGACAGCATGGGATACTTTCAAAGCAGTGAAATTGTGTATGGGCTTTCGCATACCTGTGTTGCATGGCTAATCACACGAACGCTGGGACAGGATATTCATTGGCTCACTAGACAGACCACCAACCACTAGCTCTAGTTTTAAATAGACCTCAGAGTAGTGAAGAAAATAAGTACTGGAATCAATCCCCTTGAGGGACCCAATAACAACCATTATTTGGCACAGTGCCGTAAATAAATAAATAACTACTAGAGCCAGATGGACCCCTGAATTGGAAAACTCGATTCAGCAACTATTTGACTCCGATCATCTAACAGTACTTAGACCGGCGATCCTTGCCAAGGATGGTAAGGTCATGGAATCCTTTGATTTGAGTGATGATCTTTTGCACCCCTATTTGGTATCAACACGGATGCCTTTAGGCCACCACGGAACGGTAACCTTGGGATGGTTTGATATGGAACGTAGAATGGCAAAGGCTAACCTCAGGAGATAGGTGCGAGCCTTGACGAATAAGCATATCAAGGTAGGTCTCTTTATTGAAGTAAGGTAAGAATACAAAACGGGTGAGGGAAAAGAAACTAAATTTTCAAAAGAAGACTTGGATAACTCGAGAAAGTAGCTCAGGGAAATGATCCCACAGCCTTCTGGAAATTAATTAGACCTGGCCTTTAACTAATCCATAGCCTGTAACTGATATTCCATCAGATAAATGGGAGGACCATTTCGGAAACTGTTTCCCGGTCCACCTTCGATGACGCATTAATACATCTGAAAATTTTCCATCTTGGCCTCCTGTAACACCTGAGGAGACAGATTTTAATTTCTCAATTAAAAGCAAACACATCCCCAGGCATCGATTTATATCCCTGCAGAATTTATTAAATCTCATGTTGGGTGGTAGAGTGAGGTTTTAGCAGTGCTCTTTACTTCTATTAATACCAGACTTTCCCCATCTAATTGGTTCAAATATATAGTTGTACCCATATACAAGAAGGGCAACCCTAAAAATTCAGGAAACTGCCGTCCAGTAAGCCTGTTATGCATCATAGGGAAACTATATACTAAGTACTTGTTACAAAGGTTACAACTGTGGGTGAAGTCAGAAGGTATCCTGGGAAGGGAGCAGGCAGGTTTTTGTGAAGGACTATCTACTGTGAATCCTATATTTTGTACTGGACCAGATTATAACCAGATACGTTCAGCAGAGGCCTGGTTCCTCGTCCTACATCTATTTTTTGTTGATTTAAGAACTGCTTTTAATTCTATAAATAGAGAATGCTTATGGAACAAACTATCCTTGACAAATATTGACCCATGGTTATTGTTTCTGATTGTTTCTTTGCATCAGGGAACCGCCCTACAAATACGAGTAAACCACCACTGACCCAGTTCCAGCATCTAAGGGGGTTCGGCAAGGATGACTTTTATCCCCTCTATTATTCAACCTGTATATTAATGGGGCAGTTCAGGCCTCCTTTCACTCAGTCTTAGTGGGCAGCGCCCCGTCGCAATTTTACTGTACACTGATGATACTACTCTAATATCGCAATCCCAAATAGGCCTTAGACGCCTTACGAGGGGTTTTGGGAGGCTTTGTTTGGAAGAATTTTGGGTGATAAAATTTCCTAAAGCCAAGGTGATGGTTGTAGGTCCTTCGCAGATGGAACATCATTGGCTATGAACTTGCATCCCATTGAACAAGTTAAGTGGTATAAGTATTTGGGGGTGGGTTTTTTTTTCCCTTTCCCAAAGTCAACCTCATGGCGCCCTTATTATAAGACTGCTTTGTCCCATGCCAAAGCAACTTGCAAAGAGATCATTAGCTAATATTACGCAAAAGGTGGCAAATTGGTGACGCCTGCTCTCAAAATCTTTAGAGCTCAAGTGCCCCCTCAGTTTTTATATGCTATTCCAGTCTGGGGCCTCAGTTGCTCAATGAGCTTGAGCTTCCACAGAATGGCTTTCAGATTTATTCTTCATGCTCCCAGAAGTACGCCTGCTGTCCTGTTGAGAGCTGAAACCGGTTCTTGTCCAATTTTTCTCTGACATAAGGTGAGATACTGAAATATTAGTTGCATTTAAATATGTTTGAATTAGACTCTGTCTCACGGGCAGCACACTCTCCTCTGATAAAAGGCCTGTTGGAGAGGGGTATTGATCAACTTCTTACTGCCCTTGAGTTTTCTAGAAATTTCCTAGAGCTCGTGGTTTAGTTAAATCCCGGATAAGAGATCATGAATTACAAGCCTCTAGGGAAGCAATTACTATGCAAAAAATAGCTGGGCTTTACAGCTTTTTTCCCATGCCTCTTAAGGGAGCTTTTTATCTGTCAGTTCTTTCTGAGTGGGGTTATAGATTTGCCTTCACCCTGGCATGATTAAATCTGCTTCCATCAGCGATTATGGAAGGCAGTTATGTTCAACTACCATTTGATCAGGGATTCTGCCGCTTTTGTAGTTCTAACTGTCAAATCTGTAAGCCACTTTTTTTTTTTCATTGCCCTTTAGACAGTAGACCACAGGCATTATTTTTAGTATCTTTTGTAAACCATTTACTTGCTTGTAGCCAGAGAGCTGCTGATTTACTTACTCTCGGACTCTGATTCCCTTATCACCTTAAATGTTGCCAAATTTTGTTTTGCTGCTTTTAAAATTAGGAAAGCTGCCACTGGGAAATCCTAAAGCTTCTTATTTTATTTTATTCTGTTTAATTGTGTGTGTGTACATATATAATTATGCTTATTTTAATGTGTCTTTATGCATTGTGTTTTGTGATGGCTGTGCTAACACACTAAACTTGAACTTGGCTAACTATAAGGCAGGGGTGGGGAAGCTCCAGCCAGGAGATCAAATGTACCTGTAGCTAGTTTTCATTTGGCCTCTGGATCCAGTTCCTGCCCCTAAGCACTGAAAGTGTGAGCTCAGGGTAAGGGAGAAAAAGATGAGACTATGTGCACAAGGCTGGGGGGCAGATCCATGGTCAGGACCCTCCTCCTGAGCTCCCCCTCTTAAGCACCCCCGCCCCCAACGTGTATGCAGCCCTAGGAGCTTGTACTAACTTTCAAAGTGACTTCTGGGAGGGAAAAGGCTCCCAGCTTTTGCTATAAAGTTCTGGAATGGAGGGCTTGATCCAATGTTTCATCCAAATCCAGTTTGATCCAATGTTCTGACCATTAATCTGGTAGACTATTCCCAAAACATTACTGTCGTCTCTTGATTCCAGCTTTAAGTGTGAGACTCCACTTTAGCTAACTGGGGGTTCCCAAAAAGTGCTTCCATAATGGGTGTTTCTAGACGGATGGACTGCCCCAGTGCTGGCCATGCTAGCTCGCTTCATCCTCAGGTGGCCTGTCCATCTGAAAGTGGCTCCGCCAGATGCTCCAGGGTAGCCCTACCTGCATTGCTCTGGAACATCCTGGAGCGCTGCCTGTGGAACGGGCTGGCCAAACCTGAGACACCGGCCTGAAACAGAACAGCTGTCAGTTTGATGTATGGACCCACGCTGCTGCTCAAGTTCCAGCTGGACGTTGCCCTGGACAACACCATAGAGTTGTGGGTACCAACTTAGAGCATCAGGCAATTTCCTGCAACTCTGTGGTGTGTGGGTGCCATATGGGCGGACTGCAGGCCGGGGAACCCGCCGGGTCTGTCTGATACTGACCCAGGCGGCGCCGGGAGTGGGTGGACGCAGGGCTGCACCCTGGAGCTGCTCTAGGGGTGGGCAGCCCCGTCCCTGTCTGAAAACACCCAGTGCGTTTATCCTTCTCTTTCTCCACATTTCCATAGCACCTTCTAACCTTGCTTCAAAATGCTGGAATAAGCTAGGGAAGGAAAACGTTTTACGAAAGGCCTTTCTGTTTTCCTCCTGTTGGTTGTTGTATGGGATTATTTTATTCTCCTGCATAAGATTTTTTTTTTTTCATTTTTGAAAGTTAATGAAGTTTGTGTGTATTAGCTATTGTTAGTTTAAAATATTTTAAATCATTAAAATGGGCCCCTCATACCTCAGGGACCGCCTCGCCCTCCGCGCCCCAGAGCGGCTCCTGCGGTCTGCCGGGGGTGCCTTCTTGGAGGTCCCCCGTGTTAAGCGGGGGGCCACAATGGAGAGGGCATTCTCGGTGGCTGGGCCGTGCCTTTGGAACTCCCTTCCGGAGGAAGCTCGCCTGGCCCCTAGCCTGTTGACATTCCGACGAAGTTGCAAAACCTGGCTGTTCGCCCAGGCCTTTGGGAGGGAGAGAGGGTAGGGTGAGGCATCTAACTCCCCCACCTATTTTGTTTATTTTATACTGTTTATTATATGTATGACTTTAGCCCTGTCTTAATATTTTAATAGTATTATTATTATGAGTGTTTTTAAATGGTTTTTATTGTATTTTTAAATTGTTGGAAGCTGCCCCGGGCTGCGTGGCAGGAGGGGCGGGGTATAAATTTATTAAATAAAATAAATAAATAAATAAATAAAATCAGTATGACCACGGATCAGTCGGCCATCTTGGATCCGCTGCTTGGTGAAGGTCTCCTGGCACTGGGCACAAATTCCTTCTGAGCTGTGACCGAATTATCCAGATGACTCTGCTTGCTTTGCAAGCTTATTTCTCCATGTCTTTCAACCGCTTTCTGCTTTATCTGCCGGTCTTGCAGACTAGCCTTCAAACTTCCATTTCCTTTGCAGAAATTGACTTGGCTTATCGTTTGTTGCTAGCTCCACGTATTGACTTTCTTTTCCTTTGAAGTGAGATGGCTGGCATTGCCAATTCTGCCTACCTTCGTATTAAAATGTTCTTCTTTCTCACTGTAAAAAACAAGCTTAAACTTGCTGCAAAAAAGCAAGTTTTAAAAGTAGAAGGAGAGAACAGCTACTTGCAGTGTATGGGGATCGTTCCTTTCATCAAGATATCAGTTATTGAAACTGGAAGAGATCTAATAAAAATGAAATCCTATTTTAATCTGGAGCTGGGGGACAACCAAACAAAATTCTATGATGAAGTTTCTTTGATTTTTAAATTTTAATTGTGAAGCGTCTTAATTTTTAAAATTATCTTTAAAATATTAACCATGGTTTCATCAAGCAGCTGCACTGATTGACCAGACCTGCCATGCTGTTTTCCTTACCCCCTTGGGAAAACTTCTTTTCTGGCTGATAACATAATCCGTGTGAAGCCACTGCATTATTCCAAACCCAGAATCGGATGGAAAGGAATGCCTGCTCTTTGAAGAGGGACAACCTGCTGGGTTACTATGATGCATATGCATAAATATATATTTTTGTTCTGACTGCTAGCAAAAGTGTTGGATCTTATTCAAGAAGTTTCTTTCTTCTGTGGTAATAACTAAAATAAAAAAAGCTCAGTTTCTACTCCGTGTCTTTTTAAATCCATCTCTCCAGCAAAAGGAAAAAGCTTCCCCCTCTCCTTCCCATGAGAGAACAATGTTAACAGTAGATCACTTCAGTCCTGGTTCCTTGTTTCTAATATAGCATTGTACCATGAGACTATTTTAGGTCTCTCTTGTTTGTTTACTAGGGACAACTAAACTGTTTCTTACAGTAAGAAAAGTGAATGGCATTTGGTGTGCTGATTTTCTACCAGTAAACAAATTACTGTGACATCAGAACATTCTGATTTAATTACTTTTACTTGATCAATGATGGCTTTGGAAACGAAATTCAAGAACAGGATACATACATGTTTCTATTTCCAGATGAGCTGTATGGAATTAGCCTGTCATAAGACATCCAAAGTTTGATTAAACTCATTTCAGTTACTTGATTGATTGGAGATTTGATGCCCTGGGGGAGTTTTGGAGTCTTTCATGCATCAGAAATCATGTATTGGAGAGACAGATGTCAGATCTATAGAACATCTTATGCAGATGCAAATTTGCATGGTGAAATGTATACATGTCAATGTTTATCCGAAGAAAGATGTGAAGATATAGCACTGGTGAAAGGCACTGACTTTAGTAGCCTTCTGAATGGAATTATAAGTTCATCAGCCAAACAAACTGCTTACACGAGCATTGCCCAGCTAACATACCTCAAGCCTCAGTGAGTGTGGAAGGAAGTGACTTTCTATGGGTGTAAGTGGTAGCTTAGGGTGATTTCAGACGTGACGGGGTGGATTCGCCCCATCACGAAATGAATTTTGAATTCCCCGCCGGGATGACCCCGTCACGCCGTAACAGACGTGCCGGGGGATCACATCTAGATGTGTATAAGAGACAGCTGGGGAGACGGGCGGCTGCCGCAGCCAATGCTGCCGCAGCACTCGCCCATTATGGTCACAGGCCAGAATCCCTGCGGGGATTCTGACCCGTGGCCGCCGTCCAGACGTGATGGTGGGGGTCACCACGGGGTTGTCAGTGGGTTGCACAGCTAATTTGTGAGTCAGCAGTGGCATGTTGAGTATTGGTATTCCTGGTTCCTAAACATTTTAAGGGTCGGAGCACTGGTTACAAATTTAGCACATTAGCTCTGGAATGCCAGATAATAAAAACTGTAGTTTTATACATATTATAATAAAATTTTATTAGTTTTATTGTGATAGCTCTTGGCCAACACAAATAGAAAATAAAAAGTTAATAAATAGAATTTAAACAGAGGTATAAGATATAAAACAAACCATAAAATATTCTAAACAACCAAATCCAAACTCAACCTGTACAATATAAATACATATTTATGTATTTCACAATTGCCAAGAACTGCCATTCTTGACTTATGAGTGCACAGAATCTAGCGACCCTAGCTGTTATAAAACCATCAGTGTCTGTCAGGAGGCGTACCAGGTCCTCATGTTGATTACAAATTGGTAAATTAGTAAATTGGCTCTAAAAGCAAATCCCGACGGTTTAACTAGTTGATAATCAAAAATAATATGAGCTAAAGCTTCTACCACATTCTGCTAGCATGGGTTTCAGTCTCCCTTCATCGGGTACCCTTGCATATCTGCCCTCCAAAACTGTGGAGGGTAAAAGGTTTAATCTGGCCAGGATAAATGCCACTTTTTAGCCCCAAATAGAAAGGCTGAATAAATAAGCTCCATTAGGGGAGATGGGAAAAGTGCCATATACCGCAGCCACCTTCTGCAAGGATATGGCCTCTCTAAGCATCTGCAGTTCTTGGTCCCTTATCCTGCACTTGAGTAAAGCCAGAGCCTTGGCATAACTCTGGTTCAAAAGATAATCTTTAGAAAAGCCTAATGATGAGAACAGGCAATCGATACCCTTCTCCTGTGGTCCTGGAGCAGAAATAAAAAGTGCACCTTGAGATAGGGTTCCTAATTCAAGGAAGTTCAGCCTCAGGCAAAAATTAACTATTGCACATTTGGCCAAAGGGACAATTGGATGAGTACCCATTTCAGCTCGAAGGAGGGCAGCAGGTGTGCTCTTAGGGGTATGTAGAATTGTTCTTTTAAAAAGTTTTGTTCAACCTCAAACTCAATAATAGAAGACCCCAAATCAGCACCCCATACAAGAATTGTGATGGTATCGTAGCCCTATATATTTTAAGGGCCGGGGCAGCCAATCCGCCTCCCCTGGACAGAAAGAAACTAATAATCCCCTTACACAAGATCTTCACTAGGGCATGTGAAGTCTTGAGCTGCAATTGCCAGGTTGCAGAGGAGGAAAAAATAACCCCAAGCTATTTATACTGCCTAACCTGCTCTATAGGATGGGAATTTTTTAAACCACCGATGCTGAGAGAAAGGTCTCCCTCTAACCAAAGCTTTAGTTTTGGAAAAACTCACTGCCAATGCTTCTTTGCTACAGAAGTTACAAAAATTGCCCATCAAGTGCCTCCGTCCAATCTCTGTTTGCGATATTAATATAGTATCCTCCACGTACAGTAAGACTGTTATGGGGGTATTGCCCACTGAAACTGGATGAAAAGAGGGATTCCTCAGGGACTCTAGCATTCTATTCATGTACAGATTGAACAAGAGGGGGGCTAACAAGCAGCCCTGGCTTACGCCTCTATTTACAGGGCCAGTTTGAGAGAACAAGCCGTGACAGCCCATCCTTCTCGACAAGGAAGTTCTATGATGCAGGGATATAATCAAATAACCTACGATCCAAACTTGTCCAAGCCAACTTTAACCACAGGCATTCTTTATTGATATAATCAAAGGCCGTCTTCAAGTCCAGGAAACAAATGAAAAGGGAGGATCTAGCTTTGAGATGAACGTACTTAGTAACCATTTGGTTCAGGACAAAAATATGATCCATTGTCGATATTGGTTTTTGAAAACCTGCCTGCTGTGGCCTTAATACCCTCCGTTTCAACCCAGGACTACAATCTAGGGAGCTGATATTTTGAATAAAGCTTACCTATTATACGTAGCAAACTAATGGACTGGTAATTTGCTGGATCAGTAGTATCACCTTTCTTGTAAACGGGTACTATAATCCTCTTAACCGGTTCCTAGGAATAGTCCTGGTTTCATGAATCAATGTAAAAAGAGCAGCCAAAACACTGCTCCACCAGTGCACAATAGACCTTAGCAATTCTGCAAGGATATAATCAATGGCTGGAGCTTTATTTGGTTTTAATTGAAGTATTAATTCCATAATTTCTTCAGTTGTTACAGCTGGCCACTCTGGGAAAGTGCTAAGAGGTTGTAACGTCAGCACTGGCATAAGTGGTCAAGGAGCTGAACAAAGACTATGAAAATGCTCCTCCCATCTACCAGCAGAAATGCTGGCATAAAAATAAATATAAATAAAATGCTAGCCTCTGTCAGGAAGGAGGCCAGTGACCAAGATTGCCTAACCAGAGACCAAAACTCGGCAAAGTTATTATCCCATACTGCTAACTCAAGAGCTGCCCAAGCAGCTTTTTGATGTAACCTTTTCTTTCTCAAAAGTGCTTTATACATTCCCCTGCAGTGGAGCTAGTACTCGATATCGACATTCTCACTACCGTTCCCCAATGCATGAGCAACATGCTTGAGGGTAGACTTGGCAGTTCTACAGTCCCTGTCAAACCATCTAGGCTTAACCCTTAGTTGTGTAGTCCTTTGATCTTAAAAGGGTCACCAGGAGGAGGGTGTAAAACATTTACAATAAGGTCAAAGCACTTGAGGGCTGAGATGTTACCAAAAAGGATGGCCCCTTGGAGTGCCAATAGGGAATCTGAGGTCAGAAATTGTGAGAGATTCATCTAGGTGGAGATCCCATTTTACACAGCGTTCCAAAGGGCCCTTCTGGGATCAGAAACTGGACACAGCGCCGGCTGTGGTTGCCGGCGTCAGAGACGCTCTAGGCCTTCTAGGGAAACCCGGAAGTTCCCCGGAAGGCCTAGAGCGTCTCTGACGCCGGCAGCCACAGCCGGGGAAACCCGGAAGTTCCCCGGAAGGCCTAGAGCGTCTCTGACGCCGGCAGCCACATGGCTGCAATGTAAAAAAATCCGGTACCCGGAATCCGGTAACGGGTACCGGATTTACCGGGTTGAATCCGATAATACCGGTACGCCCAGTACCGGCATTATCGGATTCCGGATTTACCGGTATTTCCACCCCTACTAGTAAGGGTCATACGACCCTTGTTCAACTCTACGAGGAGGTCGTCCACCAAGGCCACAAGCGCTGCCTCCGTGCCGTAAACTGGACGAAAGCTGCATGGGATCAAGAAAACTGATGCTGTCCAAATGCGCCTGGAGCAGGCAAGCCACTTCCCTAAAAAGGGAAGGTTATAGACAGGTTGGTAGCTGGCCGGAGTCTCAATGTCAAGTGATGTCTTTTTGAGAAGGAGTCGAACCACACCCTCTTTCAGGCAACCTGGCACCATCTCCTCCTGAAAGGAGGCGTTGATAACTCCCGTCGACGCTGGCCCCATTGTCTCCCTGGTAGCTTTTACCAACCAGGACGGGCAAGGATCTAGTTCACAAGCTGTGGCTTGAACAGATGCCGGTACATGGGCTGCATCGACAGGCGTCACCAACTGAAAATCATCCCATAAAGTATGACCAGACAGGGCATTCCTAACCTCTGACTCTGCCACTGCCTCTAAAGTGGTGGAGTCAAAGTCATGCTCAGTGCGAGCAATTTTGTCAGCAAAGTACTTCAAAAACATGTCACAATGAGCTGTGGACGAGTCCAATTGCGGGTGGTGAGAAGTCTGGTTGGTCCAGCCCGTCTCAGCCTGTAACAGCTTATGTTGGGAATGATCTTTAACCCCCACATCAAACAGCTTGAATTGCTTCATGCTGGGTACTTCTATCTGGAGAGGCAGGAAGCTGGCACCCCCTTTTCTTTCTTTTGCAATTCTTCATAATTGACCCTTAATAGTCTAGCCCCCCCCTCCCCCCCAAAACATAGTGGACCGCAGGCTTCAGTGATTCTCCCCAAACGTCAGGAAAACAAAACAAAACCCAAAGATCAATACAAGAATCACATAGAAAAGCTTTATAGAAACTGTCTTTATTATGAAACTTTAAAATAGGAGAAATATTAATAATAAATACAAAAAAATGAAGTCCAACAACAGGTTTGTGTAATAACCTAGACATAATTCTAGAAGGTCAGTTGTATCTTCTTGAAACGCTGGTCATATGCAGCCTGCATTCTCTCTGGGCATAATCATATGTTAAGTCAAGTCACCTTTAATTTATATCCCGCGCTCTCTCGGACAGGCCGACTCGAGGCCTGCACTGCAGAAATGTTTCAGTGATCTTCTATGACAAGAGTATGTACACTCCTCACTAAATATCAAACTTTCTATTCTTTTAAAAATTACCTTTCCAGAAAAGCTTATAGAAGAAAATTTCCTAACATGAGTCTTAAGATGAAGGAATTCCTCTTTATAAGCAATTCCCCCCCAAACGACTATTTGATATATCACTGAAAGACTTTTAAAAAAACCATCTTGTGAAAAAAGTTATAAGGTACCGTACTTACAAGTTACTTATCTAAAAGCACATCACAATAATCTTATTCATAAGAAAGCCCTCTTGGAATTGTTTGGTAAAAATAAATAAATGAATAACCGTTTTAGAATGAGATTATAACCATGCATAGCTAAAGAAAAGGAATTGGGGAGCTTTCCAACAGAGCTTGGAGCTTACACAACCTTCCTTCACAAGCACTGCTTTACCTAAAGGAGCTATATACTCAGTTGAAAATGAAGTAACTTAAACTAGGTGATCCCTCTCCTGAATGAAGCCAATAATTGATCAGACCAACCACATTAAGACACCTATCATGGTAAAAGGTAATCAAAAAGTAATTAAATAGTACTGAATATCCCTCATCACTAATCTGATCTGTTAAGTGGTCAGAAAACAAACTTTCAACAGGCTTGACTTACAGATTTTATGAAGCGTGAACTCTCGTTAAAAACAAAACAAAAAAGAAAAATCAATCTCCATAAGACCTGCAGGCGGTGACGCTTATTCACTGGTGTTTTTAAACTTGTCAATGCATGGCCCCCCCACCATCCACGCGTCCAACTGCTCGTGTGACAGTGGTGTGTGAGGAGATGCTCCAGTAATGGCCCACGCACAGAGCACTCGTGAAAAATCGGGAGTACCCCGTGTGGGCCAGGGTGGCCGCTTGCATGGACAGGGCAGTCCTGTTGAGAGCCGCTCGTTTTGAAGCGCTTCCCATGCATGTGGTGTGTGTGTGTGTGTGCGTGTAGACAATCTGCAGTTGCGCCACTCAGAAGCCCCGGATCCCTCCCCCCGCCCACTCATTTAAAAACACCCACTGTGTTTGAAAACACAGCTAACACAAGTCTCTGCCTGTAAGTGATTCAGTATGCAGTTTAAAAATCCAGAAGCTTTCTCTTTGTTCCAGTGTCCTCTCAAAATCATCTTGTTTATTGCAGACTTTTCTGAGTTCTCAAAAAAACAAAGTCCACTGACTTTTTGTGTTTGCCTTCTATTAAATGCTTAAGTAATGGAGCTGTTACTTTTTCCATTTTTATACAGCTTCTGTGCTTGCCAGCTTGTTCTCAGATATCTAATTGTTTTACCTACATGCATTTTGTTACAAGTACATCTGATGACATAAATAACTCTGAATGGCACGTGATATAAATAATCCCACCTCTGCTAGGAGAGAACTTGTGCCATTTTTGTTACCTTTGCAAAATGAACGGAGGAATGATTTGTGTCTACGTAGGGGAACACGAGGCTTGGGTCAATAACGGGCACGGAGAAGTGCATGGCGATTGACAACATTTGGTAGAATAGGTAGGACAAAACCCCATTCTTCACACACACACACACCCAAGCAAGTACCCCTTTGTTTAGGCCCAAAGAGTTTGGTCCCTCTCTTAAAAAATCTGATGTTTTGCCTGCAGATGAGGTAGGTATAACTCCGCAAGTCTGAATATCAATTTTGATACTTACGTCAGTTTGTAAAATGTGTGATGTATAAAAGGTTCCATATTAGATGGTGGCGGAAACAGCACTGCATTTGATCACCTGGCTCCCATTCTGTGAGTTAGTAAAAACCTAACCACGAAACCCTCCAACTTTTACTGCAGAAATTTTGACATCAGTTAAATTTTGTCTAGAACTTTCATTGGTGTTACCTAAGGATTCTTCTGATGCATATCAAAAGAAAATTATTCCGTTTGCAAAAGAATGTGAGATTGCAGTGTTTGATGAATATTTTTTATAAGTTATGGACAGGGACTTCTGTTCGCTGCATTACCCCCCATTTGTGGCAATGGAGAAAATGCAGTGAATATGGGTCTCGTTATGGATGGTTGCTTTATGCCGCAGCTTCTCAGGCTTCCATTAAAAACAGCAATCCTGTATTGAAGCACAACACTATTATAACGAATGTGCATTGTTTAAAATAAATTGCACTATTCAATAAGAATGAAAATCACAGAAATGCAGAAGCCTGTAGTAAAAGCAATAATTCATACTTGCAAACTATTTTTTTTTAAAACCAGAGGCTAAATGTCTATTGATGTGAAATATAGGGGAGTCAGCTCTTGGAGCTATTTCAGACTGGAATCCCTCACCCCAGCTCCCATAATTCAGTTAGGACCAAGGTCCAAAGTCTTGGGGATTTTATTTATTTATTTATTTATTTATTTATTTATTAAATTTGTGCCCCGCCCCTCCTGAATTTTTATATCCTTTTTATATCCTTTAAGGTGGGAATTAATATATGCATTCTCCAGAAATAATAAATCTATACAAAAATTATCCAGTTGCAAACACTATTTAAATTTTCTTACTTTCTAATTCTCTAGGCAAATTTCAGTTGGTAGGAATTTTTTTTTTTGTCTGCATGACAACCTATTTCTTCTCTTGCTTGAATGGCCCACTCTTACTTTGACCAAAAAACAAATAATTAAAATGGAACCATTTCATAAATCATGCAGTAAAGTCAACCGCAGTATACTTTACCTTTCAAGAACTGACCTATTTGGAAATGGGGTAAAATGCATACCTGGTGATTCACATCATTAGAGCATTGGGGAGCAACCTCCTTATTACCAATCTAGAGTCAGAGGTGGAAAACAAATCCTAAGTATAGATTGATTTAGATAATAGACATAATTGTATTTGCTTGGAGGAATGACATAACTATTTGTAAGAGAGGATTATAAAAACAAATTCTTAGTGTAACAAAAACCTCTCATTTCATAATGGAAGAATCAATACTGGAAATGACTACAATGATACCATAGGCATATGTTGAGCCTTGTTTCTCTCTGATTTTGTGGGTCCAGAGATTGCTCTCAACACTTCACCTGCATCTTCTAGCAGGTATATGAAATAGTACTCATGGTGTGTGTTGACTGGGAAAGTCTTATGAGCATTGAAATCAACAAATGTGGTGGTTTTGAGTTTTTAAGATCCAGCTAGAATTTTAGATGGTTTTTGAAGCTCTGTTTAAAGGAGATTTTTTTCAAATCAATCCACCGTAAGTGCAAAGTTACATAAACTACCATCATTAGCTGCTAGAGAGTGACTGGAAACGTTTTGATGCAGTAGTGGTGTCAAGATCACATCTTTACCGATTACTGTATGGATAAAATATTGTGTAGCATGATACGCTAATTGCCTCCTTTGTTTAAAAAGCAGAGTATCTTGCCATTGGTTGTTCTTGGTTTCTGTTCTTGTTATAACTATGGACTAACACTGCCTCCCCCTTGTGGGTCATCTTTAAAGAACCTTTGCAGGTCACGACAGGAGAACCTCTTGAGGAGGATTGTCTACTCTTGCAGTTTTTTCTATTTTTATTTTTTTGAGTCTGGCGATTTTAGATTTTAAAAGAATCTAGTTAAATTATCTTGGTTTTTAAGATAATCTCATGATTTGGGGCATGACTCATAGTTCTGAAAATTTGAAATTGGCAACCCTATACTGTACCTTCTTACTTAGCTTATGCAAAATTCAACTTTGCCCCCACTAATTCAATCCATCTTTTCTGGGTACTAGAGCCCATTCCCCTCAAAGCATCCACCCAAGTTTAATTATATGAATAGTCCCATTGTCCAATGGGATTTATTAATGTGAAAAGTTTTTTAAAGCCTTTGCAAGATCAAGGGTTCATTTCCCCTCAGATGTACATACTTCTGCCCCTTCAAATAACTTTCTCCAAAGTGTACCCCAAAGCCCATAGCCGGCATTAGTGATCTGCACTGGAAGTGCAGTAGTTTGAATAAGAAATGTCATTGAAGATCCCATCTAACATAGCCTTGGACACAGCTGTAGTAAATGTTTTAAGAATAGGCAGTTGGAAGTCGGGCGCAGCCACACGAGCTTTGCCAGAACCAATCTCTACATGCTCCGGGGTGGGCAACTGCAGCTGCCACACTTTGAGGCTGGTGAGGAGAGCAGGACCGATGCTCCACCCCCAACATACATTCTGGAGAAGGGGGAAGAAGTATCCCACCTAATTTGGATAATCTGGGAATGGAAGACCCGCCCAGTTTCCCTGCAGGGAATGGAGGAGCAATTCCTTCTCAGTCCTGCCAACCCCAACCTCCGTATAGCCTGATCTTGATGCACAGAAGTGAAATCCAGCCTGGATGCATGTATGAACCCTGAGGTGGGTGGGTGTGAATTGCCAAGCAGAATGGGGGCTGCAGGGAAAAGGGGACTGCCAGCAGAGCGTTAAATCTCCAACCATCCAAATCCCCATGGGATAGCTAACGGTCCTAGGGAGTCCTGATTGGCAATCTGGTTGCAGCTACACGGAGCACTTTGATTCCTAGGAGGCAGGAGCAACTTGGCTTTCCACTGCTGTGGCCGCATTATGCATGACAACCATTGAGGAACGCTGGACGTGGTGCCCAGACCCAGCAGTGGTCACTATCCTACACAATGCACTCTCTTGCTCCCCTCGGATTGCAGCCCCACAAGCACATCTCCTTGTGACTGCCATGAAGCAGGGAGGGCTTGCTTTTGGCAAATTGAGCTGCATACCATTGATAATCTTCTTAATTGGCAGGTCCATGTAAATCCTTGCTTTTATCAGTCATCTGAGAGCAGCCATTTGTTACCCCTGGAGACAGATGAATGGCATTGGTTGACACCAGGTGACAGCTTTTCTCTGCTCATTGACAAATACAGCTTCGAGGTTCTTCCTGCTCACTCCGATGCAGAAAACGCATCAAGGTAATGATGCCTCTTGCAGTAACAGTGTTAATGTTATTAATATAATGCGTAGTTGTCAAGTTACAGGTTTTTAAGGAGAATGAGCAAATCTAAATAAACATCTCCTTAAAGTCAAGGTTATTATCATTAGCCAATAATAAAATGGTTATAGTATTATCTCCTAAAATGTTTGACTATTGAGTCTGTCAGTGTATCTACTTCGCTAATGTGTAACTTATACTGTACATTCACTCCCTTTCTTGGATCATCTTGTCATAGTAAAGATGCACAAAAACAAGGCAGGGGAAGAAAACAGTCCATCAAAAAATAGGTCTAAGTTTCCTGAGCTGTGAATTGGGATCCCAGGTAGAGTCTGGGTGTCTGGGAGTAGAGCCATGTTCCCAACTGATACTTGATATACTTTCCATCGTTCTGTTCTCTGGAGTCAGTTGGGTAAAATGTTTGGGAATCACTAGTATACGTGCAAACCCCTGTTTTTCCTCCCACAGGACACCTGCAGGGGTGGTGAAGGAGGAAAGGTTTCTACCCCTGCTCTAATCAATTATTTTTTTTAAAAAATGCACTGATATCAATATTTCACTTTCTTGACTTTGAACTGACTAAATTGGTCAGATGGCAAGAATAAAATTGTTGATGGGTTGGGTTTTTTTGTTTGTTAAATACACTGATATCTAGTTTTTGGAATGCTATTGCTTTTGTAGTATTTTCAAGCTGCAACAAAACAGCCATCAATATCTGATTATTTTTTTTATACTTTGTCAAAAGTAATTTTTTACAAAAAATTGCTCACACAATTTAAAAAGATCACACTTAAAAAAAATAATTAAGCTGTGAATAGAAAAGACATGATAAAATTTCAAATGTTTCAACACAAGCATCCCCTCAAACTGACATTTTGTATATACTTTGTATATACATTGTATATAGATTGTATGTCTAATTACACAATTTGAACACATCATCCTACACATATGTTCAGAAGCTAGTTTTAAAAGTTTGGCCCAATACCTGTGTTAAAAATCAAGTCTAATGCTGGATACCAGGCACAAAAAAAATTTTGAACTTTTTGTGGTGTTTTAGGGCACTTTTAATTTCAACAGACTTCCAAATTTCTTCTTAAAAAGTACTTCTCTAGCAGAGCCATTGGTATCAAATTTCAACCGACAATCCAGGCTTGTCAGCTGCGTGCTGCTAAATGACACTTTAACATAGGTGTCAAAGTATAAAGGATGTAAAGAGAATTTGCTTCTTCATTCCAGTGGGACTCATCCTACGTAAGTGAGGCACCTTATAGTGAAAAGCACCCAAGTGAAGAAGTGTGTCTAAATACTGCCACAAAATCAATGAGACTGGCTCTTAAAATCTGGCCATTCCTCCTGAATATGTTACCTGTGGTCTTGTGGGGTGTGCTCTGGATTTTAAACAAATGGAACACTCTGTTCAATGATGGCATGAGAAATGAATCTGAGAATTATTTAACATAAGTGGATTAAAATACTACACTTTTATCTTCTTTACTTTGAGCTGTACCATTAAAAATGCTTCAAATCATTGTCCTTTTTCTTGAATATAGTAGAGGATCTTAATACTCTTTTTATATCCTGGTTTCCAGTGCAAAATTAGGGTCTTGTTATCAGTTTTATTTGTATACGTGCACGTATTTGATTTTTAAAGCAGGGCTAATTGATGAAATGATGGACTTTAGGCAGCCACTGAGAAAAGTTGCAGCATATAGGCCAGGGAACATTAAAGTAACTTAGAAAAAGTACTCTTAATGGTAATCAAGACTTAACCATGGAGAATACCTATAGGGCATAATCCAACGCCCATTGAAGTCGATGACTAAACTCCCATTGACTTGTATGAAGCTGGGTTGCGCCCATAGTGTATATCACAAATTCTGAGACTTGTTTCTGTAGCACTTAAAAGAAAGATGGTATTTCAATTGCAAGTGAGTGCTAGGTACCTAATGGAACTTCTTGAATTTTTTTTCTTCACTAATAAATGTATTTTAATATGATGTAGGAACAATCATAAACTTGATGCAGAAGAAACACTAAAGAAATCCCTTTCAAGTACTCTGCCTGTTAAGACATCTTGCAGCGGAATTAGCTCCTCAGCAGAGCTAACAACATCTTCCACTAGTGGCATAGCTGTCAAAGCTCATTCCCTGTTGGAAAGAACAGCAGAAATGTCAAAAAATGATGATGCTTCCAAAAGTTTGGTGAGATAATTATTTGGTTACGTATTGTACCAATTACCTGTGTTGTTTTTAAAGATAGGTTGATGATTAGGCATAATCTCTTTTTATTTCTTCATTCAGATGTTTAAACATGATTTCTTGCAGAATAGGTTCCAACAAAATCAAGAACCTACATGAGAATGCAGTATCTTTTATTAATTAGAATCCTGTATCTCAAAACTAATTTCTCTTGGAAAGGCCTAGAAGTACTGGCTAACATTAAAAAAAACCTGAAAGAATTCTAGCCCAGTGTATAATTGATCCTTCCTTACACCTGCGTAGAGTACTATTCAAAGCGTCTACGAAGCCAACCATGGCAATACCAAATATGCCACTAGAAACCCATATTTCCTCTATACACAGCAAGTGGGAGGAGCAGTTGCTCAGTGCTCTATATGTTTTCTGTAATACTGCTGCAGAACAATATTTTGAAAGCAACTGCCTATATTCAGGCTTATGACACAGATGGGAAAACTCAGTACTATGGGCCAAAGCTGACCAGCAGAAATTTTGACTTTCTAATCCCTGGATCTGCCCTGTGGATCCAGCCCTTACCCTCGAGCACTGAAAGAGTAAACGCAGGGAAGTGAGCGGAGATGAGGGCATGAATTCAAAGGTAGGGAATAAGATTTATGATCTGGATCCTGTACATACCCTCTAAGCACTCCCACCCTGAACTTCTGTTCATCCTGTGGGGTTTGTACCCATTTTTAAAGTGACCCACGGAAGGGAAATATCCCTCCCAGCTCTGCTTGAAGCTATGTACAGGTGCCTGCTTCCAAGCCATTGTTTGAGAATATGCCATAAAATTGTTGCACCCGGAAAATCACTTTCTTTAAATATACAGCAGCCAGAGATAGGAAGTGGTTTGGCTAGGGCATATGAGCTGCCTTTTGTAGTTTGTACACATCCACCTCCATCTGAATCCAGACAGAATATATGCTCATATTGCATTCGCTTTTGTAGCGTTTTAAAGAATCTTGCAGCCAGCCTGTATGTCCAGACTAAATTACAGTAAATAACACGTTAATCTATATAAGGTAGCTAGCACTAAGGCTTCAGCTTTGCAGTTGAACTATCCTGAGAAAAAAAGGGACCAAACCCATTTTCTGTTCATAAGACACATTACATACTTGTGTCTAAGGGCAGCTTTGAGTAGGGAGTAAAGAGGTTTCATCAAATGCTGATCGATCAAAAGAATAGGAGCCACTGAAATGATCAGCATTGTAACTGGCTCTCTGTCAGAATGGTCCAGACTGATAACCATTTACAACCTCTCTTCTAAAGTAAATGTTTACTCTTTTCTGAATCTTCAAAATGGGGTGGAGGTGGGGAGATGCTGTGGTACTAATCCTCAGCCTTTTTCAGCTTTCTGCAAACTGTGACAAAAATGAAGAGTCCAACCCAGTCCAAAGGCAAAGAATACTTCCATCCTGGATGATTCAAGGAGACCTAGTTGTTCAAAGCCTTTCAGTCCCTGAAAGAGGTAAGCTTGAGATGCATTGCCATGTACCTTAATTATTAGAAAGTTGTGCAGTTCTCTGCTTTTGAGCTTTTCACATCCGTGTGAATAATGTGACAACAATCGGTCATTTCCTTCCTTGGAATTCTCTTCATATCTTCTCCTTTTTGTAGCCTGTCGGATAGTGGAAACTTTTAGCTTAATTTACCTCTCCCCCAAATGCCCCCTTTGCCTTCTCTTTCTTTCAAAAACTGGACAGGCATCTGTAAAGGATGCTTTGGGTATTCTGCCTTGAGGTGTGAGGTTTGACTAGATGACCCATGATGTCCCTCGCAACTTTCTAGCTCTATGAGGCAATATGATTTGTTTCTGATGCTTAGAGTATGCAGCCAAAGAGAAGCTGTTAACTAGGGCTGATTTCAGACGTGATGGGCGGCCGCTTTCACCTCGAGCCATGGGGTGGTTCGGACCACGGCTGGGGGCGAAGGGGCGCGCCAACAGATGTGCGCCCCATTGCCCCCAGCCGTGGGGATCGCCAAACCACGGTCCGTGGTGAAAGCAGCCGCCTGTCACGTCTAAAGCGCCCCCCCGCATGGCGCAGCATGCTCTTGTACAGCCTGGCCCCCTGCATTCCCCGGCGGACCTCCCCCCGCCTGACGCCGCAACCACAGGCGGGGGTGAAATCCATTGACTGCGGTGAACGGTAAGTAAACAGAAATTACTTTCCGTTCACCACGGCCATGGTGGCCTTTCACCACACTTCTCGACCTCCTCGCGTCCGGAGGTCCAGAAGCGTGGTGAATGCAAACACGAGCCGCGTTTGACTGTGGTGCACATTTGGCGGTGAGCCAACAGACGTTCACCACAGTCAAACGCGGCCCGTGTTTGACTGTGGTTCAGACGGGGTGAATTTCAGACTTGTAACGTCTGAAATCACCCTAGGTGTCCAAATTCCCAAGGGTTGACAAGTGTGTCCATCACAAATCTTAACAGCAAGTTGACTTTCTAATGTCTTGACTATGGCCCTTTTCACATGGGTGCCCCCCACCCCTGCACACGTTCGCAGTGGGTGGCAGAGGGGGCGCCTGTGTGAACACCGCGGTGGGTGTGGGGGGAATGGGGGGCGCCTGTGGGAACACCGTGGATGGGGGTGTGCGTACTCCCACGGTTCACCCATCTCTATCCACCTTCACCCATGCACGGAGCAATGGGCTCCAATGCCGGTTGCTACGTGGGTGGAGTTGGGTGTGTGCCCATGGGAACAGGTGCATACCCATCACCTTACCCACTGCAGCCCATTTGAAAAGGGCCTATTTCATTTTTTTAATAGGCTACATTGTGATTCCTTTTTTTACTAACATAATATTATTTAGCAATTCTACAGTGTCTTTCATCAGAAATCCTGAAGAATGCTATGATGTTGAATGCTATGTCAACATCCCTGTGGGATAGATAAGGTATAAAGAAATGCAGTCCCCCTGGAGTGGAAGGCATTGCTGCACACAACAGAGTCCAGATGGCAGAGCATATAGGCCAGGGAACATTAAAGTAACTTAGAAAAAGTACTCTTAATGGCAGTCAAGACTTAACCTGCTGTGTACCTTGTGAATGTGAATCATACATAAAAAAGCTAAAATATATCCCTGCTACCAAAGGCATGCTGCTACTGCCAATTCACTATGAACGCAAATACTAGTCTATCATGACCATTAAGATTTGTCACACACTTTGCAATTTCTCTTAGCTACTAAATTGTTTTGTTGGTTGGAGAAAAAACCTTTGATATCCTAAAAGGTTTAAAAGCCTTCCCACCACCCTCAAGCTACTCACTCTGGGTAAAAACAAAGGTGCAGATGGCTCAGCAGCTCCCCAGCCTGGCTCATGGTGGAAAATCATGACCACCACTCTTGGGGTTGGCGAGCGGCACAAAACAAATTTGCCTGCCACCAGGAGGGCTGTCCCACCCAGGGCCAGATTTAGGGTAAGGCCTAGGTCTCAGGCGGCATTTTATGGAGTGGGGAGGAGGCGGCCACACACCCCATCCAGCCGCCCTGCTCTTCTCTCTCTCTCTCTCTCTCCCCCACCTCCCCCCCAGCTGCTGCTCCTCAATAAGTTCTTCTACCTCCCCTCCCTGCCTCCGGTCCCATCCCTCACCTGCCTCTGCCTGCTAGTAGTGTTGCAGCAGCAGCGGGACACCAATCAGACTGGGAGATAAAGCTGTTGGTTTACAAACAACTCCTCCCCATGTGAATGATCAGAAGGTTGTTCCCTTGTAAAGAAGGTTCTTTGAGATAGCTTCCAACATTCTCACAACTGGGTTATTCATGGCATGCTCACCATATTCAAATAATAGACCACGTGATGGTCTTGAGCTCCTCTAGTATAAAAAGAACTCTCTCCCTCAGAATTACAGTTCCTTTCAACCCTTTCTAGGAATATAAGAAAATTCCATGTGGAGTCGGAAGGGTGGGTGTTGTGAGAATGCTAGGAGCCATCTTGAAGAACCTTTGTTTACAAGGCAGCAACCTTCTGTTCTTCGAGTGCCTTCTCACAGGCCGTTTTTACATGGCTCCGCCGGGTCGGGAAGAGTCTCTGGGCGTGCCAGTGCATGAGCAGGGTGTACACACGACTGCACACACATCCCCATTTACCCCCCACTCAACCGCACCCACGGAGCAACTGCCATTTCCCCTGGTTGCTCCATGCGTGGGGACAACTGGGGGAGATTTTTTGTTTGGCATTTGTTTGCGTCCTCAAATGGTGAGATTTGGGGGGAGGGATCAGAGTGCTGTTAGGGGCAGGGAGTGGAAAACAAGGGAACCCGGGGGAGGGGTGGAATAGGCAATCTGCAAGGGGGTGTGGGTTGCCACCTATGCAAATGTTTAAGGAATGATTATGAACAATACCTCTTGCTGGACCTGCATTTGCACCTTAGTCATCAGTGCAGGCCCTGCAATATGTATTTTCCATAAGCATTCCTTAAACATTTGCGTAGGTGACGACCCTAATTGCCATCTTTTGCAATCGGATCCTGACACACCCATTTGGCCTATGGGAGTCTTGGGGTCAAATGGCAAAAGGTGGCAACCCTAGTGTGGAGTATGAAGGCTAGTTCTGTGTTTGAGAGGAGGGGCATGAGCAGGTGAAGAAGGTCACAGGTGTTTGCACTGCTAAAGCAGAAACCCCAAGCTCCTAAACTTGGTGGAGACAGACTTCTTAAGAGAAATTTGGGGTTCTGATACATCCGTGTAGCTGCCCCCCTATCTCTAATCCTCTCAAGTTTTGAAATCAGTTTCTGAAGGTCCTGGAATGTCCTCCTTCACCAAACGCTTTGCCCTTCATTGAGTGATAAGGCTGTCAAAGATGCTTGATTTGTTTCTGCTCTACAGACACTACAGCTGAATGGGTCTGTCTAGCAGCTGTCCTGGGGGAGTAGATTCCAGACAGATGCTCAGCTTGTTCCCAGTGTGGCTGGCTAGCTACTGTTTCAGTAGGGCTTGAGAAGGTTTGAACTGCAGAGAGGGAAATCCCAGGCTGAATCAACTCCGAGTATTATTAGACAAGTGCCTCCCCACCCATCATGCATGTTGCAGGGCTGCATAGAGTACACTTAGGTATTGAATCCCAAGGCCCAGAAGGAATGGTCTAGTACCCCTAGTGGGGAATGGCCTGGTAGCACTACTGGTGGTGTAGGCTGACGGTAAGGGGAGGCTGGAAGCCAGGCCTGCAGTGCACCAGGCCACTGCCTGGTGCATTGCCCCTGTCTATGTTCAACTCTGTATATCTTGCATATATTGTACACCTGCTTGTCTGTTTTGCATGGTGGGGGCAGGGCTTTGCTTGGGGGTGGGAGGGGGGGAAGCAGCCTGAGAAGGACCTGGGGTGAAAAATTCCTAAATCTGGCCCTGGTCC
>QEPC01011712.1:2985053-3013025 GCA_003113815.1 Sphenodon punctatus
GGGGGGGGGGGGCGCAACAAATGTGTGGGTGGCCGACCCCGCTCCCAATGTCCTGCCATGGTGGGCCCCGTCCCATGATGGGGATGGCAGGGCCTAACAAAAACGTGCTGGCCCGCGTGGGTGACCCTTGACCCAGGATGTGCCTTGGAGATTTTCCCGAGGATGCATAATGGCCCAGCCGTCTGCCTACCCTGCGCCAGTAGTGGACCCACATCTGGGAGCATGGGACCATACATGCGGGTGAGTCCCAGGCCGCAGCGGCCAGCATTTCATTTGTTTTTACCTTATTTCTATGCTAAAGGAAAACATTGAAATAAAGGAGTCATTTTAAACCTCAAAATGATAAATTCAGAACAAAAGATGAAGCCGTCTAAGTCTATCCATCTTATAAAGGATGTGGAGTATTTTCAGTGCTTGATAACGATCTATTGAAGTCTACGTTTCAGCATAACCAGTTTAGGCTGGTGTTTCAGCCCGTATTCTAATAAACCTTTTCCTTTGCAGTTATAATTAAGAAAAGTACTGTTGCATTAATTCAGTGGTTTATGGTTTCGTGCATATTCTGCAGATACGCGTGCACCCAAATAGCGCACATTCGGCTCCATTAAACTCCACGGGTGCAGCCACATGAGACTCGTGGGAAGACTAACACACCTTGGGTAGCCTTAGCCCACTCTGGGCAGCCAGGTGTCCGTGTCCCCCCCCCCCCCCCCCCCCCCCGCCCTGGGAGTGGGGCGAGCAGCTGGTCTTTGGAAAAAGCCCGAGGATGCATCATGTAGCAAATGGCTTTTGATAAGGCTGCCCAAGGTGGGACACCTCATGCGGCTGGACTGCGTCTGCTCTGCTGTGCAGCGAGCTCCGGCTTTGAGTGGTGGGTGCTGTTGTCCATCAAGGGGTGGGATCTGCTCGAGCCGGGGTGAGGGAGGTAGGGCAGGGCCAGGTGCCTGCTCATTTGACCGGCGCCATGGCCCATCCCAGTCATTGCAGGAGCTTCGACAGCATCAGCTAGATGCCCCACGGGGGTGAGGTGGGGCACATGGGCGCACAATGATCCCCATGCATGGAGCAACCTGCATTGCTGCTGGTTGCTCCGTGGGTGGGGGTGGAGATGCATGGGTGCAGAGTGAATTGGATATGAATTCCATGTAAATTCTCTTTAATAGAAGAATGCGGTTTTCACTTTTGTTTCCTTTCTGTATTTTACTACTCAACTGCAAGTCTTAATTTTCCAAATTATTAACATTTTAATTAAAAAAACACACTATAGGGGTTCAAAGTAAATACAAATCTGCCTGTGAACTGTTAACATTGGAGGAGGTTAACCTTATTGGCAAGATCCACAAGAGTTAAGGAAATGGTTAAAATTCAAAAGAAGGTGGAGATTAAAGTGTGGAATCTGTATGTGGGGTGTGATGATCTGAACAAGCCCTTACCTTTGCAGAGTCAAGAGGCCAGGAGAGGCTGTGTGCTTGCTTAAATCATCGATACATGTGAAAAGCTGACTAAATTACCTATGATTCTTTCCGTTCTTAAGAAATGCTTTTTTTATTAAAGTACAAGCTTTTATGCTGAAGTGGCTGTTATCATTCACCAATATAGTATACTATATTTCTCCTTCAAATTGCAGTCAGCAAATTATAATGGATGGTTCTTTCACACTTATATGTGTCAGATACACTTAGAGGACTTTCACAGTGTGTATACTTTTAAAAAATATATATATATATAATTGACTGCAGTTTGATGGTCTTAAAAAACACAATGTTCCACAAGTGGTTTTTTAATTTTTTTAAATGCATGATGTATTTCTGGTTTGGCTTCTGAGTTCATATTCTCCATATTTTATTCAACATGTCGCATTGCGTGGTCTCTTTTTTACAAAAGGAAAGAGGGCTATATTGCCCAACAGATCTAGTCTAGCTGGATTGGGCCGCTCTTCTCCAAGTTGTATAAAGTGAGTTTACACTTTACTTTGATGCCATGCTAGCAAAGCAAGTATTGTAAAATGACAATATATTTATAAATAAATGGAACATGAGACTTTTGAATATAATAAAAATATAGGCATAGTTTACTTAAATTTAAATAGAAAATATCAGTAGCTTACATAGAATAGTGCCAATCAAAGTTACATGATCTTAAAACATTTCTATTTTAAGAAAAAAGCTTCTAAAAGCTTAACATATGCTCAATTCATTGGCTCAAAGATATCAAGAATAGTACATTACATTCTTCCCAGTTCTTCCCTTTTTCTGCCAAGATGGTGGTGAGAGAGAAACTCCAACATAGTGTGTGGAATTTCAATCTAGAGGGCAGAGATCATGTCTCCCCTCTTAAAGCTTGCCTGCTAGAAGCTTGCATTCCTAAGTAGTGATGTAGATGGCTTCAGTTAGCATGGAAATACACAGGACTCTTAATTGGCTCTCTTAAAGAAACCAAACAAAGTTAGACTTGCTTCAAGGTCTGAACAAACCTCCTATTTCCATCAAAATTAATTATCAGATTACAGAGAAAACTGACCACAGCTTCAAGTTTTTTTTTAACCAATTAGTGGAAACAGATATGCTAGCTAGAAAAGACTAACTTAAGCCTTCTCACTTTGGAGATGTTTATGGCTGGTACCATTTGTCACTTAGACATATAGACTGATAAGGCCCTAGACACATAGACTGATAAGGCCCTTGGGTCTGGCCTCTCACTTTAGCCATTTGTTTGTGTTTCCTTGGATACGTGAAAAGTTCACTGAGAAGTTTAGAAAAAGTTTCATTGGAATGCGGCTGAGGAGGCTTAGCTTGAAACAAGATAATTATAGAAGCTGATTTTAAAAACCAATGCTGTAAAACACAAATTCAATACATTTAAAACAGAAAGTTAATATTGAAACTCAAAATCAGTACATTAGGAACACAGATGGGTCAAAAAATATGCTTATAATAGGAAATACATGACAAACAGGCTAGTATGTAGAAAATGTTGGAGACTGAAGATGAAATCCTCCCTTGTCTAGGTGTGCAAGAGGGTCATGTGTGCAAGCTGCATTCCAAAGTGCTGTGCTAAAGCTTAAGTAGGCGACCAATCTCATTCATTGTGAGAGCCTAACCCTGTTGAGCGGGCTGCTGCCTGTAATGTGGAGTAGTTTTAAAAGATCTAGTGAGAAGAGATCACCTGGACTACTTTGGTCCTTTTCAAATGGGCTGCGCTGGGTGGGGGGATGGGTGTGCACCGGCGGTGGGTGGAGGTCGGTGTGTGCCCATTCCCATGACTGCACACCCATCTGCACCCATCTCCATGCATGGAGCAACTGACATTGGTACTGGCTGCTCCGTGCGTGGGTGATGGGTGGAGCACGCACGCACCCACCCACCGCCAGCAGTGTTTTTCCACGGGCACCCCCCACTGCCAGCAGTGACCTGTGGCGTTCCTACGGATGCCCCACCCCAAACGTGTGCAGGGTGGGGGCGGGCGCCCATTTGAAAAGGGCCTTTACAGCAACCACACTCTCTCTGTACTGTCCTGGAGTTGTTAGACCACGCTTCAGCGCTGACTCTTCAGAGGGGTTGTGCTTGGAAGTGAAAAGGGGCGACACTGCAAGTGAGAATCAGCGATGGGCAATGACACCTTTTTGCTGTGAATGAAGATTTGGCACCTAACTCTAGTGTGGCACTTCAGCATGCAATCCCTTTGCACACCTGGACAAAGGAGGACTACGCTCTAAGCCAAGGATTTGCCTTTTAAAGGTCATTAAGAGGTCACTAGCTGACTTGGGGGAGAGGGGGAGATATAGCAATTTAAGCCGCCTGTACAAGAAGAGGGAAGGAGGGAGCTTCCCCCCTGGGGTTGTTACTCCAGTCCTTTTCAAATGAGCCGCAGTGCGTGGTGGATGGGTGTGTGCCCGCGGTGGGTGGAGGTGGATGTGCGGCCATTCCCATGGGCACACACCCATCTCCACGCATGGAGCAGCCGGCATTGGAGTCCGTTGCTACATGTGTGGGTGATGGCTGGAGACGCAGCTCCACCCACCGCGAGCGCCATTCCCATGGACCCACCGCAGGCAGCATTTGCACGGGTTCCCGTGTGACAAGGGGCTCCTTGTTCTGCCTTGCAAGAATGAGGATCTAGAGATGTTTCTTCAAGGTTATTTTACCACAATGTGGCTTTTGAATATATTTGACTAGATTTTAAACAGCATAAAGGAATGGAATAGTTGTAATTTTTATAACCTGCCCTAGAATGTTTGACTGTTCCGGTAGTGTGTGTGCATGTACTGTATACGTGTGTATGTTCTATTGCACTTTTCCATGCTTGTGCTATTTGTAAAGTAGGAGCCTCAAGAGACTATTCTTCATGTATCAGTTGTCCGCTGCCAGTCACAAATAAAAGGAACAAAAGATGTAAAGTAGATTTACTTTGTGACTACTATTTCCTTTTGCTTATGCAGGAAAAAATGGCTATAATTTGTAAATATCTCTTGATCTTAATATGGCTCCTTGAATTTATTGAAAGCAATTCATTTCATAATGATCATTTTTTTACCCCCTAACTTTGCTCTGTTTTAAATTTCAGTCTGATGCACATGTAAATAATTGGGACATATATACACAAATAAGGAGTTTGTGTTTGCCTTTTGGAAAATCTGTCTAAAGTAAGCTGTATAAAATTAGCTCTGTTTCTGAATTTTGAAGAAAAATCCTGTTTCAGGAATGGGAGAACTGTGACAGAGTTTTGTTTGTACCAAGACCATAATGTTGCCGCACTCATTCTAACCTACCATCGCCGTGCGAAAGTACAAAGTACTGGAGAGCGTGCCACATCAGTGATGGCAGTTGACATGTCATTTTACATTTAGATCATCAGAACTTTTGTATCTAGACATTCTGCTCCTTCAGTAGGACAAAAGCATCTGGATTTTTTTTTCAGGATTGTGTTAAATGGATTTTTTCCCTAAGTGGGTATTGATGACTGGCTTGATTGATCATCAGTTAATCATTGTTATTAATTAATAATGAAACCGTGTTTTAGCCTATTGCATGATTCATACTTTGAATGACAGAAACAATATTTAATATCATTAGGGCTGGTAATGTGTGGAGGTGTAGCTTGCCCTAGTAAATTAACTTCATATGGCATGGAAGGCACAGAATCGGTCTGTCACTTTTGTCAAGGAAAGAGAGATGGAGGACTGACTTCAATGGAAGTTAAATAGGATCCTAAAATAGTAAACCGAATCAAGCTGAGAGAGAATGTGGGTGCTGGCCACTGAGAATTAAGTACCTCAATTAAATCTCCAGATCACATCCATCTCAACTTGACAATGCAACTCTTTCAGGTAAGACCCAAGGAACATTCATGTGTGGAATGTGAAATCTTACATTAGTGCCCAGGAGACTCGGTCATGGAGACCCAAGTCCGAGTTATGCCAGGCACTGTGGAAATCTGTAACAAAAAGATAGCTAGCTTACAGGCTAGATATAAAATGGGTGGATATGACAGGCAGAAAAGAAGAGCACAAGGAAACAATGGGAAAGTATAGATCAAATTAATAGGCATTGGTTCTCGCCATACCACCTGCCCTGACCACTATCACATCATAGCAAAGGTGGGTTTTGAAGGAAGATAAAGGAGGGGGTGGGTGGATAAGAGAGAAGAAGCGTCTCTACACATTTAATAATAGGTCATAAGAGTGGCAGAGTGGATTTGGGTGTCAACATCTCAATGCTCAAAAAGAGAGAATGGGTGAAGGGTAGATTCTGGAGGCCATCACTGCTGATTTTGCTATGCCCATCCTGTAGTGAAACGAGATTAACAGCCGTAGACGTTGGAGTCTGGCACATCTCACAAACATTAAACGGACTTAATTTTCGTTAAAAGGAAAACCTGGCATTTTAAAATTGTGCTGATAATCTGCTTTGTTAAACTACATCCTTCTGACACCAGCGCTGGCATGTAAAGTTAAAAGTAGTATTTTCCTGTCTTGTTTGCTGCTGCTGCTGCTGCTGCATCTACCTGGTCTGTGATGTTGAGACCGACTACTCGACCCTTTCTGCGAATGGGTTTTTTTTAAGGTTCCGCTTAGGTGCCCTTGTTTTCTCACTGATAGCTTCACGTGAGTCTATGCATTGGCACCTAGAGTATCTACCTTAAATATATCCAGAGTTTGAATTTTTCTCAGATGGAGATGAACTGCTGGTTGGTGACTTCTCCAATCTCTTTATTTAAAGTCTTTCCCCATCCAAATGATAGACAACAAGGTGTCCACAAAAGATTGCATCTAACATTCTGGAAGTTTTCAACCTCTTGTATATTACCACCAGGCTTACATTTGAGTTGAATATTCTCCATTTCCATACATTGTAAGGCTTAGTAGATTCTGTGGATGAGTGAATACTTCAAATCTGCTTTATGGTGGTAGCCTGCACGGAAACAGGCTGCAACAATGGCTAGAGGCCCCACCAAGGTCTCTCCCGCCTGCAACAAGTGTCGATGGGTACACGGGATCCATTCCTTATTAACTCCCTAAGAGCAGGGACGTGAGCTGACCAGAGTCGGAGGTTCTGAAGGTGATCACGTCTTTGCTATTGTTATCAAGAAGCATGAAGCATTGTGGAGGATCTAAGTGCTGGCAGTGGAATACGTAAAAGTGTCTTAAGTGGACACCATGAGAGTCGAGCAGAGAATTCTAGAGCAGAGTTGTCCAATTTCTTGGTAACTGTAAGCCGGGTCACCACTCGGCAGCTTGCTGGCAGGGCAGATGGTGCACAAAGTGTCTAAATAGGCTATGATGTGGAGGGGGTACATGGGGGCCTGATGGATCTGGCTACCAGGTTTCCAGTTGGACAGACCTGACATAGGACAATGTTCTCTAGTATTGCTGCAAGAAGGAAATCGCGGCTGAAGCCACAGGGAGCAGATTTGCGTGCCTTGATGGCACTAGCCTCTGCACCATGTACTAGAAGTAAATTTTGGGGAGCAAATGGACAAAGCAGCAGTTAGGCCCTCCCTTGGCAGTTTTATGTTTTGGAGTTAAAGGTCATATACTCCCTATTGGTTTGGAGAGGTATTTGCTATTAGGCATCTTACACAGTTGGACCGCTCTTCTAGGGTTATTATTATTATACATTGAAATCAGTACAGCTGTTAGTTCTGTGGTGGAAGAGTGTACTAGAGATCCACAGAAGGTGTTTCCTTGCCAGGCCTCGCTAGATTTCAAGCTGACTTGTCTCCTGCTGGCTGGAGAAGACTGAACACCTAACATCCGGACTGGTGTCTAGAGAGACTCCTAGAAAGAAAATTCTTGGACAAAGAATCTAATTTTCCTTTCCACTTGAATCATTCAAATTCACACCAGTAGTTTTCCTGACTTTGGTCCCAGTTATTCCTTTTATACTTCTAGGTGTGGAAACGATCCAAAAGTGTGCCCTCCTCCACACTCCTGTTGTGAAGTAGCTGTGTCAAAGAACGCTGAGTGAGTGTGGGCTTTTGGCTAGTAGAAGCCTGGAAGCTGGTTCCTGTGGATCTTTTGTTGACTTGTGCATGACTTTTGTCCCCTAACTTTTGAATCCTTACAAATACATGTTTTTCATGCACTGATACCTTTAAATATTTGCAGTTTTGTGAAGGACGTTTGGCTGACAAGATGAAAAGAAGAGCAAAATATGGACTTCAGTAGGTTTTTTGTATTGGATATTTTGTTTGGTCTCTGACTCTAATAACTCCAATTCATAACAGTTACATATCACTACAAAGTATATTTGAATTTCTCTGTGAATAGCATTACAGTTCGTTTAAAGTAGTAAGATCAGGGTATCCATTTGTAGTTGGTTTAAAAAATGAAGGTTTTACTGTAAAACCTTAGTTCTTCATGGTTTAACATTGATCTAAAAGGTTGTATCCATTGTTGGACACTCTATAAGCATCCTTTGACTTTTTCTTTCCCCTTTAAGGTGGTGCAATCCCAAAAGGCCAAAGAAGAGGGAAAAATAGTTCAGATTCGTCGAAGATGAGAGTAAATGTTCAGGGGAGAAAACGATTACCTTCTACAGAAACCACAGGCAATAGCAGAGAAGACCAGGAAAAAAAGAGCAAAACTACTGACAAGGAAAAAGCTGAGCTTTCCCCCCAGGTAATGACTTTTGCTTATGGGTAAACCTTTTTACCTTAGTTATTACTCAGGGCTCTGTAGCGACAGGGCAAGGGGGAGACTGCCTTTGTGGCGCGTGTCCTCACTACACTGACTGTCCCTAGTGCCTCTGGCACACCCGGAGCTGGGCCGCTGTTGGCAACAGGACGTTGGGTTGGATGGGTCGTTGGTCTAGCCCGATCTGGCAGCTCTTAGACACGTCTGTGAAGTGTAAACTGGGCGTAGTTGCATTATTCACGGGTTGTGGCTGTGTTTTCCAGTAGTCCTCGGAATCATAGGGTTGTAAGAGTCCTCAAAAGTCCTCTAGTCCAATCCCCTGTTCAACAGCAAGAGGTCCTCTGCTCACAACATCATAGACCGATTCTCGCCCAGCTGGGTTTGAAAACCTCCCTGGGCAATTGATTTCAATGCCCGACAGTTCTCACAATTAGGATGTTTTCCCTAAGGTTGAATAGACATCTCCCTTGCTGTGATTTTAATCCCCTTCCCTCTTCTTCTGCCTTCTGTGATGGCAGTAGAGAACAAATGTTCACCATCTCGTTTGTGGTGTCTGTAGATATTTGAAACCTAGTGCCTTGTCGTCCCCCCTCCCCCCCTTAGTCATCTGCTCTTTAGGGTGAGCACCCCCCCATTCTTTGAGCCTTTCCTCACAGGGCTTGCCTTCAAACCCCTTGATCTTTGGTCGCTCTCGCTGGAGAGAGCACTCGCTGCTACCAAAGCAGGCATCCGCAGAGCCGCCTTTCCATTTTGACTCAGTTTTACAGTATTTTGGCGGAGTTATTTTTGGCATCCCCCAACTTTTGGCAATCGTGCACATGCCTTGGAGCTAACCTTCCCCAAATGATATAACTGAAAGGACCCAAACCCTGAAATAATTAACTAAGAAAGAACGGCTCTCCGATGGTGGAACAGAGAGCGGTTATTATCCACCCTGCCAGTTTGAGTTGGGTAAATTCAGTGGGTTTGCCTTTTTCCGAGGAGCCTTTTCAGTTGTAGACACCTGGGAATTCTGCCCCTGACTCCCTGTGCCCCCCTCTCCTGGTCTCTCTCATGTGAGCCCAAGGCTAGTGTGTACAGACTGGAGCACTTTGGGGTGGTCCGGAGCCCAACAGGGCTCCAAGTAGCCAAGATAACACCCAAGGGCTTGGGCCCTTTCTATCTGAGAGACCGCCTCACTCCTCAGGTGATCCTTGCGGTCCGCCGGGGGCGCCTTCGTGGAGGTCCCCTAGGTTAACTGGGGACCCACGATGGAGAGAGAGTTCTTGATGGCCGCACCACGGCTGTGGAACTCCCTCTCGGAGGAAGCTCACATGGCTCCTAGTCTGCTGGCTTCTGCTGGCCCTGTAAAACCTGGCTGTTCACCCAGGCCTTTGGAGAAGGGAATGGGTAGGGTGGGAGGGAAGATGGTGTTTTAATCCGACTGTTTTACCCTTATGTGTGTTGGTTCTAGGTTCCCTCTCTTGTTTATATTTTTATTGTTTTTATGGTTTTAAAATGTATTTTGTAAGCCGCCCTGAGCCGTCTGTTGACAGCAGGGGTGATATATAAATGTAAATATAAATAAAAAATAAAAAGGTGCAATTCTCAATAGTAAAGTTACCACACCCCAATATAAGGTTTTTAACCCTCCAACGCAGAGCATATTCATTTATAAAGCAATTGATGAACCAATGCCAAAACTTTACTAGGAACTAATTTCATGCACAGACACCCTAACACTGATAAAATGGGTGTGTTAGGACACGGACCCACTCCATGAGTGAATATTGGGGGCCGGTACCCCAATATCCAAACCATCTCTTAAATTTAGAGGGAATTAGCCAAATTGATTAAAAAGGGGCCGCGCATGCCCACTGGGATCAGTCTGAGGATGTGATGCACTGCCAGCTGGCTGGAATCTCCCTCCTGCACCCTGACACAGAAAGGGAATACTCTGATACAAATAAGGGAGGTTTATTGACACAAGACTAGGTATTGCATTCAAATACCCTCCCACCCGAACACAATTGATATATACACACAGTATTTCACAAGCAAACCCCTCCGGTCTGGTTACTCTGGTGTAGGTGGGCGTTGCATGGGAGGGGAAAAGGGGGAAATAAGCAATATTACCTCTCCAATCCTGTTGAAAAGTGACAGGTAACTCTGTAGATCCAGTGGCGTTTGGAGGAGGTCGGGGCGGGAAGAGGCTTGAACAGACGAAATGAGAGTAATGGTCTGGGAGAGATCCTTGAGGCAAGCACGCACAGAGTAACCGGCTTGTGTTGCGTTCAAGAATGACCCAATTTGCTCATGGGGGCCAGGGCAGTTATAGGGTTCTGTGAGGCGGGAAGAGGGGTCTCAAAGGTGCACAAAAGGTGGGCTAGGGCTGACAAAGGAATCTTTACATGATGTGTTGGGGTAACAAAGCCTTGGAGGATTTCAAGGGGGGGAGGAGAGGAGAGGGCAGGATGAACCTGAGGGCAAAAGGGAGTTTCTATTAAAGATTTCACTGGGGGGCATGGCAAGATGAATATGAGAGCCAAAGAAAGTTTCTATAAACAGGGGAATAAGGCTATTTTTAGACGGGCGTGAAGTGATCAGCCCCATGATTGAAACTCTGGGGAAGCAATAGATCAGGCGGCCATGGAGGGCTCATCTCAAAAGAGGGAGGCCACCTGTTTTTGGCTGCTCCATTGTTTACCCAGGAGCCTCCCTTGTTTCATTCTTATTCCTTCCAACCAGACCGGTTTTGCAAAGGGCGTTTTCTTTTTCTCCTTTTTTCCCCCTTCCGTTCCCCGGCACCCATTGACCTGTGTCTCGTGGGGTTCTGCCGAGGGGAGGGGGTGGGGTCTCTGGTTTTGGAGGGGAAATGGTGGTGTTCCTAACAGGTGTTACATTTTACTATGCATGTTGCAGGGCTGCAGATGTGCTCTGTCCTGTAACATGTATAATAAAATGTAACACCAATTTTTATCAATGTCTGTGTGAAAAGGGCCATAGGTAGGTGCGCAGTGACTCAGGCCCTTTTCACACAGGCTGTGTGGAGTGGAGGTGGGTGTGCTCCCGTTTTCACAGGCAGGCACCCATCTCCACACATGGAGCCTCCTTCGTCTGATGGCTCCGTGCATGGATGACGCAAGGAGGTGGGTGTTCGCTGGTAGCATGCACGCATCCCCAACCACCACCCGTAGTGTTCCCATGGGCCCACCCCCACCCACTGGTGGGGCATTTACACGGACGGTTCCCTCTATCGCACACCCAGCAGGGGTGCGTCCGTATAAAAAGGGCCTCAGTGTGCACAGTCTGCTCTACTCCCCAACAGAGCATGGTGTGCTGAGTAGGGAGGAGGAGGTCAGATGGAATTAACATGTCATTGTCATATTAACAAAAGTGGGGCGGGGGGGGGAGGAAGGGGGTTGTGCACAGGCAGGGCCCAGTGGTCCCAGTTTGCTTATGTCTAATAACAATAATATATTCCTAGTGCATTTCACTCATTAGAAGCTTAGCTGCTACATCCTGAGATTCCTGAACTTTATACTGTCCCTGATAGGGGTCGTTCCTGGAAACTGGACTGAAACTGGAAACCGGCATCATTCCCGGACTGTCCAGACAGTTCTGGATGCTTGGCAACCCTATGCTCAGTTCCCATAGGTGGTATCTACTGTTGACTGAGAGTGGCTGCATGATCATAGCGCGCAACATTTCTGAGTTTCTGTGGTCTTGAGCAGTTTCTGTGGCGGTTTGCAAACTGCCAAAATGCAGCAAAAAATTGTGAATGCAGAAATTACAGGGTCCCGATTATGCAATGTGCATATGTAGCCTTATGTCTCTATATTTCCCATTTCATAAAAAAACCTTCTGCAATATTGGCCCTTTTTACACAGGCCGCCGCGCAGGGAGGTGTCATTGTGCTCCACGGTTCATGTACGGTGTGTGTGGGGAGGATGTAGACACACACCCATCTACACCCACCTCTACCCATCAACACGCATGGAGCAACCGCCGTTTTCTCCGTGCGCGGAGGTGGGTGTAGATGGCTGTGCGTGTGAACGCGCGTGCGCACACACACACACCACCCAAAGTGGGATTTACACAAGTGGCACCCACGCATGAACACCCATGGTGTTTATGCGTGGGTGCCACCCGTGTAAAAAGGGCCATTGTTTTCCCCATTTCATTTTCTTACAAACGTAAACATTTTAAAGAAATTGCTGCTTGTGGTATAAAAATTACTATCTATAGCAGCGGTAGGCAAATGGTCGCTCATGAGCTGCATGTGGCTCTAGCCAGAAGTGGCTTCCTAGGAGTGTGTCTATGCAGCTCCCTCAGAAGCAAAAAAAAAAGCTGAGCTGCCATTTTTGCTGCTGGAGCCTCCTGGGGGTCTTGGGAGCAGGGGCAGAATGTCCTGAGCAACTATTGCTGCTGCCCAAACCTGCCAGACTGTCTCGGAGTTGGTGTTTTGACGTGGGGAAAATGACACTGCCCTGTTCCCAGGACAGAGGGAAGCTGATGATCAGTGCAAAGCATCGTGTGCCTCTCGGTTTTATTAAAATGTTAGTCTGTAGCTCTTGGGCTGGGAATGTTGCCCCAACCCCTGATCTATAGCCACAAACTAAAGCTACATTTAATCTCTGCGTTAATGAGATTCCCCCAAAACACATTTGCCTTTGAGCTTTCCTTTTTTTTTTCTTTTTTTTTTATTAACGTGTATTTTAAAAGAAAATACTCTCTTGATTTGGGAAGTTTGTAACTATAAACATTGAAAGGGTTTGTCATCCTGTGCTTAATTAAGATTTTTTTTTCTAGCTATGCATTTTCAACCCTTAAACTACACAGTAATCGGTTCACATTGTAAAGACTGACCACAAATTATTTTCTTCCAGCGGTAGCTGGAAGAAACTTAAATGCACAACCACTCTCCATTATAAAAATGGGACTGCTGAAGCCCTGATTTTGAGGAAACCGCTTGGGCTACATTTCTGAAAATTTATCCATGGCTATAAGTTGTGAGGACCATCATATGCACAAAGTTTGAAGAAGATCCATCAGGAAAATAAAATGTTACGACTGTTTAAGTTAATTGCTTGTGGTCAAAATGCAAACGTCCTCACGGTTTTGAATCATCAATATCTCCTCCCCTTGGATGAGTTGAGCCCCCAAACATCACAGACATGGAGCATGAGATCAATAACTGCTTATGTAATATAGTGATTGGTGCAGCCAAAACCGAGTTATTAGTGATTAAAAAATCGGTTCTGCAGCCTCGTGCATGCTCAGTTGAGCAGCTGCTGACCTGAAAGGTACGTGACTCTACTTTTAAAAATCTCACAACTTTATGAGAAGGCAGCTCCAACACAAAGACTGTAATTTAAGCTCTAGTCAGTTTCATGTCAGTTACACAGCGCCCCGCTTCCCTGCCGCCTGGAGAGGGCAGAGGAACCGAGGCAGAAAGCGGGGCGCTGTGTAACTGACATGAAACTGACTGGAGTTTAAAGTGTGTGTGTGATGGAGCTGGCTTCTGAAAAATACGTGATTTTTAATAGTAGGATTTTAAATCTACTTTTTAAAATCCCATATCTTTCACGTATCTTTCAGAATCACGTATCTTTCAAAAGAAAGATGGTTCTTTTTCAGAATAACTGCCCAGGTTATTGCATGAGGAGAACATGATCTTTTCTTAGGGCACTCTTTCTTTGCAGGGTGCACACGGTAGGAGGGAAGTGGAGGGGGGATTGCAGGGCCGGCCCTAGGCATGTGCGACATGTGCGGTTGCACATGGCACCGTGGGAGCCAGGGCCCCGCTCCTGGAGCCTGGTCTGTTGCTCCGGCGGATGCAGCGCCGCCTGAATTCAAAATCCAGGCTGGCCCCGCCCCCGCTGTCAGAGCTGCTAGCCCTAGCTCAGCTGTAACCCTGCGGGGGGTGGGGGGAAGAAAGTCTCTCCCCTCCCCCCCATCCCCACGCCTTCCCTGCCTCACCACTTTCTGTGGGCCCCGCATACCCCAGCCCAGAGAGCCAGGATTCGGAACAGAAGGTTCTTTGAGCTGGCTCCTAACGTTCTCACAAATGGGTTTGTACTTGCGCACCCTTCTCTTACCGGCAGAGACCAAGCTCACTAGTTTTGAAAAACCACATGACAGTCTCGAGGCCCACAGTATAGAAGGTACCTTCCTGCCCAAACCCAACAGTTCCTTCCAACTCTAAGCGTGCTTGAAGAAAATTCCTTTGCGGCGGCGGAAGGGTGGGTATTTGTGAGAATGTTCTGAGCCATCTCGCAGAACCTTGTTTACAAGGTAGCAACCATCCGTTCTTCTTTGAGTGGTTCTGCCCATTCTCACAAATGGGAGAGTACCAGGCCTAGATGAAGGCGGTGGGGGAATTGTCTTATAGAATAAAAACAACATACCTCTGCAAGCAAAAAGTGTGTAAGTTTATTCTGTCAACTTAGTTTAAAAGTTCCTCTTCTTTTTTTTTTTTTTTTTTTTTAAAATGACAAACCCATTGTAAGTAAAGTAGATTATTGTCTTAATTACAGAATTCAATATAGATATTGCCAGAGAGGTGTCACATTCAGAATGGAGATGTAAAGCATAATTCTTAGTGAATGTATGCGGGGAACTCCAGGTCGCAGCCCTGCCTATCTCGAGAGGAGAGATGTTGCAAAATGCTGCTGTAGAAACACCCATACATCTGAGAGAATGAGCCTTTAAATAAGGCGGGGGTGGACTTCCTGCCTGCTCATAGGCAAAGGAGATCAAATGCACTAACCATTTTGAGATAGTTTGGGATTAAACTTTTTGCCCTAACTTGGGAAGGGAAGGGGAGAGGAACAAATTGTCAGTCCATCTGCACTGCTGGGTCTTGTCTAAATAGAGCAGGACCACTCTCTTAACATCCAAAGTGTGAAATCTGTTTTATTGTTTTTATATTTGCTGTTCATCACCCCGGGCTACCCTGTGAGGGGCGGGATAGAAAATTTGTATAAATAGAGGTCGTCTGGGCATGCGTGAGTGAGCAGACGTGTGTGCCTGAGCTCCCTCCCGACCCGAAGTAAAAAGAAGGAAAAAAACAGTAAATGCCTCAACAAAAGTAAGAAAAAAATAGTCACAAAAGAAAAGGGAATGAGCCAGAACAAAAAAAAACGAATCAGAAAGCATAAGTGAAAAGTCTGGGTTCCCGCAGCGAAGCGTGCAAAGGGGAGAGGCCCCCATTAACAAAATGGCGACAGATAAGCAAGACAATGCCGAGGACCTGGCCACAACAAAGCAAGTCATTGAACTATTTAAATCAATCAAAGAAGATTTAGGGATAAACAAAGAGGGGATTACAGCAATCAAGGCTGGCCTGGGGGAGCTAAAATCGCAGATGGAAGGTATAACAAAGAGAATAGAGGAGATGGAAACCAGAGTAAGCGAACATGAGGACAGGGAGAACAACCATGAAGAAAGAGTAACTCGCACAGAAGCTGAAGTAAAAATTTTACATGAGAAATTGGAGGATTTGGAAAATCGCTCCAGGAGAAACAACTTAAGAATCATGGGGGTACCTGAAGGATCAGAAGCAGTGGGAGTGGGTGACCTAGTGCAGCGAGTTATGCAAGAAATATTTCCTGAAAAACAGGAATTACACCAGCTGGAGCTAGAAAGAGCACACAGGTCCCTTCGCCCCAAACCTAAAGACCAGGATCCCCCAAGAGCACTGATTGTAAAATTTCTTAGATTTCAAGCTAAAGAAAACATATTGAGAGCAGCCAGAAACACTAAACATTTGAACTTCCAGGGACAAAAGATAACAATCTTCCCAGATCTAGCCTTTGAGACAGTACAGAAAAGGAAAGCTTGGAGAAAATATCTAGACATCTTCCATAAAAAGGGAATTAAAGCACAAGTGTTTTTCCCAGCAAAGTTCTCATTTATCTACAAAGATAGAAGAAGATACTTCACAGAACAAGAAGACTTGCAGAGATTCATAGAAAAAAACCTTAAAGAAAATAATTGAGAAGCAAGATACTGGACTAATTAATATTTGGTGACTATGTAAATATATAAGAAGAGAGGTATAAAATGAGGAAAATGTTAAAATAGGGTTGGGAGGGAGTGGGGAGCCTACATCACACGTTACTCCAGTTTAAGGGGACCTTTGGAGAAGAAGCTGTTAGAGGGATTGTTTAAAGTTTGAAATTGAAGGGGGGAACTGTTTATTTTTTGTTTATTTAGAGGGGGGAATAAAGGGGACAGAGAGATGGTGTTAGAAAAAGGATATGGAGGGAGGGGGGAGGGAAATAAGGGGAATAGAATAGACAATAACTATAAGACCAACAAAAACATAGTGAACAGAAATGAAAAAAAGAATAGAGTGAAACTAAACAGAACTGAAAGAAAAGGGAAAAATCCACACTGGATATATTATAGAGGAATTGAGAAGGTAAAGCAGAAAAGAAAAGAAAACAAATACTATGCAAATGGATAAGCTTAAAGTAATTTCTTTTAACGTTTGTGGGCTTAACAACCCAATAAAACGTAAAAGGGTATGGCAACTCATAAAAAAAACACAGCCACACATATTTATGATACAAGAAACGCATTTGATTATACAAGACAATTATAGATTTAGTAATAAAGAATATAAAATATACTTTGCAAATGGAGGGGAAAAAAAGGCAGGAGTCTTAATAGGCATATCTAAATCCTTGAATATGCAAATTAAAGAAATAAATAAAGACGATCAAGGCCGAGTACTGATAATCAAAGGTCTGATAGGACAGGACAATTATACTATGGCATCAGTGTATGCTCCCAATAATAACACCAGAGCATTCCTAACAAAACTGATTCCAGAGATTACAGAAAAAATAGAAGGAAGAGCCATCATATGTGGAGATTTTAATTCCCCATTAACTTCTATGGATCTGTCTACTAAAGCACCCCTGAATAAGCAACAAGAGAAAATAAAAAAAGTAATTGAAGATAACCAATGGAGAGAAATTTGGCGAGTATTCCATCCACAAGAGCAGGGGTTCACGTTTTATTCAAATCCCCATAAAACATCATCAAAGATAGATCACATACTAGTTAATCAAGAACTATTGCCCATTTGTGAGAGAGCATATATACAGCTTATACCCCTATCAGATCATAACGCAATAGTTGTAGAAATAAATACAAAACTCAACAAAAAAGAAACCACACAGAATTGGAAACTCAATTTTTTTTATTTAAATAACAAATGGATTCAGGAAAAAATACAAGAAGGCATACAGGAATATATGCAGAATAATGACCAGCCAGGGATGTCTATAATGACTATATGGGATGCAGCAAAAGCAGTCCTGAGGGGACAGTTTATTTCACTGGGCGCACTCCTAAGAAAGGAAAAAGGAACACAAATTAATCACCTTTACCTGCAGATAAAACAATTAGCAAAACAACCTGCAATAAATGCAGAAAAAATAACTGAGATGAAAACACAGATAAATTTACTAGAGACAGAAGCTACAATTAATAAACTTAGATATGCCAAAGCATACTACTTTGAAAAAGCAAACAAAGCCGACAGGGTCCTGGCATGGATGATTAAAAAAAAGAGACAAAAGTTAGACATTCCATATATAAGACAGAATCCAGAAGCAGAAATGCTTAAAGGTAAAGAGAAAGAGCAATGCTTTCTTGAGTTTTATAATAAAATATATAAAACCACAGAGCCCCCACAAAAGAATATAAACGAATTCCTAGACAAGATCAAGATACCTAAAATTAACCAGGCCCAAAAAGAGTTCTTAAACAGAGATATAGAAGAAAAAGAAATCAATGATGCCATTAAAAACCTACCCCACAATAAAGCCGCTGGACCAGATGGATACCCGTGCGAATTTTACAAAACATTTGCAAAAAACTTAACCCCAATATTAAAAAGAGTATATAACGAAACAATTAGACAACAAACAATGCCAGATACATTCTACGAGGCCAATATTATGCTGTGCCCAAAAGAAGGAAAAAATAAGGAACTATGCGGTGGGTACAGACCAATCTCATTGATTAACACAGACGCAAAAATATTCACAAAAATCTTGGCAGAAAGACTAAAGTTAATCATACCTGAAGTAATAGAAAAAGATCAAACAGGCTTTATGCCAGGCAGACTTGGCATTGACAACATAAGGAAAGTTATTGACCTCATAACACATATAAAGTCAAACAACACACCAGCGGCCATTATCTCGCTAGATGCGGAGAAGGCCTTTGATTTTGTGGAACACAATTTTTTGTTAGAAACGATGAAAAGAATGGGCATGGAAGGAAACTTCCTTGAGTGGGTTAAGATAATATACAAGAAACCCAAAGCCAAATTAATTTTAGATGGAAAAACAACACCTGAGTTCAAATTGACTAGAGGTACTCGGCAGGGATGTCCCCTATCACCACTTTTATTTAATATAGCCATTGAACCTCTTGCCATTGCTATAAGATCACAGCAACAGATTAAAGGAATACAGATTCAGCAAAAGGAATTCAAAGTTGCAATGTATGCAGATGACATGATGCTCAGTCTAACAGATCTCCCTACATCCATTCCAAAATTAATAGAGACTATTACGCAATTTGGTGGTGTGTCAGGGTATAGAGTGAATATAGATAAATCCCAAATGTTACTCTTCCATGAAGAAAAACTAAATGCAATTGAAAAAGAGAAAGCAACACCTTTTAAGATACAAGACAACTACATCAAATATCTGGGAATAAACATCCCCAAAAAATGCAAAGACCTATATAAATTAAACTTTGCCCCTCTATTAGAAGAAGTTAAAAGGAAAGAGGAGGAGTGGAAAAAATTACAACTATCATGGATAGGTAGAATAAACTTAGTAAAAATGGCCCTACTACCAAAATTACTTTATACATCATTTGCTCTACCAATTAGAATCCCTAAAGAATATTATGATACAATAAACAAGAACATTGCAAGAATAATATGGCAAAGAAAAAAACCACGAGTCAGGAGATCAATACTATACACAAGAAAGGATAAAGGGGGCCAAAATATGCCAGATATAAAAATGTACCATTGGGCCTCGGCCCTTAGAGGAATAAAAATATGGTACCAAAATGAGATACATCCAGACTGGTTAACAATCGAAAAAGAATACTATGGAATTAATACGTTTGTGGGTATATTAACTGATGGACAGCAGCTGCAGACTCCAAGAGGAAGAGAACATCCATTTGTAGACCCTACGTTACAAATTTGGGAAGCATGCTTTAAAAAAGCAGATCTCTTAATTGATAAATCACCTTTTACACCTATATTTGGCAAGTGGACAAAAATAGCGGGGATCCCCACAACTTTAAAAAAACAATGGGGAAAAAAAGGACTAAAATGGGCTACACATTTATTTGTGGGACAAGAGTTTTTAACTCTAGATACCATAAACCAAAAAATTGACCACAAGATTGACTTTATGATATATGCAAAAATCAGAAACAAATATACTTTAAAACAAGACAAAACACATTACATACGAACACCACATGAATTAGAAAAAATCCTATATAGAGATCCCTCTCAGCTGCATGTGCTGTCCAAGATATATAGAGTAATATACACAATATATAACTTACCTGATGCGGGCTATGTGGCAACCTGGGAAGAAGACCTACAGGAAAAAATAGAAAAAAAAGATTTAAAAATAATGTGGCAAATAATGCATAAGTCTTCACGATCATTGTCGGTATTAGAACCGCAAATAAAAACAATTTACAGAATGTATTATACGCCACAACGGTTACAGAAAATGAATGAGCAATACCCACAGCAGTGCTGGCAAGGATGTAAAGAAGTCGGAACATGGATGCACTGCTGGTGGGAATGCCCGCACATAAAGGACTTTTGGATACAAGTCTGGACTTACCTAAAACAGATAGCACAGCAAGACATCCCATTTACGCCAAAGTTTGCCTTAATAGGAATTCAAACAAATCTACAAATCAGAAAGGAAAGGGAAATGGCATGTCAACAAATTAGACTGGCAGCGATATATACAATAGTTAGAAACTGGAAATCCACAAGAAAACCTTCAATTAAACAGTGGAAGCAGAGACTTTGGTGGACACTTACCATGGAGAGAATACAAGCAGAACTGCATTCGGACTTGGAAGGTTTTTATGCAGTGTGGAACTACATATGGGAATTGCTCCAAACTGAGGTTGAGTTGCGTGAGAGACAATTTTCACTATGTTTAAATAAAATATGAAAGTTATTGATAAGTTACTTAAATAGGGACCGAAGCTGTAACTCAGGTCCCTTAGAGATTGAGAGTATGTTAAGATAAGTAGAAGAGTTATTGGTTATTGTTAAACATTGAAAAAGAATAAAAAGAATTTAAAAAAAAAACCAATTAAAAAAAAAATTTGTATAAATAAATAAATTAATAAATAAATTAAATAAAATCTGGCTAGGATTTCTGACTCATGAGGTGGAGGGAGGAATACTGGGAGGACAATTTTTTGTGCCATATGTTTATTTTAGGGATAAACGACGGATGGAGAGAGATCTCTATCCTGTCTGGGAAGACCGAGAAGTAAGGTTCCTTGATAGATATAGCGGCAAGTTCACTCACCCACCTAAGGGACATGATAGCAACCAAAAAGGCATTCTTCAGAGACCAGTGGAACAGGTCAGATTGTTCTGCAGGTTCGAAAGGGTGTTTTGTAAGTTGATCTAGAACAAGGTTCAGAAAGAGAACACTGAGAAACGGGGTGTTTGTGAGGGGGAAACAAATTAATTAGTTCCTTAAGAAACTTTTTTACCAGAGGATGACCAAAAAGGGATTGGGAATTTGGGAAGGCAACACGCTGGGCTATTGCTGAGAGATGCACTCGTATAGAAGAGTGCGCAAGGCCCTTCTCAGCCAGGTCCAACAAGTATTGAAGGACTAGTGGCATGGTTACCTGATCTGCTGAAATGGATCTCCCAGATAACCAATAGGAGAATCTCCTCTATTTGGAATTGTATGATCTTTTAGTAGATTATTTCACATCCAGCACCGGATATAATTTAAGAACAATTTGGGATGGACAATTTAAGAATTCACCTGAAGCAGGGTCAGTGGTATGCAGCTATTGATCGAAAAGATGCTAATGTTCATGTTAGCTTGCATACCTCCTGTAGAAGATTCTTCCATTTCACCCATGACGCCATGCATTTTCAGTTTTGTTCATTACCATTTGGACTCTCCTTGGCCCCTAGGGTCTTTACTAAGGTTATGACCCCAGTCGTAGCTTTCCTTCGTAAGCAGGGCATTGCCATTTCCCCCTACCTAAATGGCAATGGGGGAATGGGGAGGCACATGGGGGCGAGTGCGGGCACACGGGGAGAGCGGGGGGCACGTGGTGGGAGTTGAAATGTGGTTTTTGTTCACTTGATGTGGAGTGTTTGTTTTGCTGCTGCATTTGGGAGATCTGTGGATACCTTTTGCAGCCTTGTGGGAATAGTTTGCTTTATGGTTTTCTGGTTTTTATATAGGTTTTGTTTACTTGATGATGTGGAGTGTTAAATACTAATTCCCCCCCAACGCACATGTAGCAGAGGGTGAGGGGGAATTAGTATTTAATGCCCCGTGATTCAATTGAGGTTTTGAAATCCTGAGATGTAACTGTTAGTCTGGTGATTCATGGGCCTTAAAATCCACCCTCCCCCGCACACACAGACGCAGCAGAGGGCAAGAATATTGCTTCAGAAGGGACTTCCGAAGCAGGAATTGGGGTCCCTCCAACACACATGCAGCAAGTTCCTTCTTTCTGAAGCAGTATTCTTGCCCTCTGCTGCGTCTGTGTGTTGGGGAGGAAAGCCCCATGAATCACAATTTTTTCTTTTTTTAAAAAACCACACAGAAACCACATGCAAACTGTGTTTTGTTGCAATCCTTGATCTGGTGTAAAAATGGTGACTGGTGAATCCATCTGTGGTTTTAAATGGAACCAATGATGATCTTGCATGGTTATGCAGAATGCATGGCATTGTCAGTCCTGCTCAGTATCATGAACTACTGGACTCAGGCTGTGACTTGGGTGCTTTACAAGGATGAGTTCCTGTGGTTTGGGTTCTTTACATGTATACAAATTGTATACACTTCATACAATGAACTTAACAATGTGACTGTAGAGAGCATTATAGAATTTGTTGTACAGAATGCAGTTATGTAGAAACAGACTTAATGCACTCTTCAAAAATTGTTAATTGTCGAATTATGATGATAAACTAAAGTTGAATAATGAAAAAATGTGAGAGTGTAATTATTGATAAAAATGAATAAAAGTATGTATGGTAAGGAATTAAGTACATATATTAGATTTATGTTGATGAGGATAAAATATTAAATATCAGATTCTGAAATTTCCATGTTTTTTGGCATTTGTCTTGTTGCAATGTATGGAGTTGAATGTTTTTTAAATTGTAATTGTAATTTGTATGTGTTTTGGGGTTTAAGCTAGAGTCAAAATGATATTGTGATGTTTTCGAAGAGGAAAGTTTTTAGTTATAAAAACTGTTGTGCATTTAAGGTTAAGTCTTTTGTTTTGGTGAATTAAAACGTATTTTAAAATGCTAACCTTGAAATGAATTCCTCAAGAATATTTTAAGACGTTTAAGTTAATTTCTTGCATACAATATTCGGCTTCATTTAAGAACATAAAGCTTGTCAAGAGGCCAAAGGGTGTTTTTAAATGTGGGCAGTATGTATTAACATAATTTTGAGGGGGAAGACAGGATGTAGCATTTTACACAGAAGTGTCTACAAGTCTAGAAAAAAAGTTAGCTCCGAAGTACTTTTAGATAACGGAAGCANGAATGCCCTCTCCATTGTGGCCCCCCGCTTAACACGGGGGACCTCCAAGAAGGCACCCCCGGCAGACTAAAGGAGCCGCTCTGGGGCATGGAGGGCGAGGCAGTCCCTGAGGTATGAGGGGTCCAGACCGTGAAGGGCCTTAAAGGTCAGTACCAAAACCTTGAACCTGGCTCGGCACGCTCTTTGGCAACCAGTGCAGAGTCCGGAGCACAGGTGTTATGTTCTCCCAAAGGTCCGTCCCCGAAAGGAGCCGGACTGCCGCATTCTGCACTAGCTGCAGCCTCCGCACCAGGAACACGGGCAGCCCCACATAGAGCGCATTGCAGTAGTCCATCCTCAATTGTGCCTACACTCAAGGCTACTGCTGCTGATCCCAGAGCCCGTCGCCCTACCTGGCATGGGCAGACTTCGGCATCATAGCACGCTCAGGATGGGAGCATCCCTATGTGCCTCCACTCCCACCAAGGGCAGTACCGACAGCAACTATCTCCCGCCCGCCACTTTCAGAGGCGGGCTCGGCACCAACCCCCCAGAACACCGGTATGGCGGATACTAGACACTATACATCAGCGCTACCAGAAGCTGTAACTACACAACCACGAGAATACACCCGACACAAAAGGTTAGCACCCTCGGGGGCCACAGATTTATTAACCTCGCTATTGGGGAACCCAAGGGATGAAGCAGTACCAGCTCCAGTTACAGTAGCTTCCCCAGGGAGATCAGTATCTCGGTCATCTTCCTCATCCTCACCATCTCTGGAGGAAGACAAAACAATATCCCCACCCACCCTTCCTGATGCCATATCGGATCCATATCTATCCTTTGCAACGGAGGACTCCAAGGCCTTTCAGGCGATGCTACGGAGAATGTCATCCTCCCTCCCCAAACTCCCCACCAGGGTAGTCAAAAAGTCCCAAACTGGACCAATATTTGGGATCCTAGGAGCAGGTGAGTCGGGCTGCATAATGCTACCATTATTAGAACAGCTGATGGAACCTGCCTCAGTGATTTGGAGCAAGCCCGCATCTGTGACACCCACTAATAAGCTAGCGGACTCTTTATACTCTGTCCCCAAAGAAGGGCCGCAGATATTCCAGAAACATCCACCCCCAATTCTCTAGTGATTGCCGCAGCATCAGTAAAATCCCAAGTTGTGTGTGTGTGTGTCATCTCCATTGGATAGGGAGGGAAGGAGATTAGATGTATTGGGAAGGAAAATGTTTTCCTCGAATTCCCTGTCATTTAGAATAACCAACTATGCCTCAGCACTGGTTATGGTCACAGCTTAGCAGCACCACAGACCCGAACCAGATAGCAGCCCTCCCAAAAGAGGGCATGCAGATGGCCCAATTTCAGCTGACTGCAAACATGCATATAGCTGATGCCAATGCCCGAGGTATGGCGTCCGCCATCGCACTCCGCAGGCATGCATGGCTTCAGTCCACTGCACTGACGCAAGAAAATAAAACCAGAATAGAGGACTTACCTTTTGACTGTGAAGGGCTCTTCGCCGCATCTACAGACGACACCCTAAAAAAGATCAAAGAAATGAATCAGATGGCCAGGTCTACAGGGATTATACGCACCATCTGTAAAAATATCCTATCCTACCCCTAATCCTTATGCCTTCTCACCCAGAAGACCCACCTATCCCTCGTATAACTACAACACTGGAAAGTGGTTCCAACAACAGACCCCTTTTCAGTACCACCAACCACAAGGCCCCCAGCAGCGNCCTCTCCTTGTCTCCCCCTCCTTGTCTTTTAGATTGTAAGCCACAGGCAGGGACCGCGTCTGATTGTATGTTCTGTACAGCGCCAGGTTTTGCAACTGGCGCTTTATAAATGTTTAATAATAATAATAACAGCCCAGTACTACTCCTGCTTGCCAAACAAAAACGTCTTGCATCATCTTCGGAAGATGAGTACACTGACGTTTAGACAAACCTGCAAGGGGGAAGGAGTTCCGTAATTGTGGGAAAACCACCGAGAACTCCTTTGTGCATGCCCTCATTTTAGAAACTTGGCGTGCAGTTGGTACCTGCAAGAGGGCTCTCCTAGTGGATTTCAGAGGCTGCGATGGAACATGAGGAAAGAGGAGGGTCTTTCCAATACTTGGGGCCCAAGCCATTTAGGGCTTTATAGGTCAAAACCAGTACCTTGAATTGTCCCCAGAAAGCTATTAGCAACCAGTGCAGACTCTGGAGCACCAGTGTAATGTGCTCCCGGCAACCCACTCCTGACAGAAGGCAGGCCGTCGCATTCTGCATGACCTGCAGCTTCTGAACAGTCACCAAGGGCAGCCCCACATAGAGTGCACTACAGTAGTCTTGTCTCGAGGTTATGAAGGCATGGATGATGGCCAGGTCTTAATCTGATTTTAGTTAGTCTTCTCACCAGATGGAGTTGGTGAGACACACTCCTGACAATCCAGGTGCAGCAGTGGATCCAAGAGCACCCCAAAGCTGCAAACCTAGTGACCAAGGGATGCCTGACTCCATCAATAACTGAAGGACTATATTTTTTAATATATTTTTTTTATAAAATTTAAGGTGAAAACTTGTAAGAACGGTTGGTTATGGCCAAGATAGCTATTGGCAAATTCCTTTTTTTGATACAAAGTTTAAAGTCTGAACAAAATTCTCTTGAAACACACAAAAAACCCATGATTGGAATCCATCTCCCTTTGCTTACTAATATTTGTTAGTACCCAGTTCCAGGAGCTGTCTCTGGAACTACCCATGGAGTGAGTGAGCTTCAGAAACTGGCCTCTGTGCTTTAGGATTCCTGAATATTATGACATCCTTTCCCCTCTCCCCTCTTTTCTCCCCCCCCCCCACAGGATGCATCTATAATCTGTCTTGCAGGGAGCACAAGAACAACAGAAGAGCATGATAACAAGGCTGTGCCCCACATTGAGAGTTCTGTGGAGACATGTGATTTGCAGCTCCACAGTAAGGGGTCTGGACATGGTGCAGATGCAAAAGTCCAGCTCGCCACTAAAACAAAGATGAACAGGAGTGACGCTGAGGAACAGACTCTGGATTCTACAAGCCAGCAAGTTGATCAGACTGAAGCATCCCAGTCTAAAGCTGCCCAGAGTGAGGCTCAAGGACTTGGTCTAGATCGGAATCCTCCTGAAACTGAAGCTTCTAATTTAACCACAAATGCAGAACCACCATCGAGTTTTCAGCAAACAAATCACCAGAGGACACCTTGCATGTATGGGACAAGATGTTACAGGTAAAATAAGAACTTCCAGACCAAGTCACGCCAATGGTTCATCTTGCTCCGTACCTTCCCTTGGGCAGTGGCCAAATGGAATTGCAAAACACTATAGATAGATAGCCAAATGCGAGTAGCTGCTAGTACAAACACCTACAACTTGTGTGGATGGAAAGAGTAGGGTTTCTAGCAGGTGGATTAAAAGTCTGTTGAATTTATTATTTATATAGTGCTCCAAAGGCTTCCGGTCTAGATGGACAAAGGCGCATATAGACTTATGAAGAGACTTCCGGGGGTTGTATGGAAGAAGGGGCATAGATGGTTTTGGAAATGATAGACTCTGGGATAAATAAAAGTGGTGGTAACAAAGTTCTTTTGGGGGGCAGAGAGGGGAATGAGGTCGGAAAGCTAGGAAGGAGCAAGACCATGAAGAACTTTGAAGGTAAGGACAAGAAGTCTGTGCTGGATGTCAAGGGGGAGATACAGCAAGCAGAGGGAGGAGAGGAGAGGTTGAACATGATCAAAAGGTGAGTAAGGAGGAGAACTTTGGCAACAGGGTGTTGAACAGAAGTGAAAGGATCAAAGCAGGGAGGGCCAGCAAGGAGGAGCTTGCAGAAGTTGAGGTGAGAGGTAACGAGAGTTTTGACAGTGGGCATAGTATTAGGAATGAAGTGGATAGAGAGTCTGTGGGGTTGGCTGTGCGTGCACTTGAGCTAGAAAATCTAATGTTTTGTTTCTTGACTAGAGCCTTTCAACCGTATCTTTTACTAGCTTCTTTACTCAAAGTGCCAAAAAACAAGCCTAAAGGATAACTAGAGATCTCTCCCCCACCCCCATCAGCTCCCTTAAGTTGAAAAAGGCCCAGTGTTAAGACCTTTCTGTTCCAGCACTTCTCTGAGGCCCTTTTCACATCCACGTGTGTGCGGTGGAGTGTGTGTGCTCCCATGTAAACGCCTCCCACAGTGGGTGTGCGATGGGGGGGTGGGCGCCCGTGGGAACGGTGCCCGTGGTAGGGGGTGCGTGTGCGCTCCCGCGCTCCACCCATTTCTACCCATCGCCCACGCATGGAGCAATAGGCTCCAATGCCAGTTGCTCTGTGCGTGGAGATGGGTGTGCGCCTGTGGGAACAGCCTCCCACCCACCGCGGGTGCACACCATCCCCACCCACCGCAGCCGGTTTGAAAATGGCCTGAGTTTAGTCCTCAAAAAAAAAAAATGTGAGAGGTTAAAAAGATCCCAGCCCCTTTTTAAATTACTCCATTTATCACTAGCTAACTGGAAAAAAATATATAAATTGGCAGAGTGTATGATGCCCTGTATTGCAGGGGCAGCAAAAATGCTTCCCTTCTTAAAACACTCCTTGACTATCTAATTAATATTACCTGAACTCCCATTGTACCCACTTTGTCCTTTGATTTGTTGCTTCTAAATTAAATGGGTGACTTCTGCCAGGTTAGACTTGTAGGTGGTAGCTTTGTTGTTACTAGAAAATTGCTGGTGCTCAGACTTCTCGCATCATTGATTTTTCCATCATCCAGCTCTCTCTTTGCAGATTCAAGAGCAATGTTAACCATATTACCTTTGTCCACTTAATAAACCAGTATTTCACCACTGGCATTTACTTTAAATTATAGCAATTCTGAGTTATAAATAATTTCCACTTGAGCTGGTGTTGATCTATAGGTGGTGTAAACCACTCGTGTTGCTTAGGTTGAGATAGCAGAGCAAAGGAGAAGGGTAAGTTCTTAGTTGGTATTTTGGTGTCTTTTTTTTTTTTTTTTTTTTT
>QEPC01011712.1:3026631-3066314 GCA_003113815.1 Sphenodon punctatus
GTTTATATCTTATGGAAACCAGAAGATTGGGGTTAAGATCTCTTCACAATGGCTTTCCAAATGGATTATCCTATGCATACAGAAGTGCTATGCTTTAGCAAACAAAGCTCCACCCCTAGGCTTAAGAGCGCACTCTGCCCAAGCTACCACTGTGTCTCTTGCTAATTTCCATGGGATCCCAATCCTGGACATATGTCGGACTGCCACATGGGCTTCAGTGCACACTTATACGAAGCACTACTCATTGGACCTTGCAGCCAGATCAGACTCTCAGGTGGGAAAGGCGGTTCTGAATTTGCTGTTTGAGTGACTTCCTCGACTCCCTCCTCCTAGAGGTAGGTGTTACAACTGCTTAATACGCTCCCAAGAATGAGAATCGCGGAGATCCTCGAAGAAGAAATAGAGGTTACTTACCAGTAACTCTGTTCTTCGAGAGAGCTCCGCGTATTCTCACATCCCGTCCTCCTTCCCCTCAGTCTCGAATGGGCATTGCTGGGGTCTTCCGGACCGGAGCTGGAAGGAACTGAGGCAGTGAGGACTCCTCACCTATTTATACTAGCCTACCCCTCGTGATGCAGGCCCGTGCTTTTCTCAGGATGGGATGGAGGGGCGGAGCCCTCACCATGTTCTAGTCTTTTCCAGGCATATTCTGAGGTTTTCAAGACAAGGTTTTCTGGTACCTGCGAAGCAGGAAGTGAATCCCAAGAGTGAGAATATACGGAGCTGTCTCGAACAGAGTTACTGGTAAGTAACCTCTATTTCCATATGCTGCAGATCTTGTCCAGGTTTTCTAACAATCCTGAATCTCTGTACCTGATGCCTAACTTGTTTGGATGGAAAGTGACGCTTCTATTAAGTTCGTCTTGCAAACTCACTTGCAGTGTAATATACATCTCCTGACCTTCCTGGTAGAGTCGTATCTCGAAACAGGCAATGACAGCACTATTCATCTTCCATTTAATTGGCATGATCAGCCTCAGTGCTGGTAACTCTCTAACAGAAACCAGAATCTACCCCACATTAGACCACATTAGTCTGCGATGCAGCTGACCGTCTGTCCGGTGGCCACCAGATGTTCACCCATTTCCACCTCGGGGTGGTTGTCTCGCTGCTACGTCAACTGGAGAAGGCCGGTGATGCATCGTGGGGTACCATTGTCTCACCTTGGTTAATGTGGAGCCACAGGGCCGTCTCCTATCTGTTTGACCTGTGCAGCCCCACTGTGAGGTGAAGTCCAAGGATCGGGCCTGGAGGAGTGCGCTTATGTGGGGAGGACCCAGAGCTGCATGCTCACCCCAGCCACCAAACAACTGATGGGGTGGTGGGGGCTGGAGGAGCGCGCTCACCCCAGCTGGCAAACAGCTTATGGAGGCGACTGCTTGGCAGCTGGGGTGATCATGCTCCTCCACCCCCAAATCAGCTATTTGGCAGCTGGGGTAAGTACGCTCCTTCAGGCCTCCCTCACCCCAATATCAGCTGTTAGGCAGCAGTTACTCTTGGCTAGCACTTGTCAGTTTCAAAAGCAGCTTCCCAACCACAGCAACTATCCAAGCACTGTGTGAGGGGAAACCCTGGCCTGCCTTTGAAACAGACAATCGCCAACTAGGGCACTGCGGAGCCGGGGCCTGTGCAGTGCCTCCCAGCTGGGACTCATCAGTTGCTCTGGGGCACCTAGTTGGTCCTTAGGTAGCCTGTCGAGTGCTCCAAAATGCGGGCGTTACCCATTTAGTACCGTTTACCAAAATGTGGGCATTACCCGTGTAGTACTGTTGGTACTCGTAGTACTCGATGCAGCTCTGCTCCAGACTAATGAGCTTTCTCCTTGCCCCTACCCAGGGATCCATGGTAGCTGTACTAAAAATCTGAACTTCTGTAACCAGGGAAGCCAAATTCTGCAAGTTAACTGCGAGCAGAAATTTGCAGAACGTGTTTCAGCACCCAGTTACCCAGCAGAAAGTGCAGGTTTCCTTCCCACCCATTGCAAAGCTACACACATATACACACCCAACAGAAAACATGGGCCCCAAGCCCCCCCACTTTCACACCCACCCTGCTCCAGCAGCAAACAAAAAGCAAATGTGGTGAGGCGGGAGAAGGGAAATTACAACACGCGCACACAGATCTCTGGCTTCCAGAAGATTCATCCACATCCCAGGCTTCTTTCTTCCTGAAGGCAGAGGGGCCAGGGCAGGGCAGGCAGCTGCTTCATAGCAGGCAGATGCGAACTGTCAGGCTCCCTCTTTCCTGTACGGCCCAGACAGGCTGCTTCTCTTGGGGGATAATGGGAGCTGTTCTGGATTTCTTCCTTTGGTGGCAACACACCGAGCTTCAGCCAGCATTTAAGGGGTGTGCGCATACACAGTTCCTCAGCAATGCCACTAAGATCTGAGACCGTTATCTCAAGGACTGGAAAACCTGTGAGAAATAGCATGATCATAACAGCACAGTAAACGTGAGTCCCCAGAATAGTTTGACTTCCTGGCCAGATTGGCCTTGTAAAACCCTGTTTATTCTTGTTCATATCATCCGTTATCAAGGACATTGGCACCAGCTGACTTTTCACGTCATCCTACATCAACTCTCCATTCTCTGAGGTTATACCCTGTTCCTAATCTGATATTGCCTCTCGCTCTGGTTATGCAGGACAGTGGTGATTTTTTTTGTTCTGAATCTGCAAACCCAGAAAGGAGATCATCGTACACCTATAAAAAGTGAAAATGGTTGCATTGCCAATCTTGAGTAGCCAAGCTTTCAAAAGTGCTTTGCTGACATTTATACTGGGCACTAGTGTAAATTTGCTCATAAATGACATAATGAAAGTTGCTAGAAGCTCAGCATCTCTGAAAATCTGACCCTTTGGGCAGTTGAGCATCTGGCCCAAATTGTTTGTCCATCTGATATTTAAGTCTGGAAACGGTTCTTTCTTAGTGAGCTGTTATCATTGTATATAGTTGGTTTTCAAACAGTGGCTGTTAACAAATGGTACCGTAGCCACGCTTGGAGTGTGCATGTTGCACTCACCCACATGCTGTGAGTGCTGAAGCTAAAAAACTAATGGGGCTGGAGTGGGAAGGAGCAGAGGAAATGTCCTAAGGTGGGGCGGGGGAGCCAGGAGCTGCCACTTTCCTCCCCTCCCTCTCATATGCTCTAGCAACTAAGGACGCTGGGCTCTCTCTCTTTTGAGCCCTGTGCAGTCACGTTAAGGCCCATGTGATGGGCTCCACATTCTCCGAATTGACACCATAGGTGACAGGTGAGTGAGTGTTCACTGTATGGTGCCCACATGTTGGGTGATCCAAACAACCATGAAAACACCTCGTCATGGGGGATTAGCATGACATTTGTTAACCCCCAGAATGTTTGTTTTAGAAGTGGTAAAGTTGTTTTAGTATTTAATTTTCTTATTGCCATGATCACATAAGCAATAAAGCATGAGGGATTTTATATCGGAAATAGAGAAGTTTAACTCTTAAAATACTGGTCTTTTGCCAATTCTAAACCCAGTGCATGCTTAGGAAGTCATAGGCCACAGTGCACAAACCTCTTACTCCGGGGGAGCCCCATTAAAGCCCTTAGGGTTTGTGGATCATGACCCTAGTGCCAAAAAGATTGACACTGAGGTTGATTTGCCCAAACATTGTCTTAGCTTCCTGTTGTAGGAGTGTTCACTGGTAGTACCGTCATACTCCCTGTTGTTAGTGCTGAACCCATGGGTTATGTCTGTTTACCTCAATAGCATGGCCGGAAAAATTCATGGATGAGCAGGAATGCGTATCAACACAACTGTCTCATTCGGTATGTGTGTATGAATTTACTTGTGGGTCTTAAAAAATAAAACTGCAAAGATAAAGCTACCCCTGGAGTCAAATCGGACATTTTCTTGCCTTGGTTAACAATATTTTCCAACTGCAATCGGTAATTGTATGGCAATAGTATTTGGCTAGTAAACACATTTCCAAAAGCTAATGTTGGAGCCCTGCTATAGCTTTACTTAACTTAGCAAGGAACTTAAACTTTATGACTGGAACAATGTCTTTTGGAGTCTTGTGGGCATTATTGCATTAAAGCAAGAGTATCCTAAAGTGTCCTCCACAGTGGATACAACCCATATAATATACTTATGGGGCTTGTCTGGCATTTTTCTAAGGAAGAACCCCCTCTCCCCCCAGGTAGGTTTATAGATCTCACGGCTGCAAATAAAACTTTCCAAATCTAAACCAAGGTTATACTGATGCCATGCATGACTGAGTCTGCACGCCGCCAAGATGGCCTGAAACAAAGGGTGTTTTTAAATGAACAAGCGGAAGGGGAGGTCTGTGGCCGCTGAGTGGCATGGCTACGAGGCGCCCGCACACCTGAACTGTGTTGGGAGCGCTTCACACAAACAGCTCCCAGAATGGCTACCCTGGTCACAGATGCGGCCATGGTACATTTGGCTGATTCTGCACAGAGCACTCCTGATTCCTTCAGCAGTGCTCCATGGGTGATCCAGTGGGTCGTGGGAGATCGCCTCTCCACGCACCACCTTCACACGGGCAGCTAGATGCATGGTTCATGGGGGGGCTACGCGTGGACGCGTCTCATTTAAAAACGCCCAAAGACTTGGAAGTGTAAACCTCTCTCCCGCCATTAGTCAAGAAGACACTGAAGTGTCATCACTGGGCTCTAGAGTTGATTCTCTAATGGGCACAGTTCAACTCACTTTGAAGTCAGTGGCTAAATTCCCATTGACTTCAGTGTGAGCTGGATTGCCCCCAATGAGACCGTTTCATCAAATGGAACAGAATAAAGGGATACAGAAAATAAAATGGGGAAAGCAAAGACATACAGTGCCCGTGGGGAGGAGCAGACCTCCTTCTTATGGAATGATACTGTCTTTATCAATAAAGTCCTGAATAAATGGAAAATAGAATTTGTTACCACATTAGTGCCATGTTCTCCCATTGATGCTGGAAGATCATCTGTGGTTTGAAGAGAGTTTAAAGGTCTGAATCCCAGCATATAGGTAACAATCATGAATCTGCCCCTTTTAGCCACATTTACTCACAGAATCCCTTGAACTAGTTTTACTACCTTTTTCTCAGGCTGTCTTGTGCAGAAATAGCAAAGCCAGTAAGGGATGTTTTATGTAGCAATTAAGAGTCTGGCTCTAGCCCTGTCTGAACCCAGTGCGAAAATACTGTTGGCTTTAGTGGTGACAGTATTGAATTTGAACACAAAAGGTGGGAAACTTGATGTGTTTTGACACTACAGATTGGATTGAGCATATTACGCCGTACATAAGAGAGGAACAACCATGCTTTGAATAAAGAACACACTTGGCTTGATCTGGCTGCAAAACACTCCTTGCACCTATCCTCCCATAGGAATGTTTGATTTCTTGAATTCTATACTGTGTGCTCCTCCCTTTCACAGGAAGAATCCAGTCCACTTTCAGCAATTCAGTCATCCCGGGGATGGTGATTATCATGATGCAGAAGCTGAAAGCCAAGATGACCATGATGACAGGCCTGAATGTCCATACGGAGCTGCTTGTTATAGGTAAGGAACATGGTCTCTGTTCATATTTGTAAAGCAAGACTTGCTGCCACTGGAAGGCATACAAACAAGATAATACTACAGTAGCGAACTGTTCTTGAGCTTATGTTATTAGTATAGTATTTTATTAAGCATTTATATAGTGACAGAAACGTACCTGGCACTTTACAGTTGTAAGAAAGAAACACGGTCCCTGCCCCAGTGGGCTTACAATCTGGGAGAGACAAAGGGTGGGGGAAACGGAGGAAGACACAAGGATAGATACATGAACTGGTAAGGTCTTGGGTGCACGTGCTTGGCTTAGTTACAAAGGTGTAGTTACTCATTTAACGTTACACAAGATACGATGATTTAGGGTAAGTCAGCAAGGGGGCGAGGGGAACGAGGAGCCAGGGAAAGCTTGACGGAAGAGGTGGGTTTTGAGGAGGGATTTGAAGATTTGGAGGGAGGAAGCCGAGCGAATGTGTTTAGGAAGGGAGTTCCGAGCATGGGGGGGGTTGCCAGGGAAAAGGGGCGGATGCATTTAGAGGAGCAGGGGAGCCATGAGCAGGCGAGGGTGGTAGCAGAGGAGGAGTGGAGTTCCCAGACAGGAGTGTAGCAGGAAATGAGTACAGAGAAATAGGGGGGAGCAAGGCCATGAAGAGCCTTGAAGGTAAAAATCAGGAGTTTGTGAAGAATGCGTTCCGGAAGAGGGAGCCAGTGGAGAGAGGAGAGGAGGGGCTGTACGTTGTCAAAGCGGCGGACAAGGTGGATGATCTTGGTATCAGAGTTATGAACAAAAATGAGAGGAGCAAGGTGAAAGCGAGGAAGGCCAGTGAGAAGGAGGTTGCAATAGTCGAGGCGAGAGATGACCAGGGCATGGACCAGGGTTTTAGCAGAGGAAACAGTGAGGAAAGTACGGATCTTAGCAATGTTGTGCAGAGAGATGTCTGGTGTAGAGCATCCTATTGTGCTGTTATTTTGACAAAGCTGTGTCTTACTGGTGCTCTGAAGTTTGTTTTGGACAGTCCTACTTGTATTCTTGTTGCTAATGTCAGTTGTTGTGGAGGTGTCTTTGATAATGACCTGAACTAACTAGCATGTTGAAAGGATGAGCTGCTCGTTTACGATGGAAACCTATTGGTATATACGCTTCCCAAAGTACTACGGTTAAAAAAATGTATCTTAGCCTTTTATGTCTTATTTGAAAGAAGGAATTATCCAATTTAGTACACTGACAGCTGCCTCCTTTTGAGGGTTTTGTATTAGAGCTACACAGCCTTCAGGACAGCATTTTCAGTGTCTGCCTTGTTCCTTCTACATATTTACCTCTGATTGGTCACAAAAGATTATTTTGATCATTTAGTACACTGATTTCTTTATTATTACTATTATTATTAAATATTTATATAGCACCATCAATGTGCCTGGCACTGAACAACCATTAATTAGAGCTAGGTCCCTGGGGTTTGCCATCTAGAAGAGACAAGGGTGTGGGGAAGATAGGAACTTAGGGTGATTTCAGAAGTGACGCACTCCAATTCACCACAGTGAATCCCATCCCGGTGTGAACGGATTCACCGCGGGCTGTGGTGACATGGGCGGCCCCAGAAGAAGTGACAGGATTGTGACCACCGCCCGGGGGCAATCAGAGAGAACATGGGCCAAGGGAACACAACAGATGTGCAGTGGAGACGTGGACCGCGGTTCGAGCCCCAGAAGGGGTCAGTTCCTTCCACCGCGGCGGCGTGCTTCTGTTCAGAAGTTACTTTTCATTCACCCCTGCCGTGGTGACCATTCACCACACTTCTGGACCTTCTCCCGCCCCGACCTCACGAAGCGTGGTTAGCTTCACCCCGGGCCGCATTTGACTGTGGTGAACATCTGGATGCGAGCAAACAGACATGCACAGGGCTTTCACCACCCCCCGTGGTTGACTGTGGTGGACATTCACCACGTCACTTCTGAAATCACCCATATAGGGAGGGGGACAGTCACAAAGTTGAAGTCACAGGTGCACGCACTTACAAGGAAGAAAGACAGGACAGTAGAGGGAGCATCAGTGAGCAGGCCATTGGGGTGAGGAGGTAGAGAGCCTGATGAAAGAGTGACGTTTTTAGGAATAGAATAAAACAATATCCAATTCAGTTCACTTTTAAAGGTATGATGCCTTAATTAGTACAACTCGCAGCATGAGTATTCCTCTATATGATCCTCCAGACGTACAGTATGTTGGATCTTCAGTTGAGGTTGTCGGCTCTGGAGAGAAGTTTAAAAGTCACTCTCCTTGACAAAAGGAGGCACTACCTGGGCTGACTGGGAAGGCTTGATGCAGTGAGGAAGCTAGCTGCATCGTATTGTGACTCAAGGCTTTATTGTGAGTCTCCTAGCTTTAAAGAGACTCTCAAAGCCTAAAATCACAAGATTTGCAATAAAATCTCAATTCTCACTTTTAAAAAGGTTTCTAGTCCTCAGAGAAAGTGCAGAGAAGCTCTGGTGGCAGTGGAGAAAATCTGAATGGTTTTCAGTAATACTGAAAGAAAAAACAAAGCTAATAATTAGCAAATATTATTTTTAAAATTCTATTTTTTTAAAGTCGTTCTCATGACTTTGAGGAGTGTGGCCCATGATTTTTAAACACTTGGGGTTGGGAACTATGAAGCACCTGTCTAAACTGGGGTCATTGGTTTTGCTGTTAATGCCTCTTGAGATGAGGGAGTTCACAACTGAGTTATTGGTTGAACCTGTCTGCAAAATCTGACTCCACTTTATCTGTTTGCGTTTGGGTCACATTTTGACAGCTATCTTCACAGCTACAAGCACTGAACAGTCCCATTTCCATGCGGAGGCTAGCATTGGTAATGCTGAAAATAACTATGCCTGCCTGGGAAAAGCATTAATAATTTAGCAAACTATGACTACAATAATGGCACCAAACAACCTTCGCACAGCAGTGTTGATGTTTCAGTAGCTGACCCCTCCCACTCATGACTTCAGCATACCCTATTACCCGTGTAAATAGAATGCTTTACAAGTAGGAACCTTTTTGTTTGTTTTGTTAGGGGTTCTCTTGAAATATGAAAATGCATGAAAACAACTAGCTGAATGTTTATACAAATGTGTTCTGAAAAACTGAAAAATGCTTACTAAAATGTTAATGCTTTTCATAGTTGTTTTAAGCAAATTTAGTCCTATATTTGTGTGTGTGAAACTCCTAAAGTGTGTGTGAAACTCCTAAGAAGCCAATTTGATTGCTTGTTTGTAACTGGGAGATGTTTGCCTTCATTGAGACTCAGAAAATTAGAGAAGACATGGAAATTGTTCCTAGTGACTGGGGTTGCTGCCTTCGGTCATTTTTTACCTAATGCTTCCATTTTGACTTATGGGAGTGTTAAGTAAAAAATCACCACAAGTGGAAACCCTACTTGTGACTGGTAAAAGAATAACCAGCCAAAGCAGTAAACATAATGGCCCATAGAAACAACAGTGGTATGTTCTTTTATCTTTCTGAAAGGTCGCGGTCTCAATTCCTTTTTAATCAGAATTCTGTTGGAGACTTGCATTCACATTTTTGCGGTTGGTGTTATATTGTTGTTGTGGAACTCGGTGGTGGTTTTTTGTAGACTGACATCCTCTGCATGGTTTCTGGTGGCAGAGTGAATCAAAGCTTCTCTGCAGGAAGAGCATCTTAGAAAAGGGCAGTGGTTCACTAGATGTTTCATGGTAAAGAGATCTTCTCTCCAGTTGTCCATTGGTCGCAAACTGGAGGATAGTCTGTTCTCTACTTTGCAGAAAGAGAAGTTTCTAGCTGCCTAAGATCTAACAGTAGATATTTTTCTTCGTTCAGGACTCATTCAAGGAGGGTTTGGCACAAAGGATCATTGCTAATTCCCAAAATGTGTGATAACTGTTCGAAGTTTCTGACCCTTACTTAAAGTTGTTCTATTAACTGGCCACAGCCCAGGCATCATTTGGCAGCTTTCAGATGTTGGTGATCATAAATTCATGGATTCTTGTGATTATGTCAGACCATATATTGGGTTGTGTTGGCTTGCTGCTAAGGAGTCTCTTGGGATCTTGCATTCCATGGGTTTTTTCCTTATCTGCAAGGGACTCTCTTGCAAAGAAGAAACATCAGGGTACAAGGACATCAATTTTCTGTTTACATAATAACCTGGTCGGACAGCTGCATTTTGCATCTGACACACCACCTGCATTGAGGTAACAGTCTGCTAAAGACTCATTCACAAGGTACTGGGGACCCTGCATTCCCCTGCATTGTGCTAAGCTTTATTGTTTGTTTTTATTAATTTATTTAAAGTTTATATGTCGCCCTTCCCGGAGGCTCAGGGTGGCTTACAATCCATAAAAACCTTTAAAATCAATATAAAACCAACACAAAACCACCTTAACACCCAACCCCTGCTCACACCTGTACCCCAAAACCACACATCAAACCCCACCCAATCCCCAATCGCTGCCTGCCAAATGCCTTTTCAAATAAAAACGCCTTACACCACCTCCGGAAGATGCTCAGGCTCTCAAACGAACCTCTGGGGGAAGGCAGTTCCAAAACACTGGGACAGCAACCGAGAATGTGCCCTTGCAAGCCCTTGTCGTATGGACAAGGCTAACAGATGGTACCCACAGGCTGATTGCAAGGGCTACCATGGGGCGTGGAAGGACGGGTGATCTTTCAGATATGTGGGGCCCAGACCATTTAGGGCTTTAAAGGTCAAAACCAGCCCCCTGAATTGTGCCCAGAAAGCTGTAGAGATCCAGTGCAGACTTCAGAGCCACCGGTGTTATGTGCTCCCAGCTACTCGTCCTCAAAAGGAGGTGAACCGCCGCATTCTTCACCAGGTGCAGCTTCCGAATAGTCATCAAGGGCAGCCTCATGTAGAGCTCATTTCAGTAAACTAGCCTTGAGGTGATGAAAGCATGGATGACGGTGGCCAGATCGAAACCAGAAAGAAAAGGTCACGGCCTCCTCACCAGATGGGGTTGGTGCAAAACGCTCCTGGCCACCACTGCAACCTGACAATTCAAGCTTAGCAGTAAGGGGTCCAGAAGCACTCCAAGGCTGCAAACTTGATTGACCAGACAGGGCCGGACTCAGTCAAAATAGCAGGTGTCCCAATCTCCTCCAGGCCACAAGGCCAGTCAACCATCATCACCTCAGTCTTGTCTGTATTCAGCCTCAATTGACTCATCTTCATCCAGTCCCTGACAGCAGCCAGGCATGGGGTAAACAGAGACTGCAGGCCCTGGGTCAAATGAATAGGAGAGGTAGAGCTCAGTGTCATCAACATACTGATGACATTTCACCCCAAACCTCTGAATAACCTTGCCCAGTGGCCTCGTATACATGTTGAACAAGAGGGAAGATCGAATCCTGAGGTCCCAAGAGGACGATGAGCAGTCGCCACTCTCTGGGACCTCCCTGACAGGAAGGAGTGGAACTACTGAAGAGCGGTCCTGTGCACTCCCGCCAAGTCCCCCAGTCATGTCAACAACACCTCATGATCAACCTTATGAAAGGCCACTGAAAAATCTAACAGGATCAACAGGGTAGAATTCTCCTTGTCAAACTCCAGACGCAGGTCATCAGCCAAGGTCACAGGTGCAATTTCCATACCATACCCAGGACGAAAGCCCAACTGAAACTAGTCCAGGAATATAAAGGTGTTGAGATGAGCCTGAAGCTGTCTGGCAACCACCCATTCAATAAGCTTCCCTAAAAAGGGAAAGTTAGAGACAAGCCGATAGCTTGCTGGGGAGTCAGCGTCCAAAGATGGCTTCTTAAGCAGACAAATCTGCTTCAGTCATTTCACCAGTCAGGATGAGCAAGGATCTAGTTCACAACTGGTTGCCCTCATCACCCCAAGTACCTCCTCTGCATCGGTGGGTGAAACCCATTGAAACGCCTCCAAATAAACAGCACAAAACTGAAGTTCCAAAAACCCCAAACTCTGATTCTACAGAAAAAGTGGCAGAGCCCAAGTCATGGTGAGAGAGAGCGATTTTGTCTGCAAAAAATTTCACAGTGGACATTTGATTACTCCATTTCTAAGCATAGGCGTACTGGATTAACCGGGCCCCTTACTATCCAGAACAGCTCAGCTGGACGAGACTCTGCAGATGCTACATGTTACCCCGAGGACCTCCAAGGAATGAGCTCCACCAGGGGTCAGGGATTGCCGCAGGAATGACTCAGTTCTCCTCACCAAAAAAAGTCACAATAGACAATTATTATGATGAAAGACTACAATTTATTGCCCTGCTAAACTGGCTTAGATACTACTATAAAAGCACTAAGAAAGCATTATGGAAGCACACAAAAAAGTTATTGATTACAAATATATATATATTCATTAAGAATATCTCCCCACATAGATTCAGACAGGTCCCAAAGGTTGTCCAGGCTTCTGGGGTCCTGCTGGGGAAGATGAGATGTAGGCTTGCTACTATGCTGGAGACTGAGCTGAAAACAATTGCTCCTTGGTAGAGCAAAGAAATTATGTCCCAACTGGAAACAAATGGCTTTAAAATAAGTAAAAAAAAAAAATTAGTAACTTTAAAAATAGCTTATAAAAGGTGTCAAATAAGAACAACCAAGCATAACTTTTTTAAAAGTGAAAACTAGTAAGTGAGAGAAATGTCTTTTGCTAGGGCAAATGAGAGGTATTAAAAATAACCTTTTAAAATGAATAAAGAAGAAAATGAATGAAAAAGCTTTAAAGGGTGTAAAAGAGAGAGAAGTATTAGCTTAAAATAGTTTAAAATAAAAATGAGAAAATGGAATGAAATAGTTTTAAAAGATGTAAAAAGCAGAAAAGTGAATAAATGAAATTTCTTTTACTAGAGCAGAAGAGAGAAGTAAGTCCCAGCTGGGACTAATAGCTTAAAAAATGAAAAATAAAAGACTTGGAGGGTTGGGGTGCGGGGATGGAAAATAAAGGTTGGGACAGAAAAAAACCCTAAGCAGATCTCCACCCTTCAGCAGGTCTGGATAGCAGGCAAGATCTTCCTTGATGTAAACGATTTCCAGACATTTTTATAGTTAATTAGGAAAATTAAAGTTTATTTCAACACCTGGCAGCCATTTTGAGTCTTGCAATATGGCTGCCAGGTCTTCCTCCAATCATCTACAAGCATGTCATGGGTAGCACCGATCAGCAGGGATTTCGCCTTTTGCCAAGTGATGATGCAAAACAAAGCTGTTTCGATCACGTTTCTGCAAAAATCTTGTAGGCTGTATCTCTTGTTGACTGATTTTGACTTTACTCATTTTTGCTTACAGGAGCCAAAAATCATTGCAACCCTTCACCAGCCCTGTCCTTTGTCCCACTAACCCGCACCATACTGAAGTTTTAATGGAGTCTCTTAGCTATTTCTCAAATTAATTTACACTACACTCAAGTGTCAATGCATCCCATTAGTTTTATGTATTTCATATAGGGATATTTCCTTTACCTAACAAGTGCCATGTCTCTCAGGAAGGATAATAGAGGCTATCGTCCTCTATTTAGTAATAAGAGAAAAAATTAGTAAAATTGGCAACATAGCAATGCTCTGATTTGTAAGACTGTGAATTCTTTATTAAAGCACAGTTTAAATTTAGTTATGTAGTTAAATGCTTCGTTTAAGGTACATTTTGAAGCTAAACCTTATGTTGAAATAAACTTTAATTTTCCTAATTAGCTATGTTATTCTTAATGTCTTTAATTTTTCTTCAAGATTTTTAGACCCTATGGACTGTCCTTTATACAGAATTCTTTAATTAAAATACTTTAAAGCAATTTGGAATCTAAATTGTAAAATATATTCACGTAGACTATTCCATTTAAACTCCTTTAGACCACTTATTTAACATCAGAGATATTTAAACTAGTGATTTTAATAATCCACTAGGTGGCAATGCCACCTTTTGGTGTCCACCGAAAATACTGTTAATTTCTGTTATTTTGCCATTCCGTTCTTTGTTTACGTTACTCCCAGTCCAAACAAAAGATATCACTGGAATGTTAAGTGCAAAACACATCTGTAGCACAGAGAGAGAAGCTGTAATTTCTCTTTAAAGTTGGTCTTAAACAGCAGAATACAGAAATGTTAAGAAATATCTCAACATACATTCAAACAAATTTAAATACAATAGCAGCACATACACTTTATGAGTTAAGCAACACTTACTGTTATGTGTACTTTCAACAACAAACATAAGCACGTAAGAGGGACATGTAATGGAGTTCTCTACAATCCTCCTCATCTCTCCCCTTTAGAAGACATTCAATAGTACCACAATATGTGTGTAAAATCCACTACTCAAATTAAACCAATACTCTGTTCCAGTATAAAGACCTCAATTTTTAACCGAGTTTAACAGTATGAATAAAATGTAGAGATCCATGAATTCAAGCAGAATGCCACGTACCCGGAATTTGCAGGTTCTACTAAGGGGAGCTCATCTACTAGATGAGCAATTAACCATTGCAATTTAAAAAATTTAATTTCTCCCGAGGTTATAATGAGCATGTTTATTGTAAATACCAGACAGTACTAGCAAAAACAAGATATTGTTTAATGTATCTTGTCTGGCACAAGATTAATCTTGTCTTCTAAAGAATTCAACACCAAGTCCCTGAAACAAAGTCAGGATAAATAAAAATTAAAACTCAGACTTGTGCTGTAAATGCTAAAACCCAACAAGTAGGCTCCATAATGCTTCCCTTCCCAGCTGGGCACCCCAGTTACTCTGCAAATGAGATGGCTAAAAACATTGGTGTGCCAGCTGTTAAAAACAAAGTGACAAAAAATAAACTAATTTCTATGCTACATACGATAGTGGAGAAGAAAATGTATCTATGCCGCAATAGGTCAGCTTCAGCACGAGTTGAGCACCACCGGCTCTCTAACCACCTACCCTCCCACTTCCACTGCCTCGGGTCCTCTGCGTACCAGGAGGACCTGAGCTGCTGCAGCATTAGGATCAGATGCTTGGGTGCATCCGTTTCAGTGGCCATGGTCAAGATGTCATTCCATAAAGCAGCCAGGTCATCAACAGAGAGTAACCATCAAGGTTGGTAGGTAGACTCACCTGAGAGTTCTGGAAACCAATTGGATCCATACGTCTCCGGGGGTGGATCATCCTAATGGGTCCACCACTCCAACGAGGGCAGGGATCTGAGCCTTCAGAAGGTAATGGTCCGACCATGACAACGGTGTTGTAATAACATCCCCCAAGAATTGGAACCCCTGTTTCCAGGCTGGTGCAAAACCTCAAATCCAATATGTGTCTAGTGTCACCTTTGGACACTTTTTACCTAACACTTCCCTTTTCGGCCTATGGGAGTGTCAGTAAAAAACAACACCCTATGTGTTCTGCCTCGTGTGTCGGGACAGATATTAGCTGGAATAGGCCCATAATTGTCATGGTGACCATGAATTTCTACTCTGTCCCTGAAAGGTTGGCCTCAGCGTGCATGTTGAAATAACCCAAGATAATAAGTCTGGGCAATTCCAACACCACTAGTCCAGGAGTCTGCTGTGTAGTCCAGGAATCTGCTGTGCAGTGGGGGTGACTGGTACACCAGCAGGATCCCCAGTCTGGCCCCTGCCAACTCCAACACAAGGTGGACACGCTCCATATTGGATGAGTTAGGCACCAGATACCTCCGAAAGGTTGTCTTAGATGGGTTTGCCCACAGGGCAAAGCCCTTCACCTTGTCCCGGCACCCCTGTGAGGGAGGGGAGTAACACAGCACAGAACGTTCTCTGCGAGCTTTCCCCCACCATTCCCAGCACTATGTGAATGTGGCTGATGTGTTTTCTCTTCCAGTGTTGGCCCTAATGGGATGCTTTGATTGGGATCATCACTTGGGTCACTTTTGAGGTTGGTACCTCCCTAGAATTGTCAGTACAGTTCCTATGGAAACAGTGATCAAGATAAACTAGTTTAACTCACTTGAATTTTCTTACTTTGCTGCCGCTTAATTAGCAATGATGATGTAAATCCTGTATTTTATGTGGTAAACGTAGCCCTTTAAACATGATCCTTTATTACTTGTCCAAATTGTGGACCAGTACACAGTTATGCCAGGCACTGTTAAGACACTAAAAACTACCCCTGCCCAAAAATGCTTGCTTTCTAAGAATGAGAGAAGATACACAAGCTCCAACAATCAACAAATCAATACAAATCCTCTTACACCTGTCAAGAAGCAAATCGGATCCCATCTTGCAAGTGGGAATTCTAAAACGAAGGACTAAACATCAAGAACTTAATCTCCGAATACTTTCCCCCCGGAATTGAATGTAACACTTCTGGAATCATTGACGGTTACAACATACCCCTATAAAAATATGCTTTGCTGCTAAAACACTGGAGTGTTAATTCAGTTAAATATTTGTGTCTGTTATTCTAAAACTTCATGGAAGTCTGAAGCACAAAATTGCCAAATTGATTTTCCTCTCCTCTTCAGAGCAGGCCTGCCTATCAAAGTCAAAGTAGCTAGAAAATGTCTTCCTTTGCAGAGTGTAAAAAATGAAAGTGCCAAGCAACAAACATTAAGAATTCAGGTCTCATACTAAATGATTTTTGCACATTATACTATGATGTTTCCAATAACAACAGAAATAGAATTAGGGGTCATAAATAACAAGCAGCATTACATGCCTTTTTATTTTTTGTACATGCAACATTATTGAGCAATACGTTTCAATCACTGGGACACTTTGTATGTGTTGGGTTTTTGGTTTGTTTTTTAGAAATCCTTTTGTGCTAGACGTCAGAATCCTACATTTTCCTGGGATGTTTTGAATATACTTGTACACTTTATCTACACCGTCAGGATTTTTTTTTTTCTGCTGGAAGCTAATCCATACACAGACTTTATATTTATTTATTATTCTACTCTATCCCTTAGACTCAGGGTGGCTTAAAATTCTTTAACTTATTAACTGTAGCATTAACATCTAACTGACTCACTCAATTCTTAATCCTCACAACAACCCTATGAAGTAGGTTAGGCTGAAAGATCTGTGACAAGCCCAAGGTCACCCAGAGAGTTCATGGCTAAAGTGAGACTTGAACTGGGGGCCTCCCCTTATCTCCTGATCCAAGTACTTCACCCTTAACCGCTACGGCACACTGGCTCTAAATAGGGAATTCCAAGAAAACCTTGAAAATGTTTACAAAATAGTCCAGGACCGGGCTGCCCAACATGCAAGCTGGGAAGCCATTTTGGGCAGCTTCCAGTTAACTGGAGAGACAGCGGTATTTCAATTCCTGTTGCCAGCATTTGAAACTGCCTGACAATTGAGGGTTAAAAATGGCAGTGATCTTTGATGAATTCTGTATGGTGGGTAGCCTCCAATCAGAATTCATGTGTTTTGAGCAGAGCAGTTCCATAGACCATGAGGGTTCTACAATTCATGTCCCTCCATTTGGAGGCCCATTACTACAAGTTGCAGCTCCTTTTGAGGGCTGAATTCGGGATATTATCCCTTCAGAGTGAGGCTTTAGGGTCTAGATTAAAGATTCTGGAAGTAGGTGCGGATGTCTGAAGACCAGCTTCTGACTAGATCGATAGCTGAAGAGAGTAATCTGCTTTCAGCTACCCACTTTTCCTGGTCGGTAGCTATCCAAAAGGACATGTGTCATTTGGGCTTTAGTGTGGAGGAACTAAAACCGCTTTCCTTCTCCTCCTTTTAAGGCCAAAGTTTAACAGAGGATTACTGATATCTCTAAACAAAATGACCTGGCGGTATTTAAGACCTCAACTTGTTCCCTGTGTTTGAGGTTCTATAAAAAGGTATCGGATTACGAGGTCTATGTAGATATATTGCCCAACCATCTCAGAGTGGTTTATGCCAAGCTGCGATTTGTTTTAATGAATACAAACATGCTGCATGGGAGGTGTCTGGGGATCCTTATGAACAAAGAAGATGCCCATGGGCATGGTGGAATCACTCCCCCATTAACTCCTGAAGTGTTCCCTGTACGATGGCATTAGGTCAAAACGGCTTCTACCACTGTTTTCCTCCAACCAAGCATGGCCTCTTAGGTCAATCCCGAGTAAGCTCAGACTGCTATTGGGATGTAAGGATCCAGCATTGTGATGTTTGCTTTTCTTCCTGTCAGGGTCTGGATGGTGCTCCCTTTTACCCCTGCACCAGATATAGGGTAAATGATTTATATTGTTACCTACGTCACAGTTATTAAGTAATGCTAGTATTGAGACTTGTTTTTATTTGTTTTATTCAGGGGCTAGGGTAGCCCGAGCCTTTGACCCTAGGAAGGGCCAGGACTTTGGGTATTTGCGACCGTAAGGGTTTGGATTTGTGAAGGGCATGGACACTGAAACTGGTTTAGGGGATAGACTTTACCTCACCCAGGGGACAGGCTAGTCTGAAGGGGCAAGGATTTCTCCAAGCTGGGTCAGCAGGCAGTGTGTCATCTGGAAGTGGCTGGTCTGTTCCTCGTCGGTTCAGGTTGCCAGTATGTTCTCCCACCAGTCACTGCTCTGTGACCGCATCCAACCCAGTTGTCACGTGGGTAGGGTCACCCAATGACCATAAATGTTGAGGGGCAACCTGGAGAGGACGAGGCGGATGTGATGTGATGCTGCCATCGGTTGCCGCCCGGCCTTGAACCTCTGCGCCCATCGCATTGTTGCCAAGTGGCACAGGTTGGCTGCCCTCCTGCGGCATGGTCCATGGGTATACCAGTGGGGTACTGGCCGCAGGAGGTTGGCCCATTGATCATACACCCGCGCCAGGAGGTAGAAGCACGCGGCCAGTATGGCAATTAGGGCAGCTCTCCCTTGCGGGATGCCTACACTGGGTATTGTACTCCCACCACCGTGTCCACTCCCCTTGAACCCAGCACCACACCCAGTGACCGGCCACCAACCCTCAATAGGCCAGCACACCCTGTGCACAGGTACTCTGAACCAGCTAGCCACCCTGTGATGGAACCCCTCGCACACACCCTCTCACCTGCTGGCAGAACACCTCACAGCCAACACCGCTCCCCCCCACAGTCCCACACCCTCACACGACTATCTCCCTTTGCGCATGTTCCAGGCCCCACACACCAGTCACGTGGCAATGCTCCATGCTACCACACCACACTAGCCACACACACACTCCGAACCCACTCACTACCACTATCGCACTGCTCAATCAACCGCTCCACACGCCCCCGATTTGCACCCTCCGCTCCCACTATCGCTCTCAGGACTTTCTCCACTCCGCAACCGCCACCACCACCACCAACACGCCATGCCCTTGCAGGCAACCCGGCTCCCATTTGTAGATGGTTGCTCTGTCACAGGACCTCAGCGTTTGGTGCAGCAAACTGGATGTGGTATGCACACCTGTCCGGGGTCTCATTGATGCCGCCACTGTGCACTGGCCAGAATCCGTATGTTACGCCAATGCTGCTGCTTTCGGTAGCTGTCAGGTACAGTCCCATGGGATCACATTGATTGCGCACCCCTCCCCTCCCCTGGTGTCCGAGCCCCACCACTATATGGTGGGTGCGGGTTATGCAGCTGGGGCCCCCCATTCCCCAGAACACCTTTTTGTCAGGTCAGCTGCCGTGCTGATGTGACGTTATATGGCGTACTCTTGATGGTTTCCCATCTCATCCTCCGCTGGAACCTGACCTGCCTCTCCTAATCCAACAGGAATGTGTCCACCCTGTGTGTGGCTTTGTGGTTCCCAGACCCGCCAAGCCAGACTGCTATCAGATGGCCAAGGTCACTCTTCTGAGCACATACAGTTTCAGCTCCATCCCAGCTCAATCACTGCTGGTCACCATCCACTTCAGTTTTTCTCCAGCTTACTGCCTTTGTGCAAGCCATGTCCAGCCATGGAATGGGCCATGTCTTCGATCGCTGGGCCAGTAGAGTGGCCGGTGTGTGCCACCATACTGCTGGGAACCCTGTGGCAGAGCAGCGATGTCCAGCTGTTGGTGAGCGACTGATGGCTTCACTCTCCTGTCCCGTTACATGTGACTGTTGGGCCACCGTTTTGGGGGTCTTGAGTACTAGAGGCGAGCCAGAGAGCTCGGATTCACACCCCTATGCCAACCTAACCATGGGCCCCCACCCACCGTTGTGCTGCCCAGGGAATCCCGGGAACTTGCTGCTCTTCACCAGGTGGCTAGTCATCAGGAGTTCAATTTGGCCCTCCAGGCTGGTGCTCCATATGTTGTGACCGGCTACGCCCATGTTCTCCTGCGTGCCCGTGGCATCGCATGCTCTGTCTTGATTGGATTGCCAGAACCGCCTTGGGGAGCTGGACTTGCTTCCACCTAATGTCGGCGACCCCTTCCTTACCCGGATGCCCACTGAGCTGTGCTGAGCCATTCAGATGGCGGAGCAGCTGCTGCCACGGGACGCCCCCTCCTGCCCCGCTTCGTGGTGGATGTCCATATGTGTGCCCGTGGCTGCCACCGGGGCCTCTTCGCCTGGGAGGGCCTTGTCCAGGCGCCCATGTTCCCTGAGCGCCCGGTGCCGGCACCGTGATTCCGCTGTTGCTTTAACCTCCATCCTGGATCCCCTCTCCCCATTATGGAACAGCACTATTACTCCCCCTTGACCAGGCTGCTGGCTTCTGTTCAACTGCGTGACCCATCCGCCACTCCATCCGTCTACTGTGGTGTATTCAGTGGGTTGAACTAAAGACGCTTTCCTGCCAGGTCTACCTGCGAAACCCTTGGGCCCCGTGGTTCCATTGTACTGCTCCTTCCGTGCACCCTGGGGTTCTACCCCTGTGTCCCTGGCATCTGCTCTCCCTGGCCAGTGTTGTATCTTACAGGTCCCTGTGCCAATAAACCTATGTCATGTTTTTAGGTGCCTCTGTTCTCCTGCCATGTCTGTGGGCCAGTCACAATATTCTCTCAGCTAACCTACCTCACAGGGTTGTTGTGAGGATTAAAAGTTGTGTTTATTAGTTGTATGTAAAGCGCTCTGAGTGCCATAGCAGGGGGTGCCATATAAAAATAAAGATTATTATGTATTATTATTATTTTTGTCCCATAGTACATCCCATGTTTGTAAATCCCTCCCTAAACACATTCATTCTGCCTCCAAATTTCTCCTAAGATCTTTCTCCAGGCAGGCCTTTCTTAACTCCTCACCCCTTCATGGATTGCTCCTTTGTGCTTCCCTTTACGCTGCCTCATCCTTCAAGAGCCCCCTCCTTTCTTGTAATTAAGCTAAGCACCTGCACCTGCAACTCTCAGCTCCATTTATGTATTCCAGTCTATCCATGTGTGTGCCCATTGTAAATTGTAAGCCCCTTGGGGCAGGAACCTCTCTCTAATCACAACTGTTCAGCACCAGGTACTTTGGTGCTTAATAATAATAATATTAATAATAATTAATAATATTTTGTTCCCATATGGGTAGTTAGGAAAAAATCTCTCTTTTTACTTGTAAGGGTACATTTCAGCTGAGACACAGGGTGTTTTTAGATAGACGTGGGGGCAGCCACACCAGGAGCTGCTCCGGGTGTGCACCCCCACGTTCACCCACTTCCAGCCCTACCTGGGTCCATTTTAGAAGGACCCAGTGGGTTCCCCGGGTCATAGTCTGCCTGTGCATCACCCCCTCACACGCCCCAGAGTGTATTTATTTAACTATTTATTTGTACACTTTTACCCCGCTCCTCTTGCTACACGTGACTCGGGGCGGCTCACAAAATTCACAATAAAAACAGTGTAAATAATATAAAACATATTAAAACTAATCATGTGCAAAATAAAACCCACAGTAAAAAACCCTCAAATTTACCCCGACATACACATGCCACCTTCCCCTCTTCCCCCATCAAATGCCTGGCGGAAAAGCCAGGTCTTACAATTTCGTCGGAAGGCGAGAAGATTCAGGCTGAGGCGAACCCCCACCAGAAGGGAGTTCCAAAGTGACGATGTGGCCGCCGAGAACGCCCTCCTATCTGTCTGAACCCTTCAGTAACGCGGGACTTCCAGGAGGGCACCCCCGGATGACGGCAGGAGCCAACCAGGGGACCAGGGGGTGAGGTGATCACTCAGATAAGCAGGGCCTAGACCGTTAAGGGCTTTAAAGGTCAATACTAGCACCTTGAATTGGGCCCAGAAGACAACGGGCAGCCAGTGCAGTGCTTGGAGCACTGGTGTTATGTGTTCCCTGTGGCCTGCCCCAGTAAAGAGACGGGCTGCCGCATGCTGCACTGCCTGCAGCTTCCGAACCGTTGTCCTGAACAGCCCCACGTAGAGTGCCTTGCAATAGTCTCGCCTCGAGGTGACGAACACATGGCTGATAGTGGCGAGATTGGAGTCTAAGACAAATGGGTGGAGCTTTTTCACCAGATGTAATTGGCAAAAGGCACCCCTGGCCACAGCCAACACCTGAGAATCCAGGCATAGATGCAGATCCAGGAGCACCCCCAATCTCCTCACAGATGGATCCAATGGAGGGCAGACATCTCCAATAATTGGGGAGATCTCCTCACCCAGATCACCCATCCTGCCAACTAGCATCACCTCTGTCTTATCGGACTTGAGCTTCAATTGGCTCGACCTCATCCAATACCCCACAGGGGCCAACTACTGAGACAGCAGGACCCGAATCAGATGAAAATGACAGGTACAACTGGGTGTCGTCCACATATTGATAACAGCAGACCCCCCCCCAGCTGCACACAACCTCCCCAAGCGGCTGAATTGCGGGTGATCGTCTGACACTCTAGGCTGGTGCCCACAACTCTGGGTACTTTTACACGTGATGGCACCATGGACGTACCCGGTATGGGGTCAGGCCACTTCTGCAGCTGGCAACCAGCTGGGCCCCCGAACTGATGTGATGGATGCCTGGGCACAGTATTTATTATTTATTTAATCATATTTTTACCCCGCCCCTCCTGAAACAGCTCGGGCATGATGCAGCTATGGGCACAACGCAGAGCTGGGCCAGATGTGCATCTACCTGCCCCTGCGCTGTGTGCAGTGGCCTGCTCCGCTCCCTGATGGGCAGCCATGGCAACATGAAAGCCTGCTTTACTCTGGGTCAGACGGCCAGATCCCGATGGTGATGACAGCTAGCCCGGGCTGTGACTCCGCCAAGGATAGGCTCCCCCCACGGTTGGGATCCAGCCTGGAGAAACATCTGGTGCGCGCATTTCAACGTAATGGTGGCCCCTGGTCTAGACCACTCTAAAGCGTGTTAAACCGGGCTACTGTCACGTTAGAAAACGCCCTCTATGTGTCACTGGCTCTAAGGGAATGGGGTGTACGGAAGGGGAGTCCAACCTCTGGGCAAGGAGACTACCACTTTCACACCAGGGAAAAGGGGGCGGCTTGCTCTCACGAATATAGCCCTCTCCGGTAATAATGTCCCTCAGGTTGTAGGGTGGGCTTTCCCTCGTTAATGGAAGGCAACCCTTTTCATCATAGGGACTCTCTGAGCAAGCCAATTGCCCCAAAGGGAGGGGAAAGGGTACACACTCAACTTGCTCACTCGGGGAATTACTCGGGCCCAGGATAGTGCTCACAGGTGTAGGGGGTGAAAAAGGTCCCAGGGAAGGGGTGCCTGATCCCAGGACTGGGGTTAAGTGAGGGAGGAGGGAGAAAGGGCTTGCACTCCACGGGGTAAAGGAACACGGGAACTTCTAAGAGGCACACTACCCGAGTGAAGGGTCTCACCAAGGGTTTACACTACTCAACACTATACACTCCAGGGGAATCAGGATAAACCACACTCACTCACCTCACTCACCCACCACAAGGTTATGACTCACTCTCTCACTCACTCGCGCACTTCCACTCTGTCAGGCTCCAATTCTCTGCAAACAGGTTTAGGGACAAACCAGGGGCCAGCTTCTCGAGGACTCGATTACCGGCGGGGAGGCCAGGCCCCGCCGGCACTATTTATGCCTCTCCACCCTGCTCCAAGTCAGTGTGAGGCAGGTAAGCCACGCCCCCCTGCAGGGCGTGCCGGGCGTGCCTGACAGTGTGCGTACAGGGGCGGGGCTTCACCCCCGTCGCACACCGTGCTTTGCTCCACCCCCTCCAGCCCTGCAAGCGGCCCCAGGCCGCCGCCGCGGCGATCCTGCCGGGCCGCCTCCTTACAGTACCCCCCCGTCCAAGCCCCCCCCCCAGAGAGGTCCGAATCCCAGGTTTGGAGGGGTGGCGAAGGTGAAAACGCCGTAGGAGACGAGGGGCATGAACACTGGCTGCGGGCTCCCAAGACCGATCCGCAGGCCCATAGCCTTTCCAATCAATTAAGTAATATAACCGAGAACCAAAAAATCGAGAGTCTAAGATATCTTGGATTTCGTATTCCTCATCATCAGGTAGTAGTGTGGGGGGCCCAGGGGGGCCCTTTTGAGAGGCATAGAAAGGAGAGATAACTTTCTTTAGGAGGGATACGTGAAACGAGGGGTGGATTTTCATATGGGAGGGTAGTCCTACAGTATATGTTACCTTATTTAATTGACGGGTAATAGGGAAGGGACCCATATAGGCGTCATCCAGTTTTGAGGAGGGACGTAAGGAAGGGTAGTGTCGTTTTCTTACCCAGACGAGGTCCCCTACATTAAAGGAAGGAGCAGGGAGTCTGCGCTTATCCGCGGTAGCTTTATAGCGGGACCGGGCTAACTGTAAATGGCGCAGGGCAATCCTTTGGATCTTATGGATCTCTTGCACTACCGCACCAGCAGCAGGGACCATGGCCCGGGGCGCCTCTGGAAGACAAAGCGGGGGATGAAAACCATAGGACACATAAAACGGGGAGTTACCTAGAGAGGCATTTAGTCCATTGTTGTAGGTGAATTCTGCCAGGGGTAAATGATCAGTCCAATCATCCTGTAGAAAATTGCAAAAACACCGGAGATATTGCTCTATGTGTTGGTTAGTCCGTTCAACCTGCCCATTAGCTTGGGGGTGATAGGCTGTGGTAGGGCTAAGTTTCACTCGAACCAACGAGAAGAGAGCTTTCCAAAATCGGGATATGAATTGAGGTCCCCTGTCGGAAACGATCTCCTTTGGAAGTCCATGAAGACGGATTATCTCTTTAAAGAGGAGGTGTGCGGTTACAGGGGATGATGGTATTCCCTTGCAGGGGATAAAGTGTCCCATCTTAGTAAAATAGTCTACTACAACAAGTATTGTGTCATTACCTTGAGACGGCGGAAGACCAACGATGAAATCCATGGCAATCTTCTGCCAGGGTCCTTTGGGTTCAGGAGTTAATTGAAGTAACCCTACCGGGAGGGTACGAGGGGTCTTGGTACGGGCACATGTTACACACCCCGAGACGTATCGTTTTACGTCCTGTCGCAGGGATGGCCACCAAAACGAGCGATGAATCAGATCGAAGGTACGTTGGTAACCCGGATGTCCTGCAAGGGGGGAATCATGGTGGGCCCACAGGATGTGGGGCCTCCACCGGGAAGGGATGACAATTTTATCATTATGATAATATAACCCATGTTGGAAAGAGTAGTTGACTCGAGGTTGCTCCTTTAAATTCCAGGCCGTGAGTTGGCTTAAGGAAGGTAGGGTGGCCGCAAAAACCTTAGGGGCTAAGATGGGGTTATGTAATTCAACCTCGTTCCCGGAGGGAGTATGGTAGCGGGATAGGGCATCAGCCATCGTATTTTGGGTACCAGGACGATATTGAATAGAAAATTGAAAGCGGGCGAAGAATAAGGCCCATCGTGCATGTCTGGCATTATTAATACGGGCAGACTGGAGGTAGGCTAAATTTTTATGATCCGTATATACTAAAACCGGATGGGGAGCCCCTTCTAGAAAATGTCTCCAGGCTTCAAATGCTGCCTTGATGGCTAACAATTCTTTATCAAAAATCGGATAGTTACGTTCGGCCGGAGTTAATTGACGTGAGTAGAAAGCGCAGGGAAGGCGATCCCCAGAAGGGTAAATAACCTGGGTTAATACAGCTCCGAGGGCCACATCTGAGGCATCAGCTTCTACGACAAATGGCTGGGTTACATCAGGGTGTTGTAATAGTGGGGCTGACATAAAAGCCTGTTTCAAACAGCTAAAGGCAGTGCCTTGATCCTTGCCCCATACAAAAGTAACTCCTTTCTTTAAGAGCCCTGTAAGGGGTTTGGTCAAATCCGCATACCTGGGAATATATTGGCGATAATAGTTCACGCTGCCCAGGAATCGCTGCAAGGCTTTCACCGACGTAGGTGCCGGCCACTTATTTATGGCTTCGAGTTTGCTCGGGTCCATGTGAATTCCCTGAGCTGAGACAATAAAACCCAAGAACGGAACAGAAGAAGCATGGAAAACACATTTCTCCAATTTACAGTACAATCGATGTTGTAACAATCGGTTCAAGACCGTCTGTACGTGTGGGATATGTTCTTCCAGGGAATTAGAAAAAATTAGGATGTCATAGAGATATGCTATGACATATACATCTAATAGGTCCCGTAAAATATCATTAATAAAATGTTGAAACGTAGCAGGTGCATTGACCAAACCATAGGGCATAACACAGTACTCAAAGTGCCCAAACCGAGTACGAAAGGCGGTTTTCCATTCATCCCCCTCCTTGATCCTAACCAGGTTGTAGGCGCCCCGGAGGTCAAGCTTAGTGAAGATCCGGGCACCCTGTAGCTTTCCCAGAAGTTCGGGGATAAGGGGAAGGGGGTACCTATTTTTAATAGTAATAAGGTTCAGACCCCGATAATCAATGCAAGGGCGAAGGTCGCCTTCCTTCTTTGGGACAAAGAAAAGGGGAGCCCCCGCAGGGGAGGTGGAATGACGAATGAAACCCCTAGCTAGATTTTCGTTAATGTAGGTTCGGAGCGTCTCGGTCTCGCTAGGGGATAAATTATAAATACGACCGTATGGGGGTTCCTTGTCGGGGATGAGGTCTATGGGACAATCGTATGAACGATGGGGAGGGAGTTCTGCTGCTTCACATTTACTAAACACCGCGGAAAGATGGCGGTATTGAAAAGGTACGTGATGGGCTACCTGGGGAATCCTAGTTAAAGCAGCAGAGGTTGAGTGTAGGGGAGAGGGAATCAGGTGCGGGATGCATGAGGGAGAAGGGAAATGGAGTGTTTTCAAAACCCAGTTAATATTAGGGTTATGAGCAGATAGCCAGGGGAATCCGAGTACAAGGGGGAACAGGGGGGAAGCGATTATATCAAAGTTCAACATTTCCTGATGAGAACCGTACACACATTGAATGGGTGAGGAACGGGTTAAGATAGGGCCAGAAGACAGAGGGGACCCATCAATGGTCTGGACTACCTCTATGGAGGGTCTAGATTGGAGGGGAACCCCCTGCGTATGAGCAAAGGAGGAATCCATAAAGTTCCCTGATGCCCCGGAATCCACTAGGGCCCAAACTATGAGGGATTTACTCCCGGTCCACTGAAGGGAAAGGGGTATACGGAGTTGCGGGATGAAGGCCGCTGAGATTCCTAATTGCAATACGGGGGCAATTGTCTTTACCGGGAGGTTCCCCCCAACTCCCGGTCCTTGGCGTTTCCCGAAGGCCCACCCCGGAATGGCCTAGCAGGACAGTCACGGGAAAAATGGGTATTAGCCCCACAATAAAAACAGAGACGCAATCGACGTCGCCGGTCCCTTTCCTCAGAAGAAAGGGGACCCCTTACTGCCCCTATTTGCATAGGTTCAGGGTCGTCGGGAAGTCTGGGCATGGGGGTGGAACCAAGCGGTCCCTTGGATACCCAGCTTCCTCTACCCTGATCCCTCCGTCTCTCGCGTCTCCGCTCAGTCAGGCGTTCATCAATTTGGAGGGAGACATTAACCATTTCCTCCAAAGTTTCTGGGGAGGTGGTAAAACATGCCAACTGATCTTTTATGTCATCATTTAACCCCTGTCGAAACATTACGCGCAAGGCTGAATCACTCCAGCCAAGGTCGAAAACAAGTTTCCTAAACTGCGTTATATAGTCAAGCAGAGGGGTTCGTCCTTGGCGCAAATGCAAGATAGCTTGTTCTGCATCCCTCTTTCTATGAGGGTAATCAAACAGAAAGAGAAACTGCTGTAAGAACCTTGGGTAGTCCTGCAGCAGTTTATCATCAGTGGCAAGGAGGGGGGTAGCCCAATCTAGGGCTGTGCCCCCTAATAGGCCCACGATATATGCTATCTTCGCCTGATCAGTATTATAAGTCAGGGGTTGTGCCTGAAAGGTCAATTTACATAGGGCTAAAAACCCCTGACATGCCTTCCGATCTCCATAGAATTTATCAGGGCGGGGTGCTTTAGGTTCCCTCGGGAGAGGAGCAAGGGAAAAAGGGGAAGAAGGCATGGGGCCCGAGGCCCCCGCAGGGCCGTCCCCCTCCTCCATTTCAGTTACTGCCCGTTCCTGCTGGAGGATTTGGCACCGGGCCCTTAATTCCTTGTTTTCCTCCCGGAGATCTTGGACCTCCATAGTGAGGGATTGAACAGAAAGGATGAGATCTTGAATTTGTTTTTCAGAGGCCATCCTTAAGGTTGCAAAAGGGTGCCTCTTGAACAAGAGGGGTGCCGGTAATTCTGTCACTGGCTCTAAGGGAATGGGGTTTACGGAGGGGGAGTCCAACCTCTGGGCAAGGAGACTACCACTTTCACACCAGGGAAAAGGGGGCGGCTTGCTCTCACGAATATAGCCCTCTCCGGTAATAATGTCCCTCAGGTTGTAGGGTGGGCTTTCCCTCGTTAATGGAAGGCAACCCTTTTCATCATAGGGACTCTCTGAGCAAGCCAATTGCCCCAAAGGGAGGGGAAAGGGTACACACTCAACTTGCTCACTCGGGGAATTACTCGGGCCCAGGATAGTGCTCACAGGTGTAGGGGGTGAAAAAGGTCCCAGGGAAGGGGTGCCTGATCCCAGGACTGGGGTTAAGTGAGGGAGGAGGGAGAAAGGGCTTGCACTCCACGGGGTAAAGGAACACGGGAACTTCTAAGAGGCACACTACCCGAGTGAAGGGTCTCACCAAGGGTTTACACTACTCAACACTATGCACTCCAGGGGAATCAGGATAAACCACACTCACTCACCTCACTCACCACACTCACCCACCACAAGGTTATGACTCACTCTCTCACTCACTCGCGCACTTCCACTCTGTCAGGCTCCAATTCTCTGCAAACAGGTTTAGGGACAAACCAGGGGCCAGCTTCTCGAGGACTCGATTACCGGCGGGGAGGCCAGGCCCCGCCAGCACTATTTATGCCTCTCCACCCTGCTCCAAGTCAGTGTGAGGCAGGTAAGCCACGCCCCCCTGCAGGGCGTGCCGGGCGTGCCTGACAGTGTGCGTACAGGGGCGGGGCTTCACCCCCGTCGCACACCGTGCTTTGCTCCACCCCTTCCAGCCCTGCAAGCGGCCCCAGGCCGCCGCCGCGGCGATCCTGCCGGGCCGCCTCCTTACACTATGGTGTTGTCAGGGCAATGGCCAGCAAGGAGCAGGACTGCAGTGTGGGTCCGCTAAAGAGACAGATACAGTAGCTCCACTCCAGGCCAGTGCTCCGAGCTTGGACGGCCTGCTCCACTGGCGGTGCTCTGGATTTGTCAAAGCGTCACAAGCGGGGCTGCGCCTGCGCCGCTCTACTATCTGGCCTCCAGACGGTCTGGCCAGCCCGGGGGGTGAAGCGGACTGGTGTGGCCGCCCCCGTGGCTGCTATCCATCTGGTTTACACCCGCAGTAAACCTTGCCATAGTGTTTTCGGATCGCCGTCCATGCTATAACTGCACTTCACGGAAAATGTTTTTCCACAGTTTTTAATTATGTGAATATTACCAGAAAAATAACTTCGCATCGACATTGTTTACAGCTTGCCATTTGAGCGGAACTCTCTATAGTAATTAAAAGATTAATCATTTGATACTAAAACTACTGATGCATTTTAATTTCTATTTTTTTACCTAAATCAAAAGTTAATTAATCTGCTTTATTCCTGGCTTGATATCTGTATAAGAAATCAATAGTTATGTGTTGCTCATCTCATCTTACCCACTTCCTACACACTTCCTGCTCCTTTTTAAAGAATGTATATATGGCAGAACTCTGTGTGTAAAAGAAGAGCTATAGTAATTTATTTAAAAATCCCTCTCGAAGTAAGCTGAACATGATTCTGCTTTTTGTGAAAGTGCACTAACTTTCAGACTTGAGGCATGTAGCGTAATATTGATTCTGGAAAGACAAGATCAGTCCTATCGGGTTCACTTGGGAAAGGATAGAGATGAAAACATATTGTTTCGTTTGGTTTGCTTCCTGTTGTATTGAAACCTAAAGATAAGCAATCTGAAATTACGCATTGATTACTTTAAATTTCATGCACATCCTCACAGGTTTTACGCCTATAATATTTTCATTGTGTGGTGAATAATTTTGAAATGATGGAAGATGAAATATAGGTCATAGCTTTATTGTATTATTTTCATTCTCTGCAGGAAGAATCCACAGCACAAGTTGGAATACAAGCACACTGCCCCTCCAGGTAAACCTAGACAACGTTGCACTTTTGCTATAGTCAAGCGTTTGGGCATTGACTGCAGTTGTCAACTGAAAAATGTTTGCTTCCCCATGAAGCCTTGGGTGTATTTCACTGTTGGTTGGCTCTACCCACTTAGGCGATTTTCTCAGTTGGTTCTAACTCTAGCTGCACTTATACAGGCTAACGTTTGATGCCAGAACATGCCTGCACGTAATTCCATTACTACTTGAGACTGTACATTGCAGGAACGTATCCTATGGTACTTTCACTTTGTGGAACAAAGTAGTTATAATGCCAGACATCATAGCAAAATCCTTGCTTTACCAAAGTCAGAATTTCACCCAATGAGTTTTTAGATCATTCAATGAAACCTAAACCAATGCCCATACTATGTTGTTGACTTTATCGTGCCCTTCGCATCTTGCTTCATATCACAATAATTCTCCATAAAACACTGCTATATAGCCAGGATTTGGAGGCTTAGCTGTGTTGTGTGACTTATAACAATCCCAACCTCATGTTAACACACACCTAGTATTTAAAGTGAAATAAGGATGGCTTTCCGTGGGTTTATGTTCTCCCAATTAATGAGTGGATCTAAGGGAGGTAAATGATGGTTAATTGTAAAGGGTGTTAATTTTACGTTAAATCACTTAGGCGTTAAGGCTGCAAGCCACTTACTCAAAAGTAAGTGCTTTGTGGATTATCCTCTAACGTTTACATCAGTAGCCTCCCCATAGGAAAGTATTCTGTGTTTGTGTGAAGGCTTGCAAAGTGAATTAATACCACTGGTGTAAGTACCCAAAAATAATGACTCTAGGGACATCCTGTTCATGGGAAACAAGGGCCAAGGCAATGCTTATCCCATTTGAAAAAAAGTGTGTTCTAATCATCTGAGGCTGCTTTCAGTCCCCCACCCCCCCTTCCCGCGCATAGTCTGGCTGCGGTAGGGAATGAGCAGCCAGGATATGTGTGGGGATCGGCTGGTCTGAAAGCCACCCACCTGCCCCGCGTATGGCTTTGCCGGCAGACATGCGCAGGGATACAGAGCTTGATTTCCTGGGGGGCAGCGGGAGGTCTGAAAGTGGCCTAAATCTGCCTGGGCATGACATTTACAGTCACCAATGGTTACAACAACATGTGGAAACGTACCATCTTTTTTTCAGTTTGATTCACTGGATTACACAGTTTCCTTAGTAATATCCTTTTATTTTTCTTTCTTTAGAAACTGAAGGAAGAAGAACCAGGCCGAAAACTGCCAAGAAAGGTTAGAATGCTCTAACTTTCTAAATGGTCCAAAAGGAGTTACGTCAGGAGTGTCTTTATAGAATGTATGTCATGAACAGGGATCCCTGTGTCTTGGCTGTTGAGTGAAAAAGAGGGGAAACACCCTCTGTTTACTGTCATAAATTGCAGGCACATCTCTATGCGTTGTTCAGAGATAAAGTGGAAACATCGTTTTGCGTTGCCCAACCACACAGCTGTGGCCTTGGTGCTAGTGGGGAGAGTAGAAGAGGGGAAATGTAGGAGAATTGCTGCTATGTGATTGAGGACAGAACCAATGCCCTGTGAGAGAATTGAGGGCCAGCTGTGGAAAATGGGGCAGTGGACATGGAGATGGTAGGGTGGAAGAAGCCCAGCAAGAAGCAGCCATGCCCAACAGGGTACCACACGACCAAGATGAGGATACACAGAAACACACACTTCCAGAAGTGTAGCCTCCTGTGCCTGGCTGTCCGTGCTGAAGATTCTGGATGTCTCGATGCCTTCCTCCAGATATAGTACCACTTCATCCATTGGCTTGTGGGTCCTACCATGCTCGGAGTCCTTCCCATGGAGATTCAGGCTTGTTTTGGATGGTCGTTTGAACCTGTTACCTACCGCAGAGGCTCAGCCTCAGGTTGAGAGTTGTCAACAAGATGCCTGTTTCTGAATATGTTGCCCACTAGATTTGGATGTTGCAGATCAACCTCCTTGTCCAGATATCGGAGAGACAAACCATTAAAACGTTTGGTTCTATTCTAGTTCAGATTCATGAATGGGTGAATACAAACGAGACAGTAGCCCATGAGTCACCTGCCCATCAGTTTGGTAGCCGCCAGATGTTCGCCCACTTTAGCCTCAGATGCGTTGTCTGGAGAAGTTTGGCAATGCGGTGCAGGTTAAGGCTTGCCCTGCCAGGCTAACGTATGTCATCCTGTGTGTTAGGCGGTGGCCCTACCAATTTCCCCGTCACAAGGTGAGGTCCAAGGATTGGGCCCAGAGGAGCATACTCACCCCAGCCTGCCAAACAGCTGATTTGGGGAGGGCAGAGGAACATGCTCCTCCGCCCCCCCCCCGAACAACTGTTGGGCGGGACAGGGTGAGCATGCTCCTCCGTGTCCCGCCCCGCCCCCCCATCAGCTGTTTGGCAGTAGCTCCTCCTGGATGCCCACTCCTGCTGCACAGCAGGGGTCCAGGAGTCCTGCCCCATGTGGATAGGTCATCGACCAATCCGTGGTGTGGAGGAATTTGATGCCAGCCCCCCTGCCAGCCCCCCTGCCCGGATTCTGGGGGGAGGGGAAGGCTATTCATTTTAACTGCCCCTCTGCTGGCCCACAGTGTGGTGACTGTGGTGGCCCTTCCCGGGGCAGCCAGGGGATTGCCTAACTCTCCCATTCAGACACTAACTTACAATGTCTCATACGTATGCTTCCGTTGTAGCTTCTAGCACAAGAGTACAATGATAAATATTTCACTGTAGAATTTTTTATTTATTTTTTAAACCAGTACTTTGCATGCAACCTCCTCCAGAACTCTGTCAGTCAGATTTGAGACGAGATGATAAAAATGAATTTCAGTTCAGAAAATGGTCTTTTTTTACACTGACTTTATATAGCAGGAACAACAAACACGATATTAGCCAGTTAATATAGTTCAGGTCTTGTTAGTGAGCCCGTAATAAGAAGTGCTGTACTGGGTCAGACAAATCATCCATTGGCAAGTTTTTGTTGCTTCACAGATGTACAAAATAGGTCGCATTGCAAGATCAATTTGCTCCAAGCTTCTGACAGACAACATTTATGGACCTGTCCTCCAAGAACTTACCTGATCCCGGTTTTAAACCCAGCTATTGACTTTATCAACATCCTCTGGCAACAAGTCCCATAAGTTAACTGTACATTGAGTAGGAAAAAAATACTTCCTTTTCATTTTTAAATCTGCTACCAATTACTTTCATGGTATCCGCTAGTTCTAGTATTAATTGGGAAAATAACTGTTCCTTATTTATTTGTTCCACACCACTCTTGATTTTGTTAATGATCATATCCCCCTCTTAGTTGTCTCTTCTCCAAGCTGAAGAGCCTTCGCCTGTTGAGCCTCTCCTTGTACAGAATCCATTCCATACTTCAGATCGTTTTTGTTGCCCTTGTCTGCACCTTTTCCCATTTGAACCTGTTTTGATCCAGTTACCTGTATGGGTGGCTTTTTGTTCAGCTCTAGTCCTGGTTTAATGTGTTTCAGTTCCAGTTCATTCAACAGAGAGACAGGGTTGCTTTTTGTTCAGCTGAATGGGTCACCCTTTGTGCATAACTCTGGCTGTCGGTATGTTAGACACTTGTTGGCAAAGATTTGATACCATGGAGCAAATAAACAATTGGTTATTTTTTTGACTTAGACTGTGAGGACCCTCCCTCAATTATAACCCAAAACTCCTCGTCGAGATCAGAGAATCTACTGTAGAACGACCTTGCCGTCGCCTTTCTGTCCACAACTCAATAGTCATTGGTGAAACAGAGGTGGAGTTACTGTTGTGGAAAGAAAGTGTGGGGAAGATTAACTCTGCTTGGTGAGGCCTGGGCAGTTGCTCCAGTTTAAGCTGGGGTGATTGTCCTGTTTACGCTTGCTATGTGACAACTCATTCCATACACAGTAGTATGAAGCATGGTGAGACTCTTGTCCTGTGATGAGACTCATGGTGTGGACAAGTATTAAGTTCTGGATTCTGCAAAGAGATCTGTGTGCTGACCAGACCCGTATGCCCATGTGCTCTTTGAGTTTTGAACAAGGAGACAGAACTGGTCAAAACTGACAAAGAGATGAAATAGTGGACGTTGATAACACCATGGCACGGAGGTGGAGAAATAGTATACCTAGTGAAGCTTTTCTCCCTTACCCTACTTATAGGTGAATTACTAACACACCAGAAAACTGTTTTCCCCTTGTTTCTGCACATTGTAACTAGGGCTGATGCGGCAGCAGCTTTTACCGCACCGCGATTCCGTTCCGCCATTTCGGAACTGCCCACGCCACACCGCGACTTTTCTGCGGATATTCCGCTAATTCCGCCGGAATTCTGCAAATCGCGGAATTGCGGAAAAATAGAGGAAAAATTGCGGAAATCGCGGAAAACCACTATTCCGCTATTTTTTGGCGCTGGCGGAATTGCGGAAATCGCAAAAATGTCATGTTTCCACGATTCCACTAAGTTGCGGAATTAAATAAGTGGAACCGCGGAACCGCGGAATGAAACCGCGGAATGAAAGCCTCTGCCATGCCGTTCCACTAATTGCGGAAACACTGTTTCCGCCGGAAATAGCTACCGCTGCGATATTCCGCTACAGCCCTAATTGTAACAGTTCATGGAAGAAATTTCTCAATTCTGCCACTTCTGTTGGATTCTTGTCTTTAGAAATCCAGGTTGAGCTGTCACTATAAAATGTTGCATAAGTGTCTGTTGATATAAAGAACTTTCTGAAAGGCACTCTGCCACTGATATAGATCAGTGCTTTTGTCTGAATGTCCTTGGGACATGGAGATGAGCTTTTCCTTTATTTCACCTTTCTAGCTGCTGACCTTTAGAGTGGAGGAGCTAAAGCTCTGATCGTATAAAGAGCTTTGTGCCAGAACATACATCTCCCCATAGAGAGCCCCATTTAAGCATCATTAGTCTACCGGCATGGAATTCCATTTTGGCCCCATTAGTGCTACAAGGAGTAGTTTGTGCTTAACAGTTCAACTCTTGCATTAGACTAATTGGATTTGCAAAACTTAGTGGGAAAAGTAAGCCTTTGTGCCATTACAATGACTTTACAAAATGGCTATTTTCCTAACCAAATAGCTCCATTTGTTGAAGTCTGCAATGGGGTGTTAAGAATAATAATTTGATCTGCTGATCTCGCTACAAAATTGACTATAATAACTGCTTACCATTAGCTTATTGGGCCTTTAATAGTGCAGTTTGTCTTTTTAAAACCTCAGGTTGCTGTGGTTTTGCCATGCTTGCTCATTGCTTCCATTGTCCCAAGTTTTTAACAGTTCAAAACTAGCAGAGCAAAAAACCTTTGTCTCCTTAAGAGGCTTAGCCTTTTTGCAAGTGGGATGGAATGCAGTTATCCCAATTGTATTTACTACAGGTCTTCCCTTTCATGAGATCAGAACATTGCTCAGCCTGGTTTACATGGACACTGACCATACAGGACGCTGACTTGTGTCTAGTGTAACAGCAAGCCTGCTTTTCTGTAGGTGGATATTTATCAAAACAGCGGCTCAGTGTCACCAGGATCACCGTGTGACCCAGCACTCTCAGTTTCACAGGGTTGCCAGATTGTTTTCGGGTTCAGTCTCGGAGAACGAAAAACCCTGAAAGTTAGAAAAATCAAACCACAGCGGAATGAGAGTGCTTGCTCAGCTTGCTAACAGACTTTCAGTCCAATAAAGATAATGTGGAACCCATTTACTTTCTCAGATTTCTTAAACAATCCCCCAGGGTTTGTTTAATAATAATGGAGTCTGATATCTGCGCTGTGCTTTGATAAACAATATGGGCAGAAGTAAGTTTAGCCATTTTATTGGCTGATAGTAATGTTTAATATTTGTTAGGCCGCATGTCTGCTGCAGGAGTCTAAGGACCTGGGAATCGCTTGCAATCATGGCAGCGCTGGCACGTGTATTCAGCCTCATAGTATCTGGCGACTTTCTGAAAGCTCCATTTCCTGGGCTCATAGGAGTTAACTTTAAAGAAAGTAAATTTTCTAAAGTTTTTAGCTTTTATTTCCATGGGGAAAATAAATGTAATGGGAAGCCATAAATATAGCCCAACGTCTACTTTTAAAAACTTCATGATTGTAAGCCACTCATGAATTTTGAGCTGTGACTTGTGCTTTTGAATATTCGGGGCAGGAGGGACTGCATTTGCATACTTTTTGCATAAAACGTGAGACTCCATTTAAATGCCAGATTCAAGATGCTAGTGTTGATCTATAAATCCCTGTACAGTCTGGGCCTCTCGTACCTCTGGGACCTCCTCACCTTCCATGCCTCAGAACGATCCCTTCGGTCCACTGGGGGTGCCTTTCTGGAGGCCCCCCATGTAAAACAGGGGGCCACAATGGAGAGAGTCTTCTCGGTGGCCGGGCCACGGCTTTGGAACTCCCTCACAGAGATAGCCCACCTGGCCCCAGGTCTGTTGGCTTTTCTCCAAGCCTGCAACACCTGGCTGTTCGCCCAGGCCTTCGGAGGGGAGGGGATATGGGTTTTTTTAGCCCCGTATTTAAAATATTTTAAATTTGTTGATGGGGTTGTGTATTTTTAAGTAGATTTTTTAATGGAATTTTATTATTGAATGTTTTCATGTTGTAAGCCACCCCAAGATGCCGTAGGCATGAGGGGTCAGCTAATATATATACAAAAATAAATAAAATAAATCTCCTCCAAATCCTTAGGTTGCATCCATAATCTGTGGTGTTGCACAGTAGAGACCCACAGCCTAACCCAAACCTACCAGGAGCCAGCTCTTTGAATTGTGCAGAGCAAACCGTCAGAACTCTTAAAAGACAAGCTTAGGAGTGGGAGATGGGATCATTTGGTAGTACAGTATATACGGAGACACACAGAGGCAAGGTACTAGCTGGATGTAACATTTATGATAGTATTTTTATAACTCTTTAACCCTTTTTACACGGGCAGCAGCGGGTGGGGGGATGGGTGTGCTGCCGCAGTGTGTGGAGATGAGTGTGTGCCCATTCCCACGGGCGCACACCCACAGAGCCACCTCCGGTTTGGAGTGGAGATGGGTGGTGGGTGTGTGTCAGGAGCGCACACGCACCCCCACCCACCGCCTGTGCCGTTCACACGGACAAACGCCCATCTCCCCACCCACTGTCGTGGCATTTGCATGGAAGTTCTCCCCTCCACCCCACACACACATTGAACACCCTCCCCGCACACCCAGCAGGGTGTGGGTGTGTGTGTGTGTGTGTGTGTGTAAAAATGGCCTTTGTTGCACGCAGGTACTTTAAAAGTTCTGTAGAGCTTCTATACATCATAGGTGCAAAGCACTTAAAACTGTTGCTATGCTCCCTTTACTTCCAAGTGTCCTCTTTATATTCACACACATAGGGTTGTGTGACTATAGAGGCCCTCTTGAGGAACTGTAGTTGTAGGGAAGTAACTTTGTGTGTGCACACAAATTTGTTTGTTTATTTTTTTTAATAGAATGCTGATGAATTAAATTGCTCTTTAATATTTGTGTGATCTCACGAAAAGTGCCCTGCCCACTGGTTCCTGCGGCTGCTGCCAAGGATCAAAGTTTGTAAAAGGTTAGAATCGGCAACTTTACATTTGAGACAGTCCCACTGTACTGTGTGCACTATATCTTCAGGCAGAGCAGGGTCTCTTAACCTTTGTTGCACAGCTGCAGTGGTGAGCAGAGCTGACATTTCCAGGAAGAGAAGGGGATGGGCTAGCAGATATTTGGCATGTTCAGTTCAGAAAGCCATAAGGCGAATTGCTAACTGCTTAATGCTTCTAAAGACTCCAATAGTCCTATGAGGGTATGATGGGGGAAATGATACAGTCCCTGACTTTGCCATTATCAGTGTTCCAAGGCAAAGGACAATTTTAAAGCTATCTAGAAGGATGATTTGCTCTGACTACAATCCTGTTACAAACAGTTTTATGTACACTTTATCTAACAAACAAATTGAAAATGCTATTTTTAGGAACCGGGCAAAGGCGAATGTGCTGCCTTCTCATCCACTGCTGGTTTTCTTTTTGTAAATACATCTTCAGGAAGAGCCTCAAGGTCATGCTGATAAATGTGATGTTAGTGCTCTTGAAAGGCTATTTTGTCAGAACTATTACTTAATTACCTGCCTTAGCAACCATGAGAATTGAGTAAACCTGTATCAAAAGATGTAGCAGCACTAGTCTCCTATATCTCTGTGCCATTGTCCTACAAACAGTTAAACTTCTAAAAGCCAGGTTTTCCTTGCACAACGTCATCAGAATGGGATATTATTAATAATAATAATTATTATTGTTATTATTATTTTATTTATATAGCACTGGCACTGTACAGTCAATAGCTAGACAGGTCCTATCCCAAGGGGAACAAGGATACATTCATGAGGTTGAGAAGTTGCAGATGCATGTATTGAACTTAGTTACAGGGGAGAGATTGTGAAGAGGTTACGGTTTCACTCATGATGAGCTAGGGAAAGCCTAACAGAAGAGGTAGGTTTTCAGAAGGGATTTGAAAGTTGGGAGGAAGCCGAATGAATGTATCCAAGGAGGATGTTCCGGGCACGGGGGACAGCAAGAGACAAAGGGCAAAGATGTTTAGAGGAGCAGGGGAGTCGTGAGCAGGCGAGGGTGGAGGCAGAGGAGGGGCAAAGCTCCCGGGTAGGAGCGTAGCAGGATACAAGAGCAGAGAGAGATGGGGAGCAAGGCCATGAAGATCCTTGAAGGTGAAGACTAGCAGCTTGTGCTGAATGCGTTCATGTAGAGGGAGCCAGTGTAGGGCAGAGAGGAGGAGCTGAACATTGCCAAAGCAACAGGCGAGGTGGATGACTTTGGCAGCAGAGCATTGGACAGAGATGAGGGGGGCAAGATCCAAGTAGGGGAGACCAGTAAGGAGGAAGCTACAGTAGGCAAGGTGAGAGATGACTAGAACATGGACTAGAGTTTTTGCAGCGGCAACAGTAAGGCACAGCCGGATTTTAGCAATATTATACAGAGCGAAACAACAGAATTTGGCAGAAGCCTGGCCCTGAGGCATAAAGGAGAGGGAGGAGTCAAAGATTAATCCCAGGCTATGCGCTTGAGGGACAGTCGGGATGGTGACACCCTCAATGGAAACTGAAAGGGATGTAGGAGGGGAATATTTGGTGGTGGGGTGGTGGTGAGGAGTTCAGTTTTAGCCATATTAAGGTTGAGTTGTTGGTGAGACATCCAAGCAGAGATGTCAGAGACAGTCAGTGATACTAGGAGAGCGCGCGAGTGGAGGGAGAGAGTTGTGTGTCATCAGCATAGAGGTGATACTGGAATCTGAGAGTTTCAGTTTACCCAGAGAAAGAGTATAAAGGGAGAAGAGGGCCCAGGACAGAGCCGTGGGGAACTCCCACAGAGAGGGGGTGTCACGGGTTGGGGGATCCGCACCCCCAGTTTACCGGGTTTGAGTGACTCAGTTTCCCTTGCGCACAGTCCGCTTGAATTAGTTTCTCTCTTTGGCTAATTCAAATCTGCCGCAGAACAACTCCTTTGTCACTCAAGGGCCCGATCCTTCCCGTTTACAGACTCTTTGGGTTCGCAAGAGCTTGAGGGCTCTTGTTGCTCACTTGTGTTCCAATGTTAGACACAGACACTTCTTCATAAAGATAAGAAGTAAGTTTATTGATTACATAAGCAAGATAGTTGATACAGAGT
>QEPC01011712.1:3067064-3086962 GCA_003113815.1 Sphenodon punctatus
CCCCCCCCCCCCCTGTCTGGGCAATCAACAACACTGTCTTTCCATTTCATGGAGGTTGGTCACGTGTCAGAGCTCTGATTTGGGTTTTACAGTTCGCAATTGTAACATTACATACATGTGGAACCTTTTTCTTTATGTATTTACCAGACTTGTTGTCTACATGTAGGACTGTTTTACACATGTATGACCCTATGTTATTCCGTGACAAGGGGAAGTGATGTAGAGGACGTACCAGCAAGAGAAATATTGGAGTGGTTCGAGAGATACAAGGAGAACCAGTTGAGAACAAAGTCTTAGAAACAAAGGGAGTATAGTGAATCCAAGGGGAGGCCATGATCAACCATGTCAAAGGCAGCAGAGAGATCAAGAAGAACAAGAATGGAGTAGAAGCCCTTAGACTTAGCTAAGAGAAGGTCATGGGTGATTTGAGCAAGGGCAGTCTCCTTCGAGTAGACAGGATGGAAGCCCAATTGAAAGGGGTCAAGGGAGGAATTAGAAGAGAGGAAATCAAGGCAGCACATGTAGACGGCCACTCCAGGAGCTTGGAAGTGAAAGGTAGGAGTGAAATGGGTGATAGCTGGAAGGGTTCGAGGGGTCAAGAGTGGCCTTCTTAAAGATAGGGAATACTGGTATGTTTCAAGACCAATGGAAATGACCCAGTAGAGAGGGAGAAATCAATTATCTGTAGTTGAGAAGGCATAGCGTTGAGGGCAATCGATGTTAGGGGCGAGTGGGGATGGGTCAAGGGGGCATGTGGAGGGGTTGGATGAAGAGAGGGATGGTAGGGGTGAGGCAAGGATGGTTTGGGTTTTTTTGTGTGTGTTGGATAGAACGGCACAAGAAGGGAGCAAGGGAGTCAAAGATGGAGGAAAGGGACGAGCTGAAGGTGGAGACGGCAGAGTCTGGACGGATGGTAGATGAGAAAAGTGGGAAGAGGGAGAAAGCAAAGTCCAGAGGGTCGGTGGGTTGAAGGTCATGGTAAGAGCAAGAGGGGGCAAGTGGGAGAAACGGAATGAAACAAGGTTTTGGTCAGAGACGGTATGGGCATCAAAGTTTGATAGAATTGATCGCTTAAAAATTGAAGTTGACCTAGCGGTGACATCAGTATGAAGAAGGGTTTTCTTAGTCATCAGTTCACCGTTTCCACACAACCAGAGTCTGCCACCCTTCTCGCCTCTGAAAATGGTCCTATATATTTCAGTGGAACTGCACCAATGAATCAGACTCTGTTCTAAAGTCTGTGGGAGATGCAGGAGCAAAGCTATTTCATTTGTATGAAACTCCCCACAGCTTAAGTGAAAGCGATACTAAATTATATGATGGCAAACAAAATGGTAGTCTCCACTGTTGTTTCTCTCACACAGTCTATCCTGGAGGGAAGAGAAGGGGCAGAGAGATCAACCTCCTAGCTCTGCTCTGGCTGACCTAACAGAAGTTTGCAAAAATAGCAGTGGCTACATTAGCTTCTCTAACATGAATGCTGATTGGAGCTGTCGCCACCAATTGAAATTCATTTTCCAGAAGTAAAGCCGGCGCCATTTTGGAAATCTCCCCAGCTCACTTGGTCCGAGCTAGGGGACTTAGAATTACAGCAACAACAGAGGCATAGGAGCAGAAGTGGGCAAGGTATCAGTATGTGTGCATTACAGTTGGATGTAGGGTAACAGACAAAAGGAAAGAGTGCAGCCTAAAATGTGTGAAGAATCACTTACTCTGTCAATTAAAGCTGTAGGCCAGCATTTCTCAGACAGTCAAGTGATGGCATCAGTACTTTGCAGGAAAGATGTGTGAAGTGCTTAGAGACATGGAATTTTCCACTAATTGGTGTGCGATTTTCATCAAGGAATTTAAATTCCATGCGCTACATATTTAGCCTTTTGAAATACAGAACACTTTACAAGGCTGATAAGAGATATCGCTAACATTTAAAATGCTTTGACATCCTCAAATGACAATCTCTATTAATAAATGTGGTTTGTCTATAACAAAGTAAAGCACAACATTTTTGTATCTGTAGTTCTAAACCCACAAAGTTAGCCGAACTCATGGCATTTTCAAGGAATTGAAATTCAAGTATTTAATCCTTCTTTTGGAATTTGTCTCTGCAGGCAGAAGTGCTTTGGAAGAGGATAGTGATAATGATGGTGAGCCTAATGAATATGACATGAATGATAGCTTTATAGATGAGGAGGAGGAAGAGGGGTATGATCCCACTGATGAAGATTCTGATTGGGAACCAGATCCTGAAGATAAAGACAATGAAGATGTTGAAACACTTTTGAAAGAAGCACAAAAATTTGTGAAAACCAAAAAGTAGTTTTTTAAATTTCCCAATGATCCTTGTTGTTAGAACAGGGAAAGATCTTAGATGGAAATTGGCGTATGTCCCTACTTGACACTCTATGCACTTATAAGGAAAGTATTGAGTACTAGTTTCCTTTCTTTTTTAGTATATGTTGTTTTCAATTGGGGTTTTTAACAGGCAAGTCAGATTGTAAACTCGGGGATAAATGTGATTGGACGTAAGTAAAACATTTTCTTACATAGAAATATCTTTTCCCTTGTATTCTTCCCAATAACTTTCTGCTTTGTAATATCTGTATAGCACATTACACTGCTCAGTAATACTTCATTTTCTTTGCAAGCAGTAAGAGTTGTGGATGTACATTGGTACGGTGGTGTTCTGCTTTTGCTAAGTCTTGTATTATGTTCCATGCCAAATGAAGGAAAGGTAACAGAGCTCAACTTGACAGCGAAACTAATCATGTTTATTTTACTATCCTGTTCTGTCATAGTACCAGGTTGTTAACGGTGACTGTGCTGAGTTTTATAAGTGCACTTATATGATATTCCTGGTATAAACTGTCTAGCTGGGTGATTTATTATTTTTTGGACATTGTATTCAGAATTGTCTATTATATCCAAAGTCTACTTCTAGAGCTTCATCTCTAAGGGCACATAATTTTCTAGTGAATGTACACAATATGAGATCCTGTCAATTTATGTTAAACCAAATGTCTAATTTATACAGGGGCATAGCAGTGTAATGAATATAAAATATATATGCTGACTTCTTGTCCTGCTTTGTAAAGATATTAAAAGGTACCCTGTGATGAACTGAGCTTTTAAGATTGTTTGATTTCTCAAAAAGTCTCTGGAGCATAAAAACCTAACTGTCTAATCCTACGTTTAGCTGTATTTTTGGAATTTGTGTCTTGTTTGGTGTATGGGAATTCTGTCTTGAAACCCTTATAGATTCAGAGTATAAATGATCGCTTATGCTGGGCAGCCTTTCTGAATATATATTGGGAACCTAGGAATAATTGGCTTACTGCCCATTGGAGTAGTTTCCCGATATAAATAATTGTAGTTGTAGATTGCTTCAGGGACCTTGCTAGTCTTAGAAAGTGGAGACATTTGATTCAGTAGTATCACACTGTGACTGCCTGTCTGAGCTGATCTAAAGAGAGGAATTAGAAGTTTAAAAATCAAAATAAGTTTTTTTTCCCCCATCATTGAAGGTTGTCAGCTCATACATACAATCAGGAAAGCAAATGTAGGAATCCTCTGTAACTTTAGGTAATGTTGCTTTGTCTAAAAATCTCCTTGGGGATGAAAAGGAACACAGGATTGAAACAGGTTTTATATATAGACAGGTAGAATAAACTGTATTGTGAAAATGTCACAGAATTGTCAACAGGCCTCATGCCATCTACGATTATACTTGAATCAGCTAGAGTCCCTTACAACTAAGCTTGAGTTTTGACATCTGTTCTGAAGTTTCTGCTTGCGTCCCTCTTCCAGCCCCACCCTGTTTCTCTTAAATTCCTTTAACCCTTAACCAATGTTATGAAAAAGTGTATATTCTGTGTTTGGGGTATATTTTCTACCACAAGAACATCCCAATTAAGCAGGGACAGTTGTGTTCTTTTATAAAGCTATAAAGGATGGCACCAGGGTGTCAGTTCCCCAACCCCTCTTCCCTCTGGAGAGGGAACCTCCCACTCTGCCCATCCTCAAAACTTAAAACCTCCCTTCTCCTGAAAGCATGTCACCAGGCTGCCGATTTCCCCATGACTGGGTACACACACCCCACACACACACACACAGAGGGAAGAGCACGTTTGAGTAACAATATGCACTGGCTAAAGAAGGAAACGGTTCCTCCAGCAATTATTGACTACACAGGGCTCTAAGACTTGCCCATTTTCCTGTTTACACTGAGGCTACCAACCACTCACTTCGGTGCAGTCCCATTGAAGCCTGAAAGGGGACTAAGCCAGGGTAAGTGGTAGGTTTCAGCCTGGGTGTGTAAATTTGAGTCTGGACACTTGAATGGAAGGGGGGCTGCTAGTACAAGGGATTGTGGGAAGGGCAGGAGGTCTCTGTCCTTGCCCTGCGTCTCCCTCACTCTGCCCCCAGTTTCCCCGTGGCAGAGCTGCTAGCAGGGGGGGAGTAATTTTGATTCAATGTTTGGCTGTGGGGGGCTTCATCCCCCGTACAGCTGGCTCGTGCCCCCTGCTGCTCTACCCAGAACCTGCCCCAACTACACTTCCATCCTGCCCCTGACAGCTTCCTCATCCTGGGGCTTGAACTTACAGTGCAGAATAGCCCTGCCTGGCTGCATCTCCTCCCCTTCCTTCTGAGTGACAAACAACTGTTGGGGAAGGGAGCGCAGTTCTGCAGGTCCATCTACACAAAAACCCCCTTTTCCTTCCGTGCAGCATCACACTCAGCTGCTCCTTATGCTGGGGAGGCAAATCACAGAGCCGGCTCCTTCTTCACAAGCAATGAGGTGATTTGCATGCAGTCCCAGCTATCTCTGTGTGGAAGCAGTAGAAAGCTAGAACTACCCTACAAAGCAATAGCCCTGCTGTAAACCTGAGACTTGGGGGGCAGCTGTGCCCCAAGCCTAGAGTGCCTGCCTTGCCCCATAGCTCTGCCTCTCCCTCCCTGTTCCCTGTCTGGATCCTGCCCCTCAGGATATGTAGATGATATTTTAAATATAGATATGACTTAAAAAAAACATGGCAAAGATGGATATGACTTTCATCCTTCTGGTTTTCTCTTTCTACCCTTCCTTAGTGTGTATCCACATGTGACCATCACATAACCAATATAGTCATGAGAATGTTAAGATATTACATATGTCAATCACATCCCAAAAAATGAAATTTTCTAAATCAAAGAACTTTATAGTTAAAAAAATTATTAAAGGCAGAACCATTTCCAAAACAAAGAACTTTCCTTTTCAAAACCATTTCACAAAATACATTTTGCAAACTCCAAAAAATATGAACATTAATTACAATTACCATTTAAAAAACATTTAACATAATTACAACAAAAATTAAATGCCAAAACACATGGAAATTACATATTTTTTTATACTGCATTCCTTTACATACTCATTTATCACTAACTGAACTATCACATTTCTTTATCATTATAATTCAATGGCAAACACTTTTTTCAAACTGCCTTAACTCTGTTCTTTTGCGCAGATTTGCATTGTGTACAACTGACTGTATAAAGTTGTCTACACTGACATTGTCAACAGTTCATTCTATAAGGTGTATAACAATTTCTATACCTGCAATCTCCACTCCCGTAAGTTCCCCCGCCACCTGCACTCGTCTGCAAGCGGCCTTACATTTCAGTCTCAAAACAGGGTTACACAGGCAAGACATTTGGATGCTGTTGTCTGTGCATCGGAGTCTTTTGCTAGCTTTTTTTGCATAGGGTTAAAATTTACCCTTAACTAAGTGCTATGTAATTCTTCAAAGTGGTATGTGATAGTGTCTGCATAAGGGGGGAAAATTCCCTACTAATGAATATTAATAGCTAATCACTGTGACAATTATATGCCACGTTGATTACTTGGCAGGATATCTCATTCAAAGGAATTATAAATGCATAAAGGTAATTTTCACATTGTAACTCCTGTCACAGCTTGCTTAGGAAAGGCACTCTATTAACCTCTTTATTCAAAGATTCTCATCTAGTCAGTTGCAGCAAGAAAATGACCCAAATGCTTTTGCAAACCTGCTTAAATGTAAAGTAACAACAAAGGTTGGGAATTTAATAGTTCCTCCCCCCTACAGACAAGCAGAATTGTGCATGATTAGTAAGATACTTTAAAGTACGTCCTCTGTGTCTCTTTAGGGTGAGGTGTGCGGCTAGTGTGTTCTGTGCGTGTGTGCATCCTATTTGGATGGCTAAGGTGCGGCGAGTGTACTGTGTTCTCTTTGGGTAGCTAGCGTTCTGTGGTTGTGATTAGTATTCCTTGTGTGTGGCTCTTGCACTGCATGTTCTGTAGGTGGGGACAAGATATGACTCATACCGCCTTTGACTTTTGGTGAAGCCAATGGGGGTGTCTACATGTAATGCTTGCTGCTATTCCAGCCACCGAACACAGGGGCAAGCAATATGCTCGTTCAAGCAAGCCCAGGAGTTAGCCATGGAGTGAACACAGGTTTGCGGGGGGAGTTTGCTTCTTGGAGAAAATCCAGTGAACTCCATTAGGAGACCCTCAGGGCAGCCAGAAACATGTTGCGTAATGAATATCTCTCTGTTCGCTGCCACAGAAGTGGTACTTTGCCAAACTTTTTTTTCCACCACATTTATTTCCTGGAGGCCGAGGGTGGTGTACAAGCAAAAAAAACAACCAATTAAAATAACCCATAAAAATTTGACTAAAATGCCCAAACCCCATCCAAACAGGCCTTTTGAAGATGCTCAAAATCAGGCTTTGGCACACCTCCAGGGGAAGGCGTTCCGTAGCAGTGGGGCTATGGACCCGGTGCAGTGTTGAAACTTGAATTACATGGGGGCTTTGCTTTGTTAATTTCATCAGCAAGTTTCTAAAAAATAGGCATAGGGAACCTTTTTCTCATGGACCACTTTGAAAGTTAGAACAGTGGGGCTTTGGCGGTTCACCTCTTTGTGCTGCTAGCTGAAATATTTGTTCATGTGGCTGTACCATGGGCTGATGCTGTAGTAAATATCATGGAATTGATTCCTCCCCAGTCCCATTTAATGTAACCAGTGTATATGCTTAATTATGTTCTTGCAAATTCACAAGGTTTTTGTATGTGACATTTCCTTTCCTTGTTCTTCCTTTGGGGAGAAAGCACTTCCTCACTTTTTCCTTTAATATGTTTGTGATAAAGAGTATAAAACCAACATATATACACACATGAAACAGAAGTATATGATATGGGCACTGTATGCTAATATTCTGTAGCCATAGTTGGTGTCATACCAGCTCAAACTAAGGGATGAATGTGACTATGATGAAATAGCATATTAAAAAACATATGGAATGAAAACACAGATTGTAAGACAGATGTAATGAGAAAACAAAAGAAACCAGAATGTGAACCAAGAAGGTAGACAGCCTTTAACACAACAGTCTAGGTGTTAAGAAATGCAGACAGGTAGTGACACCTCTAACAGCCATGCCTATGTGCAGGGAAAGACCCAAGCTTTGGGGGGAAGGATCGAGAAGAGCTCTAGAGAAACTACTTAAAGCAATTGGAGACAAAGGAGAACATTCATCAAATCTTGGAACTGACATGCAACTGCAATGACAGCAAGAATCTGCACCCTGCTCGCAACATGAGGGGTTACGAGAGAGAAGGACTTTAAGAACGATCTGTGATCTGAACTTTCAGGTATGCCTCTGTATCAGGTAATCTATAGCTTAGAACTAGCCAAAGTTAGAATTGTGTTATCTCTATATATGTTTTGTTTGTGTTGAAAGTGCAATAAGAAGAATTTTAAGTTGTGGATCTAAATTAAAATATTGTGCATTTAAGCCTGGTGTGCTTATGCTGATTCCTGATATTGGTGTTACACAGTGAAGGGATTCTGAGTTACAGACTCAGGGCCTTTTTAAACAAGCAGGATTGGACAAATAAGCCCCTTCTGGAGGGATCAAAAAAAATCAGTATACGTCTGCAAGTCCTTTTGCGAGACAATATGTTCCCTTGTAAATGGAGTCATCTGATCTTTTAACCTGGATCTAATTTTGGTCAAAGCCCTAAGAAAAGAGAAAGATAGAATATAAAGTTAGAGAAACCCAAAGAATGAAGAATTTCCTTAACCTTCCCTGGCCACTGACCAGCAGCTGAGTGCATGCCCACCTGAGACAAAGAATCTGTCTGGATCAAATTTAAACGTAGCCAAATTTTCAAAATGGCTAATTTAGCCAATATAGCTACTTGGCTAATTCCCGCCACCGGTGTCCCTTTGGGTGCACATAAGATAGAGTAACCTTCTATTCGGTTCTACCTCAAGATCGTCAATCCTAGCTATCCTCCAGAAAGGGGCTCCATATAGTAATTGAGGTACCAATTTGGCTTTAAGTAATTTCAGGGCTGGCTGAAATAATTCCCCCCACCCCGGCTCAATAAAATCCAATGATACCTTGGCACGTGACCCTTGCCACAGATTTATAATGCATACGCCAGAAAGGAGCAGCAGAAATAATAACTCCCAGCTATTTGTAAGATTGAACCTGTTGGATAGAATGGAACGCCATAAACCATTTATGATGTAGAGGCTTTGCCTTTCACCAGAACTTTAGTCTTGATATAATTGATTTGTAATAATTCTTCTCTACAAGAAGTACAAAAGCTGCCAGCAGCCACCTCAGCCCTATCTGGGTACAGGCCATAAGCACTGTATTATCTACATACAATAGGGCAGAACACAACTGGTTTCCTAACTCTACTGGATGGGGAGAGCCTCCATGTTATTTAGATAAACTAAATAAACGGCCCCAGGCAGCCAGATGGGAGTTGGGGCTTCAGAGATGTACTGGAGACGGCAGGAAAGAGGGTCCAGATCATGCATTTGTGCCATGGAGTCATCCCCTATTAAGTGCCTGCCCTTGTCTGAGCTGCCTTCTCAGAACTTGCTCTTTCAGTGCATGCAGGTCAGGGTGGGTTGGCCAGATCCAGGAATGGAGCCTAATAATAATAATAATAATAATATTAATAAAAAGAAACTGCCACAGGCCAGATTCGATTTTTGAGCCCTCTGCCCCGTGCTAAGACAAAGATCAGAGAAAGCTATGTGCAACCACGCCCCCTGCCAAAAGACCGATGCCTGGATTATGCCACCTCAGATATAATAAGTCTTATTTTATTTTGCATATTGAAGAGGCTCGTTAAAATGAAAAGGTTTTCCTTCTAGTTTATAGCTTTCTATTTCCATCAGCTTCTCTTTGAATTTCACATTCATTTCAGAGGCCAAGCAAAGATGATCCTTTAAATTAGCTTAGATAAATATACACAAATTTTGACAAGAAAACCATGACAAGGCCATGCAGTAATTTGAAGTAAATAGATATTTTAAGTGGAAAGAGATTTACTTTGATGGATCTCAGAAAAAGCTATAACTAAAAGAAAAAGCTAATACAATCTGAACAGAGCTGAACTATCTGATTTCAGACAAATAAACGAATCGCCACAAGCTAGTTTCAACATGTAACGTTACCTGGTCCGGCAAAACTCCTGGCTCAGAATCTCACAGCTGGGAATTTTATGCTCATCTCCAAATGTGGGGGCAGGGGTAAAATCATCATTAGCCAGGTCCTGCAGCAGTTTCTCTTACAAACAGCCTGTATGAGAAAATGATGTTTTTACCCCTTCGTCCAAGTTAGCGACTGCCTTACTTCTGGATGCACAAACATCCAGGAAAGTCACAATCTTAAATCACAGTCCACTCTCTCATCTCATCTGGGGCTCCCCCTCTTCCATTCTGCTGAGCTTGAACTGCAGCAGGGTTGTGTAGTATCTGCACTCCATAGAACCCCTCTGGGTCTTTTTACACACACCTGAAAGTGCTCGTCTTTCAATCTTCTGGGTTTACAAGTCCACAAGTAAGTTCCGGATGTATTCTTCGAAGCTGGTGGTCCTCAAACCATTTTTAATGGTAGACTCGATAATTATAGACCAAAATTCTATATGGGTAATTAAATAAATAAATGGTAGCTTCCCCAATGGTGAATCTAGCCCAACCAGGTCTGCAAAAAACACACACACAATATCAGCATAAAGTTAGCAAAGGGCTTATATACCCCCAACCAGATAGTATGCTTATCCACCAAATTTCTTAGAGTGGTATTTCTTAAATCAGTGGTCTCCCACACGGTCTACTGCACTGCCCCAAGACAAGTGGGATTCGAGGTAAATTTTTTGCCCCGTGGTTTGAGGGAAGGGACCACTGGGACCAGCAAAGGCAGGTAAAATATATTTTAGCCAACCGGAATAAAGCAGTAGTGCGCCACGTTATGGTAGGGATTTTCCAATTGGAGTTATTGACGATGCAACAGCTGGAATTCCTTGATTTGGCCAGTGGAGACCAGGAGTTATTGCAAATACAGAGAACTCTGGTAGGCTTTCAGGGTGAATGCTGTTGGCTGCTCCCTCTGGTTTCCATTTGCTCCCAATTTATGGCATTTTGCCTTTGTATATTGTTTTTAAGAGAAGTCCCATAGGGGCCAAGTGTGCCGCCACCAACCCCAAGAAGGGGAAGGCATTCCACTGTCTGACTGCAGGCCTGGCGCTTGTTAGCTCTCTGGGAACAATACTATCTGTGTGTGTACGCTGTATATCCCTACTGACTTACGATATTTGTTCGGTATTATTATTATTATTATTATTATTAAACATTTATAAAGCGCCAGTAACAACCTGGCGCTGTACAGAACATATAATCAGCTGCGGTCCCGCCACCAACCCCAAGAAGGGGAAGGCATTCCAGGGGAGACAAGGAGAGGGGACAGCGGGAGAGACATGGGAGAAGACAAACAAACATTCAGGCGGATGCGAAGTCTCAGGTGCGTGTACTTGGCTTGGTTACAAGGTGGTCGGTAGCAGCAGTCAGCAGAGGAGGGCTGACAGTAAGAGCAAGGGGAAAGACTAGAGGGCATTGGGAAAGGCAGCATGGAAAAGGTGGGTCTTGAGGAGGGATTTGAAGGAGCGGAGGGAGGAGGCGAGGCGGACGTCGGCAGGGAGGGAGTTCCAGGCATGCGGGGCAGCGAGGGAGAAGGGACGAAGGCGGTTGGGCGAGCAGGAGAAGCGAGGGAGAGCGAGGGAGGGGACAGCGGAAGAGCGGAGGGCGCGCGCAGGGCGATTAGGTCCGGTAGAGACAAGAGTTATCTGATGTAGTGAAACACGTAACAAATTTTATTTATTGTGTTCTAAACCTGTTTTATTGCAATGCATTGATCAGTTTTATTGCAATGCATTGATTTGTTATATTTATCGTTTTTATGACCAAAGGCTAAACAAACTATCTAAATCAGTGTTATCAGCTTATCTACATAAAAAGCTATAAATAGTTATAAGCAATTTGAAATTGTATGTCCCCAACAAAATATACTTTCAACATTCTAGGGGCAGACTCACCAATTGGCCCAAGCTCCCCATACACATGTACTTCCCAAAGCAGGTTTCAAACATAAAAGGAACCACCAGTTGGTCAACTCCTTCTCCTTAAATACTACTCACATGATCAGCTCTTTCAGGTGTGACTACTTGTTTCATATAGATATGCAGTGACAAACTAACAAATTGGTTATGAGTCTGACCTATTGGCTGGGCCTGGTGGATTCTGTATTTCCCACCATTGCTGCCAATGGGGAAAATAGAGAATCCACAGGGCCCAAGTGACCCACAGAGTCAATGAGACACAAGCAGGAAAGTCACCAAGGTAAACATGCACAACTGTCACAAGAATAGTAGGGTCTCATTCAAAGTGTTCATCAATTTAAGAGACAATGAAACTGCTGAAATGGAGAAGTTTGGGACATGAGCGGGGTTTGCTGGCTTTTAGAACAGCCTGTGCAACCAGCATGACGAATTCAACAGGCAGCCAGCTTGCTTCTCCCAGCATGTGAAAAGCAACACCCTGTCTTGCCAATATGGGAGACAGGGTGCTTTGTTAAGCTTCAGGCCTGATCTGCAGAGAACAAGGTTCTGAGGAGTTATGATTTAGGCTGATTTTTATTCGAGTAAGTCACAGTCACATGACTTCCCCACATGATTTTTCAACATCCCACGAGGCAGGATTGTACAGGACAATGGACGCGGTCACACGCATTCATGGTGGTTGTGCATAGTTTGCTGACCGTAAACGAAATACCTCAGTGTGTGATGTATTTAGTTCATGGTCAGCAAGCTACACACAGCTGTCCTGTGTGGGGAATATGGGACAGCAAGGGGAAACAGGACCAAAGGGGGGCAGGGGGGCATACAACACAAGTACACAAACCCCGCTCACAGACGCACACTAGTAGCGGTAAAGGAGCCCTCAGTATGGTGTATCGCTGTGGGGTCAATTGTATGCTACAAGGCACCTGACCCAGCCCCCATTCATCAGAGGGCCCACCGGAGATGTCACGCCCTGGATTATAGTGATCCTCCACACACACAGGACCCAGGAGGGGAAACAAGTGAGGAGAGGGTGGGGACCCCAGACCCTGGGAACCTCCAAGGGGAATGGGGCAGGATTAGGGCAACCACACACAGGAAGGTACAAAAGCCAAGACCAACAGCAAGGGAGACAGAAGCACACACCACTCAAACACAATCAAACACAGCACTCACCACACAGGAACAGGAAGGGATTCTAGCAAACCACAGGTTCTCCAAATACCAACACACAGACCAGATCACACAAACCAGGAAGCTCTGATCACCAGCAAGAAGAGAAGCCAATGGCTCTCCTTTTATGTGCCTTGCTTCAGACCCCGCCCTTGCTTCAGCTGCAGGCGCTCAGAGCACCACAGCCGTCTCTCATCAGGTAATCGCTGGCCCAGCAGACTGCAAGCAGGGGAAGGCTCTACAGACACAGGTACTGGGGTTGTGGGGAGTGCAACCTCCTGGGCACCCCAAACCACCGCCCTCCCCCTCCTCCACTGTCCCTGTGGGTCCTGCCCCCTCCATACCCTGACACCTTGAATGTGCATGATCGCGTCCATCATCGCGTATAATCCCGCCTCACGGGGTTTTGAAGAATCGTGCGAGTGGTTTGCGCGGCTGCGACCTGCTCGTATAAAAGCACCCTGAGCCAGGAAAAATGTGTAAGTCAAGCTAGCAGCACTGTGTATTATTTTCCTTTTATTTCAGTTGTGCAGTTTTTTGTATCAACTCTGATACTTATTGACAACCTTAAACGTTTTTATAAACTTTCTCTTTATAAGCTGGTGTCCATGTGTGTGTAAAGCCAGCACTGAAAACTTCCCACTCATCATACTGGGATGGACCTGACCCTCCGTGTTATAAAACCATGTGACTAAACTACTTTCAAGATACAGGTAACCACGTATTTTCTCGTGTAGACTGGCATGCTCTGGAATCCTTACGGCTGCTTTGGGGGTACTTGGGGTGACAGCCAGTTAGAGGGGACCCCAAGAATCCCAGTCACAACAATGTTCTGCAGGGAGCAGGGCCACATTAGAAAGGGGCAGGAGAGTTTCTTCACCTTGCCTCTTTCCAATGTGGCCCTGCCTTTACAACCCTGAGAAGCCCGGATTTCTACGGGTTATCCATAGGGTGGCCAAATATGCAAATTTTAGAGGACACTTATGAGAAATACAGGTTGCAGGGCTGCTGCTCTGCAATCTGTATTTTTCATAAGTGTCCTCTAAAATTTGTATATCTGGCCACCCTAGTTATCCAGGGGCACCTGGCTAACCCGTAGAAAATGAGGTTTCACTGGGAGTTGATGGGTTAGAACTTAGAAAGTCTGTGTCAAACTAGGACTTTGTGCCCTGACATGCGCGAGGGAAGCCGCGGCAGATCCCCATTCGCACCGGCTCTTTTCCCGTCGGCCGGCTCCTCCGCACTGCCGCATCTTCCCTCGCCCCGCCCGCTACTGCCACCGCCGCCACAGGTGGGAACGTAGCCCCAGAGGGATAGTAACCCTAGTAAGAACTGCTATGTAGTGCTTATCAATTCAATTCAATTTCAGTTTATTCGTTTGACTATTGCCATTACAAACCATAACAAAAAGAGGAAAATGAATATTTGATACATATAATAAAAACATGAGAATAATTAAATAACAGTTAATCAATAAGTAACTAAATATAACTTGACTAGATTTTTCATTCCAGAGTACATTTGCCAGCCATAATATGCAACAGACCAGATAATTAGGTCCCACTGGTTTGCCAGCTTGGGAGAACTTCTTCCTCAGAATAGAGTCTCTGAAGGCAAATTTGGCAACCGACCTGGAAATCCAGGAGGATCTGTCTGACAGGAACCGGATCAGTAAATCAACCGGAGAGGAAAATACCGAAAAACTCACTTCTCTCCGCATTTCTTGTCTAGGGACATTGTACAAGGGACAACCAAGAACATAATGGGACAGATATTCTAAACTATCCTCCCCACATAGGCATTTCCTTTGATCATAAGGTTTGTCAACATACCTTCCCAGAGTCACTGCAGAGTCCAATACCTGAAACCGCAGGGCTGTAAAGGCTCTCCTGTGTTGGTAATCCCAAATTTCCCTCAAGTAAACGCAGCCATCTTTGGGCGGGAGAATGGGGATACAATGGGGATGTACAGACTAAAGCAGCTTGACTTCTTGCCAATTATAACTCCACATCGCAAATCCTTTCCTTTAGGATCTTACCACCTGCCTTAGGAGGGAATTGGATAAAAAAGGGAGCGACAGACCCAAGATATTTAATTGGGTTTTAACAAAAATCACACAAGGGGATTTCATAGACTCATTTTCAGCCTTCCAGCATCTCTGGACTATTGAAGCTTCAGGGGTTTTATCTAATCTTAAGGCATAGCATAGTAAGCTTTTCTTCAACTGGGATTCGAAAGGGAGGGAACCTCTTTCCAGTCTCACCAACACTGAGGATACACCCATGGGAGCCCCCAATATTTTCCTCAAAAATTTTGTCTGCAGGGACTCCAACATAGATATTGCCGGGGAGGAAGCCCAGACCTGTACCCCATGAGATATCTTCGTGATTACTTTCTTTTGGAAGACCCTTAGAGCGGGGGCAAAAAGCCAACCTCCTTTAGAATAGTAAAATTTCTCAATAGTCGGTATACTAGCGCTCGCCTCCTGTCTCACTGATTGTATGTGCGGCCCCCATGAACTGTTGTGGGCAAAGACAATCCCTAAATACTTGAATATGCGGACCTGCTCTATCTGAAAGCCATTTAAAAACCATGGCACGGGCCTAAATTTCTTTGCAAAAACTGAAACCTTTGTTTAGTGCTTAATAGTATAACTGCTTGTCTTAAGCAATGGCATGTTCCACCTGAGCTTCTCAGCCTTTTATTTCAACTTTTGGGGTCATAACAGTCCTAAGAGTCTTTCAAATAAGGTGCACACCTGCATTTCTACAGACTGAGTTGCAGATGCACATTCCTACAGGCTACAGCCCCTGGCCAACCATTTTAAAATATGAGTGTTTAAGGAAAGACTGTCTATCTGTACTAAGGTTTGGATTTTCAAAAGGACCCAGCATTTATCTAGCACAGATCCCATTGCCTTCAGTGGGAGTGGAGATGTGCCAACACTAAGCGGGTCTGAAAGACATCCCCTTAAATTCATAAAGGGTGAAGTCCCTGCAGCTCTTAAGGAATGAGAACACGGAAGTCAGCTTGATTAGAACTGCCTGCGGGTGCTTGACGTGACCGTCCAGCTTTGTCAGCAAACTTAAAATAAGCTCTTACTGTGTTCTAAAATTGTTTTAAAATTGTTTTAAATATCTGTGTAGATTTTAATATGTTTATATTGTGATAAATTGTTTATTTTATGTTGGAAGCTGGGGCGGAGAAAACCTAGGCAGAAAATTCACACCAACATATTTGCTGCCAAATATGATAACTGATTCCTTGTGAAAAATAACTCATTGCTGTCACCTGTTGGAAAATAGGACTGAACTCTTACTCCCTGACTTACAGCTGAGCAGCACCAAGCGACCATTCACAGGGCCCACATATTCCATAGAGGAACCAGGCTTTGAACCTGCCGTTTCTAAAACCAAGGTGAGCACCTAACCCACCAACCCAGCCGGTGCCTTATGCGTGCTGTGTCCTGAAGCACACTTTGCTTCCAGAGAAGCACATTGACGGGTGTCATTAGTTAAATAGTTGTTTGCTAGAGGTGCCAATTAGGCCCTTCCGCTTGGCTGAGCAGTACAGTTTTGGATTGCAATGCTTATGGTCATGGGTTCTAGTCTCTACTATGACCCCGTAGTCGTCTTCTGTGCGATGCTCGGTAGAGGAGTGAGGAAGGTGGGCGGTGTGGGTGCGTGCAGAGAAAATGTTTGTGTGTGTGCGTGCTTCTGGGTGTGTGGAGAAAGCTAGGCCGAGTGCTTAGAGCACTCAAAGAGGAAGCTAAGGGGACACAGCGGAGAGGAGAGCTCAGGACCATAAGGAAAAATAGGAAGAGCCGCATCTTGCTGACATATAATAGCCGATGCCTTGCTGAGAAAAGCAAACTGCCATATGGCCAGCTTCTTACTCTCCCATGCCCAGGAGAGTAGCCCCGATAGACTATTTTTAGCTTGCACATGCTTCACAGAGAAACTGGGATTTGAACTTGGCTCTTCTGTAGCCAAGGCTAATGCCTAACCCACAAGGCCAACTGATTCCCCATGCAAGGCCTTTGCTGAAGCACAGACACCTAACTCCTCTACTTGGCTCCCACAGAAGCACATTTGCAAGGGTTGTAGACACTTTGTCCCATCCCTATGACTGAATGGTGAGGATGTGGGCTGTGATCATTGCCACATTTTTTTGTTTATTAAACATAGTCGATGGCCATAGCAGAGAAACACTTTTATGTTTGTATTATTGGTAATTGTATTAAAACCGATGCTAATACAAATACACATATAACCCCTTGTTTATACATTTTAAAACTACTAGTGCTCAATTGCAACCACCAGGGAGCTCCCTCCAGCATATTAATCACTTTTAAAGTTTAAAAATTTCTTTGTTACATGAAAAGCTGACAACAAAAAGGATATTACAGCTTGGGTGACAGCCAGCTTATTATCTCACAGAGATGAACTCCATAACTCAGTGGACATTCTGTCTGGCAAACGATCCAAAAAATCAGACAGCCATTTAGTCCTTAGATCATCCTAACAATTAGAATATGCCCAACAGATTTCATCTCTAAATTATCAAAAGGGCATATCCGGTGATAAAAAGGAAGACTAGTACATCTACCCTCTAACACTCGCGTAGGCAATGCATTGAATCTGGCGCACATAAAAAGTATGTTTTTCTAGGTGAACATTGAATTGTCAAATATCTGGCAATAACTCCCATATCGGGAACCAACTCCTTATAGCAGCCTAATGAGTCAAAAGAAGAAATTCCTGTACAATCCTCCTGTCTATTAAGATCATCCACCGTCGTATGGAACCCAATTTTGGCTGCTGCTAGACCATTTGATTGCAAGTAAGGTATATCAAATCCCATCAAGGTGAGCTTATTCTCAATCTGTTTACTCCAGAAGCTTGTATGGGTATCTTCCAAAGGCATGAACACAAGTCTAAGGTTTGCTGCAACCTTAGGCAAAGCCATAATCCAATGGCCAACTTCCAAACCTCATAATTGCATGATGTTTGACCCAACTCCAATTGTACAGCTGCTATGGGCATACCACAAGGCACATTTAAGAATGCTCTACAGAATTTCAATTGAAGGATATTTAAATCAAAAGAAGTCTGGATAGCCCAATAGCTGCACCGTAGAAAAGCTGGGCTTGTGATTTGACCTCTATTACCCTCAAAGCAGGAACCATACGTTTAACATCCTTTTCGTGAAAGAAACGCAGAATTGCCATAGCACTACCATTTGCCCACGTGCTAGCTAAATTAAAGTGCTGCTACCACTTGAGGGAAGACTGAAAGAGTAAGCCCAAATACCTATATGACTTAACCTGAAAAATATTATGCCCTTTTATACTCCACTTGTAAGATGGCCTCTCTTTACCGAAGACCATAACTTTCGTCTTCACATAATTAATTTGTAATCCGTTCAAATCACAATATTCAGCTTAGAGCTAACAACTGTTTTTGTAGACCAAGTCTAGTGTGTGACAATATGACTGCGTCATCTTCGTAAAGCAAGCATCCAACTGCGTGAGTCCTACATCAAATAAGTTTATTTGGGCGTAGCAAAACCATAACCCGAATTATCAAAATACAAAACATAACAAACATGAACTCATAAAACAAAATAACCATAAAACGTATATCAATCTCTGACTATAGCAACAACCAAATACTTATAGGCATTACTAACTAACCAAAATACATAAATATAACAACTTATCATAATAACTATCTTAGATATTTTAAACTATCCATCATACAAAATTACCCATCTATCACATAACAATGTATGATCATTACCCCGCCAGTGCATTAACATTATAAGAGACTCCATGAAGTCTCCCTCATACGTCTACTAAGGTACAATCACCTAGTACTCCCAGAGTCCAGCCTTCATGGGTTTTAAAATTTATAAAACAATCTCTAATACTGAATGCCTTACCCAAAAATTTTGCCACTGCATAGGAGACCTCATAGGCATGATCCGCAAGCAAGATTTGGGCCAACTGAAAACTAGACCTACCATGATATTTTTAAAGAATAATGTCAAGCAGGGACACTCAAATCTGGCTGTACAATTGGCAGTCAATTAAAATAAGGGTCACCGTCTCTGCCTGGAGGTGATCAAAGGAACAAAGGTATTCCCCGAAGGGAATTCCATTACCACAACCCTCCAAAATTTTAGAGGACAGGGCATTCAACCTGGCCTTAAGAAATTTCCCCCCCAGGGCCGGGGTCATTTTGTTTTTCCAGTAATTTGCAATCTGCCCTACATTCGGGGTGAGCTTGGCATACATTCCCAAAGATGGACTTTCCTGAATTATGGCCATATCTTCCTGGTGAGCCAGATCATTAATCCTTCCGTAAAGGTCAGATTTCGCCACCATTTTACCTTTGAAATGTTCAGCAGAAGGACCCAATTTGGTTACACTACTCCTCATTGTTCGGCCCCAGACTGATTCATAAGTGTCTTGGGCCAATAGCAGAAATAAACCCATCAGGGGAAAAAGCCAAGGAGTGCGGGGGCGCCTGGGAAGCTGGAGAGCGCAGCCAGGGCTCCAGCTGATTGCTGAAACTGACCTGATTTCTTCATCACTGCGGGGCTGGTGGCAAGCAGGGGCAGAGCCTCGGCGTCTGTGGAGGGAGAAAAAGCTGAGGTGCCTCGTGGGCGTGAGCCACGTGTGCGAGCCTAAGGGCGTGAGCACAAGGGTTTTTTGCCCTTGGAGCAATCGGAGCTCAGGAGCCCCTCCCTCCTTACATTTGCTGTTCCCAGCTGTCAATGCTAAGGCAGTCTGTTGACTGAGGGACTATAGAAGTCAGCAGAAGTTTCACCTGTTGGAGTCATTGACTTATACTATTGGGACCTTATAGTTTTGTTTGTACTAATGATGAATTATTTATGACAAGTGCCTAGAGCTACATTTTTTCTTAGAATACCATGAGTGTTGACTATTTGGGACTTTGTTGGTGACACGGAAGTTCCCCGGAAGGCCTAGAGCGTCTTTGACACCGGCAGCCACAGCCGGCGCTGAGGCCGCCGGACCGCCCGCCGCCGCCGCCGGAGCTCCGCAAAGTAAGCAAGCGCTGAACTTTAGTAGGGGTGATCCCTGGGGGGTTGGGGGGGTGTTAAACACCCCCCCAGGGATCGGGTCATACTTACCGGCGGCTGCGGGGACGCCGCGGCCGCTGGTGCTGGGGGGTGGGCTCGCCTCTGAGTCTTTTTTTAAACAAAAATCCAGGCTGGGCAGGGTGGGTGGGGGGTGTCCCCCCTTCCACCCGC
>QEPC01011712.1:3088213-3116290 GCA_003113815.1 Sphenodon punctatus
TACTTCCACAGGAGCAATTTGGTTTCCGCAGAAACAGATCTACTACGGATAGTGTTTTCACCATTTTGCATATTATCACCAAGTATACAAAGATTAGGGCTGGTAAACTATTTATGGCTTTTATAGATTTCCAGAGGGCGTTCGACTCTGTCCCTAGGGCCAAGCTATGGCGTCACTTGCGTCATCTCGGCTTTCATGAGGATTTATTAAGCTTATTGATAAGCATTCATACGGGGAATGAGGCAAGAATCCGCTTGGGTGGAAGTGGCCTATTGACTAGACCATTTTCTATACAAAGGGGATTCAGACAAGGATGTGTGCTGGCCCCCTTACTGTTTAGCCTATATTTAAATCATTTACCCCAAAACCCTGATGGATGATGAGTGTCACCCACCAAAAATCCAAGAGCGGGCTACCCCTATACTCATGTACGCCGATGATGTGGTCATGATGTCTCAGACAAAAAAGGGAATGTCTAAATTGCTTGGGAAATTAATTAATTGTATAGATAAAGGCTTGAACATCAATTACCAAAATTCTCAGATAATGGTGATAGGCGGGAGAGCTAGTAAGGGCAGTTGGAATGTAAATGATAAGAGTTTTGCACAGGTGAACTCTTATGTTTACCTGGGGATCACTATCACTAGAACTGGTTCATGGGAAAGGCATCAAAAATGAATAGCTACCAAGGCATTGGCGGCAGCAAAGGGGATCTTGAGGCTAATGGCCAGATCTGCTGGTATCACTATGTCAGTTGTCTTGGATGTATTCAAGACAAAGGTGCATCCTATTTTGCTTTTGGGACAGAATTAATGACAGCTCGGTCCCTACAAACACTTGAAGTTGTTCAGAATAAATTTCTCCACAGTTTGCTTCGAGTCCCGCAGGGAACTCCAGCGGCAGTCCTCCGAGCCAAAACTGGTATGATCTCGGTTTTCCACCTGGCTAAGCAGGCGGCAATTGGATATCGGTCCTGCCTGTGTCTACAAGGAGAGACCACATTGCCTTTGCTCTACCTACAAGAAAAATTGTTGTATCAGGGGGCTTTGAATTATCCTTGGTTATCTCAAATGGCATCTTATATGGGATATCTTGGTCTTTCCTTCCCCTACTTGTGTGGGAAAGGTAGGGGATGGCAGCGGAATACAGTCAAGTCTAGAATGTGGGATATTGCTAGGCAGGAAGACATGTCTGNTGGCAGCGGAATACAGTCAAGTCTAGAATGTGGGATATTGCTAGGCAGGAAGACATGTCTGTTGTTGCAGAATGGAAAGCTGCTCCTTGTTTAAAATACATCAAATTGCACCACGGTTATGAATGCTATTTGGATAAGTTATCTGATCAAACCTCCAGAAGAATATTTACTCTCTTACGTTTTCAACTCTTTCCCTCGGCAGTTCTCTCAGGTAGATATAACAATACCCTACGTGAGCAACGATGGTGCTACCGTGGTGAATCGGAGATCGAGGATCTCAGCCACGTATTACTGCGTTGCCCAGTATACACTGCGATCAGGGCGGTTTGGTTGGTCCCGTTACTGGATAGAGGAAAGGATGGGCCTGACATAAGTAAACTGAATAGCGGAGGGATGATAGTGTATATTTACTGTTGGGAGCAAAACACAGGGAAATTCGTAAGGCTTAAATATTGCAAGATTTGGTAAGGGACTACAAGATCTTGTTGGTACCTTGTGCGGCTGAGACTTTGGAGGTTATTGTTTTGATTTATTTTATAATTATATATGGTGGACCTGGGAAAAATTTGGTTACTTTATCATTAGTAAATTGATTTTGGAACAATGTCTATCTGTTTTTAGTTTTATATATATATATATATTTCATTATTTAACTGTTTTGTATACTATATGTATGTTTGTGGGTTTTTTTTCTTTTTTCTGTGAAAATTTCATCATTGTTTATGGCCAGGGCGAGAGCTAGTGCCAATAATAAATTTTATTCATTATGCTCCCGTTCCAGCTGCTCTATTCAAGGCCCATCTAGTCTGAGCCACCCAACTGCCAGTATTGGTAAATAAAATCCCCAAATATTTATAATGATTGACCTGCTCAATCGGTTCCTCTTCGATCTTCCATTGGTATTTTTTCCTACCTTTACCGAACATCATGATTTTGGTCTTATTGTAGTTTATCTGCAATTGGTTAGCTGGGCTCGTGATTTGGCCTCTATTACCCTCAAAGCAGGAACCATATGCCTACCATCCTTTTTGTGACAGAAACGCAGAATTGCCATAGCACTACCACTTGTCAGCATGGTAGCTAAATTAAAGTGCTGCTCCCACTTGAGGGAAGACTGAAAGAGTAAGCCCAAATACTTATATGACTTAACCTGAAGAATATTATGTCCTTTTCTACTCTACATATAAGTTCGCCTCTCTTTACCGAAGACCATAACTTTGGCCTTCACATAATTAATTTGTAATCTGTTCAAATCGCAATATTCAGCTAGAGCTAACAACTGTCTTTGTAGACCAAGTCTAGTGTGTGACAATATGACTGCATCGTCTGCGTAAAGCAACCAACTGTGTGAGTCCCTAGTTTGGGAGGAAAAAAAGTTTTGTTTGCCATTGTGGCGATTGAATCGTTTACAAAAATATTAAACAAGAATCGGGACAGAACACAGCCCTGCCGCACTCCTGTATAGACGCTTATACGCTTGGATAGCCATCCTGTCTGATCTAATCTAACTGCCAGAGTAGTTTTAGAGTGCAAAATTTTAATCAGGCCTAGAAGACGTTTATCTATTGTGGTTTTTCCCAATTTCTCCCAAAGGAGCTCTCTACCAAGAAGATCAAAGGCTGCCCTCAGATCTACAAAAACACAGAAAAGTCTCCTATTTAATTTGACATACTTTTCAGCCATATGGAATAGTATCAGGCAATGATCTATCGTAGAACAATCTTTTTGAAAAGCAGCTTGTTCTGGGAAGATCTCATTGTCGGTTAACCATGCCATAAGTCGCTTCTGTATATGTTTACCATACACTTTGCTGATGGTACTTAGCAAACGTATTGGCCTGTATTTCCCAGGTTGGGTCCTCGAGCCACTTTTGTAAATTGGGACCACTACGGCGTCCCCCTCCCCCACCTTCTGGGACACCACCCGACTGATCAATGTGTGTGAATAAAGCTGCCAGGAGCAGAATCCACCATTCTGCATGCTGTTTTAACAATTCGGTTGGAACAAAATCCACACATGGGGCCTTATTTGATTTAAGTTCAGAAATTAGAGAAGCAACTTCCAGTTCTGTTACCGCAGAACAAGCGGGCAAATCTTGGTCAGTCAGGAGCAAAACTTCCTGGGAGGGTTTATAGGGGAAAATAGCACGGAAATTAGTCTCCCATGCATTTGTAGGAACAGGCAAGCTGGCTACACTTCGTTCCCTATTAAGAGAACTATTTATAATTTTCCAGAAGACCTTAGAGTCTCCTGCTTGAGCCGCAGACATCAAGGAATCCCACTGCCCTAATGCGTATTCCCTTTTCTTCTTCTTAACCAAATCTCTATAAAGTTTTTTAAGTTCAAAGAATTCGCTAGCTATCTCAGGCAAAATTCCTATCCTATAAAGTTCGTACTTTCTCATCATCTCTGGCCACAAGTTTATTGGTCTTCTGCCGGGCCTGCAAGACTTGCCTGTTCTCCCAAGCCTTCAGAGGAGGGGAGGGTGGATTGGGGTAAAACTTTGGGGGGTGGTTTTTAGAGTGTTTTAAAAGTTGATATTCTTGTGTTTTATTATGGTTTTATGTTGTAATCTGCCCTGAGATGCCATGGGCATGAGGGGGGCAGCTAATAAATATAAATAAATAAATAATAAATAAACAAATCTCACGTTTTGCATCCTCACACTCCGAATTATACCAAGGTTTGGAAGTCTGATTGAACTTTCCCTCGTCTCATTTGCCCATACTTGGTTTAGAAAGGTAAGGTTGCATAAACTTGATAAGGAGATTAAATTACTTTACCACTACCCAAGGTGAAAAGGCATCCATTATGGCAGATTTGAACCTTTACAGTCCTGAGCTTTCAGGACATTCGCCATTACATCTGACGTACCCTTGGTCCAGCGGACTTTGGTAAAATACTCATCTGAGTTTGACGATTCCTCAGGCAGTGCGTCTAGTGCTATACTTCCTTGCATTTCCTTGACATTTAGATGGACTATCAAGGGATGATGGTCACTATGAATAGCCGGAACAACTCCAAAAGTACTTATAAGAGGGACCAGATTAACTGATACTACTGCATAACCAACAACACTAGTTCCCTGATAGGAAATGAACGTATATTCCCCTTATGAATCACCTGGTAAGGAAGCATTTAGCACAAACAGGTCCGGTCTAGCAAGAAAATTAGCCATTGCGATACCTGATGAATTAATGATTGAATCTTCGGAGCGTCTATTTTATAAACCTTGGACACTTCCTCTGGTCTCAAGATTACTGGCTAGTTTGCTAAGGGAAATTTAGTCATAAATTCCTCAATAAAGGACTCTAATTGAGGCCATAATGGCACTCTATAACTTCGAGCGTTAATGGGGGGGGGTATATACTGAGACAAATAATCAACTGAACCCCTATTTTTAACACCACCCATGACACTATTGGGGGAGAATTAGTGTGCTTAATAATAACAGCCTCCAAGTCCTCCGACACAAGACAGGCCACCCGTCCACAAGGGTGCCCTTAGGCTTGGTGCGAAACTACCATAGTTGAGAAGGACCTGAAGCCTAGAAATTCTATTGACTCCTTACTCCAGATTTCCTGGAGCAGAAGTATATCAAAACCCCTCAAATAAGAGAAAAAGGAGGCATCTTTTAGACACGGCCTCCATCTGGCAATATTCCAAGCACATATAGACAGTATACGTGGGGTGCGTCAAACTTTTCCTCAGCTAGTTCCAAATTCCTTTCTTCAATTCAATTCAATTTATTCAAGACGTGATAATTAGTCATTGTCCACACCTTTCTTCTATTGGATTCTACCTGATCAGAGGAAACACCTTGAATGGCATTCCAACCTGCCTCCGCTGATACAAGTGAATCCATTCCCTTCCCAGGGTCACCAATATCCATCTTAACCCCTACATCAGGAGGTAAGGAAACTGTATCTTGATTTGGGGCTAAGTTTAATCCCCTAATGTCCTTTGGGATTGCAATAACAGGAAATGATTGAGCTGGGACTGGTTCATCCCATACCAACTGCATAGATGGAACTATAGTGTCTGAGATACAGAGCAATGGCCGAATTACTGATGACACTAAAGGCATCGCTTTTACATCCAGCAGTGACACAGGTTCTAAAACAATATCCAGCAACCGCTGGTTAACTGGAATCGCACCACCATCATGACACTGCAATGCTAAGGGATTACCAACCTCCAAAACGGAGGCTGAAGATGGCAAGTGAGCTACAGGTCTATTTGTATAGCAAAACCCTGCCCTACCAGGTTTTGCTCTAACCTGGCGGTTGGCCTGAGGATTACAAAGCAGCGGTAATGAATTTGACGTAAAAAAGACCTCACTTACAAGGACGCCCCATGAACGCAAACGTTCTGAACCTGAAAAATTTTTCACCACTAAGGCTGGATTTTTAAAACTAACAACAAGCCTTATTTGCTTTCCACAAGGTGGAAGCTTCTGAAACGAGGTTATCTGCCATAAGGGAAGCCTTAAGTTTAATAATTCATTTAAATGAACCTGAATTGACTCTTTTGAAAACCAATAGGATAGGTAACCATTTGGCAGGGGACAACATACTTTAAAGGCAATAGCCTTATTATTAATCTGTTATTGCTCAGGGAATTCCTCGTTCATGGGGAATAAGTACAATCCCCGCTCCCCCTCACGAATGGAATTCAACGGGTTACCCGCACCTGTCGGCGTAGGGTAGGCACACGCTGAGCCAGTCAGTGTAACGAGCCAGTCAGCGTAGCGAGAGTTAGCAGGGCCCATGGCTGCTGCAAGTGGTTTATGGAATCTCATGAGATCGAACAGGTCAGACAGCTGTTGGTAAATGGCCAGCTAAGGCCGAGGAAATCCTTCATTCCTTGGGATTTTCCAGTGCCTATATTTTATGTTGGCCATTTCCCAGAGCCTGGGTTGAAATTAAAAGTAGACTGAAGGATCAGGAAACTCAATTTTCACAGGAGCTTATTGGTAGTCAAAGGATCTCTCAGATGTATATGAGCCTTATGACTCCTGCTGAGGGAGCTTCTTATTTGATTGATTCGAAACTGGATCAAATACGAGTAGAATTAACCCTTGTGAGATTTAATGTCTTTCCCTTGGCATTTCCAGAGGGCAGATTGAAGGGTATTCCCCAAAGGATTTGCCAACATTGTTTTGACGAAGTCCATAAAGCACCACCGGAGACTTCGGCTCATATCTTATTGATCTGTCCGGCCTATTCTCTGTGGCGACAGTTATAGATTGATCCTATTACTGCGACAGAGCTTGTATTTCCATCAACCTGAAATATTTTTCCCAAGAGATAAGGATTCCAATGTTAGAAACTTAGCCACACTAAATGTTTCTCTTGTACTTAAAACGAAGTTGTAATTAGGGTTTAATGAAAATATATTGGATGAGTTTCTGGGGATTTGTTTACATTGTTGTCATTGGTAGGCCTAGAGCCTTATTCTTGGATTATTGATTTATTGATTTTACACTTTGCTATTGGCTTTTATTATTTTCCATTTTGTCTAGTTTTGTTTTTTTGTTATCTATTTGCTTTGTGTTTTATGATGGCCTTTGGCTAAGTAAATAAAGATTTACTACTTTACAGAGCTGGCTATGGCACGGCTTGGCCCCTGCTAAGTAAACGCCTTGCTCTTTACAGAGATGGCTAAGACACGGCTTGGCCCCTGGTGGGTAAATGCCCTGCTCTTTACAGAGCTGGCTATGACACAGTTTGACCCCTGGTGGGTAAATGCCTTGCTCTTTACAAAGTTATGGTCTTCGGTAAAGAGAGGCCATCTTACAAGTGGAGTATAAAAGGGCATAATATTCTGCAGGTTAAGTCATTGGGGTTACTCTTTCAGTCTTCCCTCAAGTGGAAGCAGCACTTTAATTTAGCTAGCACGCGGGCAAATGGTAGTGCTATGGCAATTCTGCGTTTCTTTCGCAAAAAGGATGGTAGACATATGGTTCTGCTTGGAGGGTAATAGAGGCCAAATCACGAGCCCAGCTTTTGATTTAAATATCGTTCAATCTAAATTTTGTAGAACAATGTTAAATGTCTCTCGTGGTGCACCCACAGCAGCTGTACGATTGGAGTTGGGTCAATCATCATGGAATTATGGAGGTTTGGAACTTGGCCATTGGAATGCATAGAAAGCAGCCGCCCGCCCCTGCACAAGAACCCCTGGAGGAAAACCCTTTTGGAAGTCCCTCCGCCACCCCAGCGTGTGACCTGTCTGCTTCATCCTCCATTCGCTGCAGACTCCTGACAACTGTAACCAAGCCAAGTACGTGCACCTGCAAGTTCACATCCGCTTGAATTATATTTATCCCTTGTCTCTCCCTATGTCCCATCTCCTTGTCTCCCCCCTCCGTGTCTATTAGATTGTAAGCCGTAGGCAGGGATGGTGTCTATCTTGTTGTTCTGTAAAGCGCCGGACACATAGCTGGCGCTATACAAATGCTTGTAATAATAAATAATTAATAATAATAATAATAATAATGGCTTCAACTTAGATTACAGCAAAATTTAGGCTTGTGTCCATGCCTTTTGGAAGATAACCATACAAGCTTGTGGAGTAAACTGATTGAGAATAAGCTCACCTTGATGGGATTTGATATACCTTATTTGCAATCAAAAGGTCTAGCAGCAGCCAAAATTGAGATCCATACAAGGCTGGATGATCTTAATAGACAGGAGGATTGTGCAGCCGTTTCTTCTTTTGACTCATTAGGCTGCTATAAGGGGTTGGTCCCCGAGATGGGAGTTATTGCCAATGTCTGTTTTCACCCATAGACTTAGCTTGTAGCCTAGGGCATTAGACAAGGCTGAGTGTTGTTAGTCCGATCTGTAACAAAAAATTATCTACACATTTTTTCCAATTGTAAGCAGCTGTCGGGGGGTCATGGTGACAGGGGCGTAAGGACAGGGGAGACCCCCACCCCCCAAGGGCAAGGAGGAGGACTGGTGGGAGGGGAAGCGTTACAGGAAAAAGGACCTCTCAGTACGTCTTGGAGACCCAAGAGACTACTCTCCTCTTGCAGCCAGGGAACCCGGCTTCAGAGAGGGTCTAGTTCATCACTGAGGTCAGGGAGAAGTAGTAAGACTCTGAGGGTGGATTAAAGTATTCACCAGAAATGTTTAAGATAAAATAATATATTTACTAATGTCACACCATGAATAAAAGTACAAGATTCTAAAACCAATGCATCGTACATCAAACTTTATTGCGCTAATAGATGTGAGTGCGTTCTCTATGCACATTCTATTATTTTTTGCAGAATAAACAAATGATTGGGTACATGCAAGCTGTATATGTAACACAATATATTATCGTCAGAATGAATCAATCATTTTTTGTGTTGGACATGACATGTTTCCAACGGGGTGGTCTGGTCTTCATAAGCAACACAAATACAAAGCAAATATAAGTACAGTATACAAATTTGTGGAGCCTGTCAAGCTGATGAGTCTATGGACGACAAGTATACCTATGGGGTATAGAAAGTGGTTAATGGACCTCAATCACTGGCATAAATAATATTAATCCATTATTTCCCAAGTTTCGGCCCAAGAGTAGCAAATCCCCTTATCAGGCCCTAAGCATTTGAACAAAACCAAAGCAGTATCCAGATAAATGCCTCAATAATTGGTAAATAGAACTGCAAGGTATTTAATGTTTCAATATCACCAAATTTCTTCTGGCCATAAATGGGCATGTCTCATACCACTGATTATAGCCCTATGAATTTGAAAAGTAACCCCCACTCAAAACCCAAAATGTATTAACAAATAGCCCAAAATATTCCTACATTTCCTATAAGGTCACAGTATATTACCCCATATGAAATAACATGAACTGACCAAAAATCACAGGCTCCCCAGCACACAAACCCCCCATCTAAATGGTATTACAACCACAAAACTCAGCAGTAAGTCCTTTCCTGTCTCTTACCCAGTAGGCATAAATAAAGCCAATGAGAACCCTCCCAGATGTGCCTCATACTCCTACTTGATAAGCTAAATACATGCTCCTGGTGATACACTATGGGTCCATGATTCCTAGTAGACTGTGCTAAGGTTTTATAAACATTGATTGAGGTCCATTAACCCCTTTCTGTACCCCATAGGTATACTTGTCATCCATAGACTCATCAGCTTGACAGGCTCCACAGATCTGCATACTGTACTTATATTTGCTTTGTATTTGTGTTGCCGATGAAGACCAGACCACCCCGTTGGAAACATGTCATGTCCAACACAAAAAATGATTCATTCATTTTTTAGACTACAATATATTGTGTTACATATACAGCTTACATGTACCCAATTCCAATCATTTGTTTTTTCTGCAAAAAATAGTAGAATGTGTATATATATAGCTCACATTTATTAGCTCAATACAGTTTGATGTACGATGCATTGGTTTTAGAATCTTGTACTTTTGTTCATGGTGTGAAATTAGTAAATATATTGTTTTATCTTAAACATTTCTGGTGAATACATTAATCCACCCTTGGAGCTTGACACTTTCTGTAGGGGTTGGTGTTTCCAGTCGTTAGGGAGTTGTAGAAGAAGACCCCACACCAAGAAGAGAAGGGCAAACAAGGGGATCAGAAACACAGGGTTCCCAATGCTAAGGGGAAGTCAGCAGGGAGCTGTAATTCTGAGAAACCCCGGGGAAGACCAGGACCCAAGGGCCTTAGTCCAGGGGGGTTTCTGGGACAGGTCTAAGGCACAGGGCAAGGGGGAACTAGGCCAGGGCTCACAATACACAGAACACAATATTTCTGAAGAAGGGTACCAGGCACAAGGGCTATAGGAGAAACTGCAAGTTGGGGAGCAAGCCAAGACACACAAAACACATGGAAACGGTACACTCTAAGAGGGGATCAACATCGGCTATAGGGGAGGTAGGGAGACAAGCCAGGGCACACAGAACACAGTACACTAGGAGAGGATCAACAGGGTAACAGAGAGGTAGGGGGACAAACCGGGGCGCACAGGACACAGTACACTCTAGGAGGGGATCAACACACGGGCTATAGGGGAGGTAGGGAGACAAGCCGGGGCACACAGCACACAGACAAAGGGGGGATACTTGCTACCGACGCAGTGTACAAGGCACAACTGTGTGCATGCTCAAAGCAGGTAAGAGACATTGCTCCACCAGCTTCCTAAAGCCACACCAGGGCTCAAAATACAATCTGAGGCCAATCGGCAAGCTGGGGGGCCGGACTACGGTAACACGCCACAGCTGGGGAAGGGTATGGACCGGCAAGGAGACAGGGGAACACATAAGAATGAGGGGTGCAGGGTGTCATCAGGTCCACCAGGTGGTGCAGGTCCCAGAAGTGCCCCTCCCACATCCCAAAGGGCAGGGGTTCAAGCCCCAGATGTGAAAACAGCAAATAAGTTCGTCTCCTCTTGTCAACAAAGCATTGGCAACATTTCACAAACTTGGCACCAATAGTTGAGTAGTAAGAATCTAATTTTAATAGACCAGTTTCTGCTCTCAGTAGAATGGAGGGTACGCCCAGGATAGCTCTAAGCGTTTTACTCTGGACTGTTTCCAATTGATCTGACATTGCCAAACCCCAGATCTCAGCACCGTATAACAGTTGGGGAAGTAGTTTTTCTTGGAATAACTTAAGTATAGGAGCAGTTCTTCTCCCACCGGACGTCCTCCAGAATTTAAGTAGCCCAATCATGGTGTGGGCAGCTTTTAATGTTGTATATTCCAGATGGGTTCTCCAGCTTCCCAAAAATGTAAACCAAAATCCTAGATATTTATACTTAGCCACCTGCTCCAATGAACTAAGATTCAATTTCCATGAATATTGTTTAAGCTTTTTTGAGAAGTTTTATCTTGATCAACAGAAAGATGGTTGACACTACAATACTGATTTAAAGCTATTAGTTGTCGATTCATTCCTGTTCTAGATGTTGAGAGTATAACCATGGTCATCCGCATAAAGTAAGACAGTTACTGGCCTACCTCCTATAGCAGGGGGGTGCCCCTCACAGCTCTGCAAATTTACAACAATATCGTTGATGAATAAGTTTAAAAGGAAGGGGGTCAATACAAAGCCCTACTTAACTCCATTTGTCACCAAGATTGGGTCAGACACTGCTCCTAATGAATTTAACCTAACCCATAGCCATGTGTCAGTGTAAAGTAAGCAGACTAAGGAGAGAAGATGGGCATCAATGTTCAAAGCCTGCAGTTTTGTCCACACGATCATCCTGTCAATGGTATCAAATGCAACCTTTAAGTCAACAAATAGAGCAAAGACCGAGCTATTGCGCATATAGACATATTTGTTTATTATGTGGGATAGCACAAAGCATTAGTCAAGAGTGGATCTGTTGGCACAAAACCAGGCTTGCTCTTCTACCAATAAAGAATTCTCTTCCGTCCACACCTCGAGTTTACCCAATAAATATTTGGCAAAGAGCTTGGCTATTACATCAATCAGACTAATTGGCCTATAGTTTGAGGGGAGTGATTTGTCACCTTTTAAAAATATTGGGACCACTATGCTCGTATTCCACCCATCAGGGACTTCTCCCTGGTGAATAATATAATCAAACAATTGGCATAAAACTGGGATCCACCACTGTTTATGGGCACGAAAAAGATCCGCTGGGATCCCATCCTCACCAGGAGCTTTATTTGCAGGTAGTTGGTTTAGCAAGCTCTCAATTTCTTCTGGGGTGATTGGATCCCACTTTAAAGTAGTAGTTAATAGAGGGACTGCTACAGAATTCTCAGAAAATATATTAAAAGTTTTTTTAAAATGATCACGCCACGAGGCACTATCTATGTAATGATCCAATGGAGAGAAATTTCCTATCAAGCCCTTATTAATTATGCCCCCAAAACACGTGAAATTTTTGAAAGAGCATTCTCAAGTTTAAGTCAAAGAATAGACAGACTCTAGTTTTTTCTTTCTAAGCAAAGCCTTATATTGTGATTTTAAAGACACACAATCCACTAATCTCAGCCTCCCGTTGGATTTCCCGTAAGGCATCTGTCAGCCTTTCTAGCACACTGATTAAACTGGCTGCAATCCTCATCAAACCGTGGTCGGTTATATCCCTTAGGGTTGGGCCTCTTGTCACTAGCATGTCATGTTACTAGGGCTGGGGGAGGGGAGAGCAGCCTAGGAAGTCCCAGAGGTGCTTGGATGTCCCATTCTCCCCACAGGTAGTTATCCAGAGGCCGGGGCCCTTTGGGCGCCAACCTTTGGGCGACATCGAAAGGGTGTTGCCTGTTTGCGGGCCCGTTAGTGGGACCGTAGTGGCAGTGCCCTACTCCCTATCATTCTCAAGACAACATCCCTAGTGGAGAGGATACACCGCCACCGTGCTGTGGAGGAGGACTAAGCTGTAACCAACCCACCAAGATGCCTGTCTGTATCTCCCAACCCCTCCCTCCCCTCTCCCCATTCCCTCTCACCTGATTCTCCCCCTACTTCTTTCCCCTCTCCTCCTGCCTCCCACTAAGCCTGTCTTCTCTCTCTACCATCCCCACAACTCCTCCTCCCCCCCCCCCATGTCTTTCCCCCTGCCCCTCTGCCCTAGGGCCCGTCTCCCACCAATCCCATCACTCCCCTTCCCCTAATCTATCCCCATTCCTTGTCTCCCCCCAGATCAACTCCCATTTCCTGTTCCCTCTGGAACTGTCTCTCCTCTGCTAATAAATCTCCCTATATTCATGATCTTTTCTTCTCTCACTCCTTTTACCTTCTCGCCCTCATTGAAACCTGGATCTCCCCCACCGACTCTGTCACCCCTGCCACCCTCTCCTACGGAGGTCTCTCCTTCTCCCACCAGCCCTGCGCCGAAGGCCGGGGTGGGTGGGTGGCGTAGGCCTCCTCCTTATCTCTTCCTGCCAGTTTCAATCCCTCACCCCTCTCTCTCCTTTGAGGCACACTCCATACGCTACTCCCCTCTCCACCTCCATGTTGCTGTCATCTACCACCACCCCAGCTCCCTCTCCTCCTTTCTCTCAGAGTTCGAGTCCTGGCTCACCCTATTCCTCTCTGATGACATCCCCACGCTCATCCTTGGCGACTTCAATATTCAGGTTGATGCACCCTCTCTCCCTTGCATCGCCTGTTTCCTCTCCTTAGCTTCCTCCTTTAATCTCCACCTCTGGACTAGTTACCCCACCCACGCTGATGGTCACTCTCTTGATCACGTGTTCTCTAGGAACTGTTTTGTCTCCGATCTCTCCTTCGAACTCCATCCCATATCTGACCATTTCCTTGCCTCCTTCAACCTCTCCCACTGCTCCCGCTCCTCTTCCCCATCTCCCTGTCCCTTCCGCGATCTGCAAGCCATTGTGCCCCAGGACTTTGCCTCCACCCTCTCTCCTCTTCGTCTTCTCCTCCTCCCCCGATTCTGCCATCTCCACCTTCAACTCCTCTCTCAACTCCCTTGCCCCACTCTCCTCCTGCCCAGCTTGCTTCCGTAACCCTCGCCTTTGGCTCACCCGCACCATTCACCAACTCTGCTCTTGCACCTGGGCTGCTGAATGCCTCCGGCGTAAATCCCACTACTGCGCTGACTTCCTCCACTTCAAATTATGCCTCTCATCGCTCAACTCTACCTTCTCCCTTGCTAGACAGCAGTACTATGCCTCACGCATTGAGTCCTGCTCCTGGGACCCTCGCTGCCTCTTTTCCACCTTTGACTCCCTTCTCAAACCCCCCTGTCCTCCTCCTCCCTCTCCACTCAGAAACTTGCTCTTTTTTCACCTCTAAGATTGACAAATCGCTTCCAAGTCCTCTCCCCCTACTACTCCCCCCCCTCTCTCCTCTCCCCACCTCTCTCCTGTCCTCCTTCCCTCCTGCCTCCCTTGAGGAAATCTCCTCCCTGCACTCCTCCTCCAAACCCTCCACTTGACCCCTGGATCCCATTCCTCCCACCTCCTGACCTCCATTGCTTCCACTGTTGCCCCTCTCCTCCTGCACATCATCCACCTCGCCCTCTAGTGGCTCCTTCCCCTCTGCCTTTAAACATGCCACTGTCTCCCCCATCCTCAAAAAGTTCACTCTGGATCCCTCTGAACCCTCTAATTACCGTCCTGTCTCCCTCCTCCCTTTTGCTTCCAAACTCCTTGAATGGGTTGTCTACTCCCGTTGCCTCAACCTCCTCTTATTTCCTAAGCCAGTAACAGTAGACGTATGCCTATGCACAGCCTTGTGTGTGCCTGGGAACAAGATTTGAACTAGGAGTTTGTGTGACAAGAACCCTCAAAGCAGCCACACTGGGCTCCAGGAGCAGCCATACTGATACACTGTTGTAGAAGACGGTACTAGATGACTAATGTATGCTGTTTATCATACCAGTGTACTGTGAATTTGACATTTGTAAAACGTAAGAACTCGTACATATGTATGAATATTCCTGTGAGCTTATACCTCATTGGACAGGTCTGGATTCTTTGTCTAAAAGCCCATAAATACACCCAAGGCTATCGCTGGGACTCCAGACGCTCAGGTCCAGTGCAGCGGTTCTGTGTCTCCCAGAGTTGGAGTGAGCCAGACTCTCACCTTTTCACTGATAAATAAACTCTCTTTACTTTGACATCTCACTCTGTGTCTGGCTCCATCCCTTTGCCCTCTTTATGGTCTAGCTGTCAAGCAGCCACCCCAGAAGGTGTTAAATTCCCAACATGTCTACTCCTACCTCTCTGAGCGCTCCTTCAATGTCTCTCTTCTTAACTCCTCCCCCTCCTCCTCCCTACCCCTCTCAGTCAGGCTTCCCCAAGGCTCTGTCCTTGGCCCTCTCCTCTTCTCTTCTCTGTGCCTCCCTCAGTTTCCAATACCATCTATACACTGACGACACTCAACTCTCTCTCTCTCCACTCCTTCCCTCTCCCCCTCTGTTCAAGTTCATTTCACCAACTGTCTCTCTGATATCTCCACCTGGATGTCTCAATGTCAACTCAAACTGAACATGGTGAAAACTGAACTCCTTATCTTCCCTCCCAATCCTTCCTCTCCCTCTTCCCTGGCAATTGCCATTGATGGAGTCGCCATTCTCCCTGTCCCCCAAGCCCATAGCGTGGGCTTCATCTTCGACTCACACCTTACCTTCAAACCCTACAGTGATTCCGTGGCCAAATCCTCCACAACATTGCTAAGATTCACCCTTTTCTGTCTGTCTTCTCTGCCAAGACTCTCATCCATGCCCTAGACATCTCACGCCTTGACTATTGTAACCTCCTGCTCGCTGGCCTTCCCCGCTCCCACCTTTCTTCCCTCATCTCTGTTCAACACTCTGCTGCCAGGATCAACCACCTAGCCCATCGCTTTGACCATGTGCAGCCTCTCCTCTCCCCACTGGCTTCCCCTTCCTGAGCATATTCTGCACAAGAGCCTCATCTTCACCTACAGAGCCCTTCACAACCTCGCTCCCCCTACCTCTCTGCCCTGATCTCCCTCCAAACCCCTGTTCGAGCACTCCGTTCCTCTTCCATCCCCTCCCTCATCCTCCCACACCTCCCCTGCTCCCCCAACCGCCTTCATCCCTCGCTGTCCCACACACCTGGAACTCCCTCCCTGCCCAGATCGGCCTTGCCCTCTCCCTTCATACCTTCAAATCCCTCCTCGAAACCCACCTCTTCTGCTCTGCCCTTCCTAACTCCTGCTAATCATCCCCACCCAGGATTAGCCCCCACCTGTTATCTGCAAACTCCCAACGTACTGTAACCAAGCCAAAAACATGTACCTGAGTTCCCGCATCCTCGTGAACGTTGCATCCCTTGTCTCTCCCTCTGTTCCCCCTTCCCTGTCTCCCCTCCCCCCGTCTTTAGATTGTAAGCTCTCGGGCAGGGACCGTGTCTATCTTATTCTCTGTAAGTGGCAGGTACATTGCTTGCGCTATATAAATGTTAAAAATAATAATAAAAATTAAAATAATAAATAAGTTATTGTCTAATAAAATCTAATGTAACTTGAAAACTAGAAAATAAACTCTGTGAGTTAGCCTGCAGAAACTGAGTACGCAACCAATCTAACTCCTCTGAAGAAAAAAGGGCAGAAGCCACCCCAGCTACTTTGGACCCCCATTTTATGGATCTTGACCCCTGAACTTCCAGACCTTGAAGGGCCAGATGAACCTGGTGTACTGGGAATGGATCACATTTAGGATTAAAGAGGGTCAATATTGGGAAATGGTCACTACACCCCAGAGGAAGGACTGTGAAATCAATAAAATCAGCAAAATTACACAGAGGAACAGCAATATAATCGATGACGCTTGCACCATTATGGGAAAGAAAAGTCAGATCCCCAATTTGATCAGATTTTGAAGTACCATTCAGCACCTTATAATTGTTCTTAAATAAAAATGCCAACAATTGTACTCCATATGCGTTTACTTTTAGATCCCTTGACACCCTCAAGGGGGGTAGGGGGAGTGTCAAAATATTGATCAACCTCAACCTCCAAGCCAAGCACATCATGCCCCAGTCTGGGCATTAAGATCTCCCACCAGTGTCACGGGGGCCTTGGGATAGTCGTTTTCCCATATATTAATTTGTTCCTCTAACGAACACCAAAACTTACACTGCACAAATAAACTGAGGGAGGAAGATATAGATTAATTAAAATAAAAGAATCTATACCCCAGCATACTAGAATTGCCATCATATTATAAGAATTGCATTGCAGCTGCCTACACTCCATCCTAAACTGTGAGTTGGCCATAATTGCTATACCCCCCTGAGGGTCTACCAGTTTTACCTTCATGCAAAGCTGGAATTGCCCAAGTTTGAAAACCTGCCAAGGTGGGACCCTGTAGATCACTAATCCAGGTTTCCTGGACACAAAGTATTCCACAGTTTGCCAAGTCAGAAATATCAATGTTACTTTTACAGGAACACCTTCCTGCAACATTCCATGCTAAGATTGGTAACGAATTCTTTATCTCACACATCTACTGTAGCGGAAAACTAAGTTACTTGGACGCAGGGCTGTGGCCCACCTGACCGAAGGTTTGCTTGTCCTGTAACGGGGGGATGACATAGGTTCTGAGGAAACCTGGTTCGCTGGGGGAAATTACAGCAGCCCTCTAGTTTTTATTTTAGAGTGACTATTAGCTAGATGTGGAGCACTAAAGTCCATAGTATTTTTCCTTAATTTCTGGAGAAGACCATCAATATGCTGAAGGACAAGGTCCTGTTCCATCACTGAAAGCGCATCATACTCAGCTACAAACTCCACATTTTTCTTCTGTGTACACTCTGGCAACAGAAAAACAAAACAAACAAACTGATGATTGTTTATTTTAGGGCTATCTGGGACTCTTTTGTTGGTATTTTTAGTACTGTCCCTCGTTGAAACTGCTGGAACACAATCCCTAGTCAGTTCAACTATCTGTGTCTACTGGAGCCCTCAATGGATTTACAGATTGAGACTGGGAAATTTTATTTGACCTGAATGCTCTCCTAGCTGGGCCACCCTCCACATTATTTTTTGTAGGCAATTGATCAATAGCAATCCCCCTGGTTAGTTTCCTTGCTAAGAAAATACTCTTAATGAAACCTGGGTTATGAACTTCTATTGAGATTTTAAGAAAGGAATTAGAACCAGAAAGGCTGACCACATTTTTAATTTCAGATTCTTCAACTCTACACGTCAGTAAATGGGAGAGATTACGTGCAGCCTGACCTACATTGGACCAGCTAGGCAACCAGCCGTTCGGGAGAGGGGATATTTAAAGTATTTTAGTAATACCATATTGGCATAAAAAGGCTGGTACCTAATAAAGTCATTTCCAGTAACACAAGGAGCTCTAATACTGGGATCTACTGGGGAAACAGTAATTAGATAACCATTATACTCAGAGGGGCTTCCCTTTCTAGAGGCACTTTTAGTCTGTGCGCCCACTCTGATATCATCAACTTTGCCCATTACGGCCGTAAGTTGCTCCTTTATTGAGACCAGCGACTGGCCCATATCTGTGATTTTAATAAACAAAAATGAGAGAGTTTGTGCTATCAAATTACACAGGGACTCTAAAAGTTCCCCCTGTTGTAAAGAGCTACAATTATGTGACTGCAAAATATGGTGGTTTCCTAGAGACTTCGAACCTGGAGAATCCAAAAGAGTATCCTCTCCTTGCTGGACATCATTTAATTGGATCAGAGTCAGATCCTTAGCAACATTATTGGCAGCTAATCCTACGTCCTCAGTATTATCTTGGAGGCATGCAAATTGATTGATCACCTTAAATGGAGACAATGTTATTTCTAGAGATAATGATAAAATATCAGTGACAAAATCTGTAATCTTTTCTTGCTTAGTGCGAGGGGTTTCTACAATTTGAGAAATAGGAGAAGAAAGTCTATGCCGCTTTTTTGTTTCCATTGCCAGACTATACTAAGGGGGTCTGCATAAACTAGGCCCCTTACCAAGAAATCCCCTTTAAAAAACAAAACAAATATAAAGCTCAACCGCTCAGTCCTACCCCTTCTCGGGTTTGCTGGCAGAAAACATGGCCCCTGAGGAGGTACGAATCCTACCCCTTCTTGGGGTTTGCTGGTTGAAAACTTGGCCCCTGAGGAGGTACTGAATCCTACCCCTTCTCAGGTTTGCCGGCGGAAGACTTGGCCCCAGAACAGTCACAGAGTCCTACCTCTTCATGGGGTTTGCCGGCGGAAGCCTTGGCCCCTGAGGAGGTACAGAATCCTACCCCTTCGCGGGGTTTGCCGGTGGAAGACTTGACCACTAAGTGAGTAATGGATCCTGTAGCTTCTAGGGGCTAAGTCAGGGGAAGGGAGTATGCCCCTGAGAAATGACCTACAAAAACAGCCAGGGGAAGTAATTCCCCTGGCTGCTAACCCCACCATTTGGAGTCTTACAAGCTTATATACGTTGGTCAGCTAGCCAAACAAGCTCTTGACGAACCTGTATTCAATGAGGCTAACGGGAGCATCAACACCTGCTAGTTCTCACTATATTAACCCTATCCCAGCCATTAGTCCCCTCCTTTATACTAATATGCCACCTGACTCAATATCAACTTACTAGATCCATGAAAACACCATATATCTCAACCCTTGACCAGAAACAGATATTTTCAATGTCTTGCTCTTTCAAAATGAGAGAGCAAAAGTTTTTTGCTCACTCAAAAGGAATGACTAGTGATATTGTCCAAAGTCAAACCAGATATATCGAATAAAACTCCACAATGTAACCATAATGAATCCATCTAATCCCAAAACACTCTATAATGTATCCCATCATATATTACTTGGGAACACACAATGACCCCATCTACAACTATATGAACACTGATAAAGATCCTTATAAGAAACTGGACAATTCCATCTTGATGGAGTTTTACTCCACTTACATTGTAGAGTAAAACTCCGTTCTGTTCACCCAGCCCTAGCAGCTAATGGTCTCTTCTAAATGATGCTGAGGACGCGCTCTCTTGCACATTATGCTCCAGCTCCGTTCCTTCCTGTTGCCATGCATATGATATCTTCAGTACCGCTATTGGGATTCTCACTTTGCTACTTTGCGCGATATTTGGCTCTTGTTTAGTTGCCATGTTTGCTGCTGCCTGTAACTGATGTGTGGGAGAGATCTTTTTCTAACATTCTGCATGGCCTGTTCTGTTGTGTATTAGAATCTTATTTGATATGTCTTTTATTCGCCTCCGACCTATCTCATTTTCTACCACTGCTGTGGGCACCATACATTCCCTCCTCATGCTGCTTGTAAGATGATCCCTGTAGCTGAGCAAAAATATATATCCCAGCTCTTAAGATTCCTAAAAGTGAAAAATTAATGAAAGTGACACCCAAGTCTTAGTTACAGTGATATATTTTAGGAGGCGCAATTTCAAAGCACAGCAATTCTCCTTTGCGTTTGGGAGTGCTGTTGGTGGGAAGTGGAGTTGGCAGCCCTCCTTATGGTCATGTGTACGTGTGTGTGGAGAAACCCTAGGCTGAGTGCTTAGAGCACTCAAAGAGGATGCTAAAGGGACACAGTGGAGAGGAGAATTCAGGACCATAAGGAAAAATAGGAAGGGCTGAATTTTGCTGATAAATATAATAGCCGATACCTTGCTAAAAAGACAAAATGGCTGCCCTATGCAGGGAATCTGGACCAACCTCCTGTTCCTCCATTTATCAGGGAGGAGCACCAATGGATTATTTAAAGACCCCACATGTTTCATGGAGAAATCAGGATTTACACCTGGATCTTCTGTAGCCAAGGTTAACACCTACACCATAAGGCTGACTGGTTCCTCATGCAAATGTATTACCGAAGTACAGACACCTAACTCCTCTACTTGGCTCCCAGAGAAGCACGTTGATGGGTGTCATTCGTTATATAGTTGTTTCCTAAGGACATTGCTCAGGCCCTTCCACTTGGCTGAGTGGTTAGGTTTTGGGCTGCAATGCTTATGGTCATAGGTTCTGATCTTTGCTATGCCCCCGTAGTCATCCTCTTTGCGATGCTCCGTAGAGGAGTGAGGAGGCAGAGGTGGCGGGAGGAAGGTGAGAGTAGGGTGTGTGGGTGCGTGCGGAGAGAGTGTGTGTGTGTGTGGAGAAAGCCTAGGCTGAGTGCTTAGAGCACTAAAGAGGATGCTAAACGGACACAGTGGAGAGGAGAACTCAGGACCATAAGGAATAATAGGAAGGGCTGAATTTTGCTGACAAATGTAATAGCCCATGCCTTGCTAAAAAGACCTCTGCAGGGAAGCAGGACCAACCCCTTATTCCAACATTTAGCAGAGACCAGAACTCATGGATTATTTCAAATCCCCACAGGCTTCAAGGAAGAACCAGGATTCTTTACATCCAAGGTTAATGCCTAACCACAAGAACAACTGGTTCTTGAGATAAGTACTTTATTGACATATAGACACCTAAATCCTCTACATGCCTACCACAGAAGCACATTGACTGGTGTTTAGGGCACTAGATTTGATGACAAAAATAGTAGCTGACCTCTTGGTCAGCCACAGTCACTTTTTCAGAAACAGCTTCTTCTTTCCCCCATTTACAATTGAGCATCCGTTGGAAGGCTTAAAAGGCCTTTAGGGAGGAAACCGAGAATTGAACCTGGGGTTTCTGATTCGGACACTTCCATCTTCACAACAATGCTAACCTGAGACATGAAACTTCAGCTTACTGAAACACAGACAGCTATCGACTCTACTTGGTTACCAGAGCAGCACGTTGACATGTGCAATTAGTTAAATAGTTTATTGTTGAATTGGCAAAGCGGTTGCTTTCTTGGGCTTTGATTTTCATGGTTGTGGATTCTTGTTTTGGGTGGTGCACAGGAAATCAACGCAGAGTGTTCTGGGCACTAGATTATACTACAAACATAGTAGCTGACATCTTGGTAAAAAACCCTTTTGACAGTCACCTTTTCAAAATAGATTCGTCCTTCCTCCATTTACAATTGAGCCACACCAAGCAGCCATCAGAAGGCTCAAAGGGCCTTTATGGGAGAAGCAAGGAATCGAACCTGCAGTTTCTGAATCCAAGGCTAGCATCTTCACCACAATGCTAGCCTGGAACATGAGCAATCAGCTTGCTGAAATACAGACAGCTATCGAATATACTTGCTTACCATAGGAGTCAGGAGAGCAAGGCGGGACGCCCGAGCCACTTCTTGCATCCCTGCTAATTACTCACCTGCTGAAGGGGAGAGCTGGGGCGCTGCTGAGCGGGGGATGAGACTGGAGCCTGTGGGGATAAAGGTACTGGGTTAACCTGGGCGCAAGCCTCAGGCACGAGCCAACGGGCGAGAGCACAAGGATTCGCCCTCGGAGCAAACCAGAGCAGAGGAGCCCAGGCTTTTGTTGGAGTATTGTTAGGCCCTTGTAATATGGAGGTATATGATCAACGCAGAGTCAGCAAGAGGTATAGATTGCCGGAGCTTTCTCCCCTGGCAGGTTGCTCGATGCAGAAGGTGTGTCGTTTGGATGACCATCCTGTAAAGGGAGGGGAGGCCTGTCCTACATCTGGCAATATGGCTCCTTTAGAGCAGCAGAGCGGTTCTGTGAACGAGTGTCATATTTTGGAGAACTCTGCTAAACACAAAGTAACTGTTTCAGAGGAGCATGTTTACTCCCGCCCCTTTAAGGGGAATTGTGAGCCGGACAAGATACCCTTGGAGCATAATAGAGACTCGCAGTTAAATATGCAATGTCATCTAATTGCTAAAACTATTGCCATGCTCTTTAAAAGTATTTCCTCTATGGAGTCTTCGCTCCTCTGGGTTAGGGGTCAGATGTCTGCAGCATTGGTTAAATTAGAACAACTACAAGGTGGGATGGAATCTACAGACATGGGGGTGGGGATTGGGGGCTCTAGGGAGGACAGGGGAGAGCAAGGTGGGTTAATGGCTCACGGTTTATATAACAGTGCCATTTGGATCAAGGACAGGTCGAGTCGCTATAGATCCAAATTCTGCTGGGATACGGTTGCAGATATAGCAGACAACCTTTCCTGTCTTTTGCGCATAGCGGTTAGACCAAATGATATTGCAAAGGTAGATTACTTGTTGCACAGGAAGGATGTACCCTGCTTAAGAATTTTCTTTAATAGGGCTAAGGTGGTTAAAGATCTGTTTCGGGCAAGGAAACATCTATTATCCCATCGCATCTCCATAGATAGAGTCTTTACTGAGGATATACAAGGCTTAAATAGTAGAGCCCCTGTTAGTATAGCCCCCTTGCTATTATCGGCATCTAATTCTACCTCCATTGGGACACAAAGTGTATTAGAACAGACACAGGTCAAGAGTAAAAATCACGGCGGAGGTCAGAAACACTCAAGTAAGGAGGATTATAAAGAGGGTTCCCAGTTGGTACGGTTGGTTAGAGCTGAGCAACATAGGATGGCTAGTTTAGTGGAGAATCAGTCAGAGGATATGGAAGTACTCCCTAGTGGAAATGGAAATGGTATGAGTATACCCAAAATTCCATCAGGTAGTAAGGTAGGTAAGGATGTGTCAAGGAATGACACAGCAGTTGATTATATCCATGATTTATTGGGTAACAATAGTAAAGTGGAAGGTTGGGAGGATTCCTGTGTAGAGATATTTAGTGAGCTTCCTATTTTAGAGCAGCACCTATTATTTCGGAAGCTAGAGATGATCTACTCAAGGACCACAGGTGGGGCTTTATGCCCCACTGAAGGTAAGGATGGTGGTATAGAAGGAAATGACCATCTGAATGAGAGGGGGGTTATCCTTCAAGGGGGTAAAAGGTCACACTTGCACATTGTGCAGGAAGTGAGTAATAAAGCTACGGAGGGGGAAGTCTTGGAGAACCAGGGATTGGAAAATTACCCACTTTCTTGTGGGAATAAGGGAATGGTTAAGCAAGTTGTGGCTAAGGTACATGCTGTGGTGGTTGAGTCTAAAGGAAATGCCAACTGTCACAGGTGGATAGGGAAGAAATCGAGGCCTCCACTCTAGCATTTGCTGGTGATCACGTGCAGAGTGTATTGGGAGAAATATCTACCACACAGGATAGGGGCTTGAGCCAATGACGAGAGGTTAGCGACTTGTGGAGCACTGGGCTGCTGGAGTCTTGTTGTATTGGACAGCCTGGATATAAAGACGCTGGTACCTATATTTATCCCACATATGTGGGTAAAAGGGAAGAATTTAAGTTACAGTGCTTAGACCCCCATCAGTACTTGGGAGATGCACAATGCTTTACTGTCTTTAGGAAGGAAGGGATACTTGTGTTGTCTTGGAATGTGGCAGGTTGTCTATCTAAAATAGAGGACCCTGAATGGGTAAATTTTCTAAGTAAGTATGATCTTATATTTTTGCAGGAAACCTGGCTCAAAAGCAGGGAAGTTATTTCTATCCCGGGCTTCTATTGTCATTGGCAATGGGCTGCCAAAAGGGCCTTAAAAGGACGAGCGTCTGGTGGTCTCGCCATTTTGATTGCGAACCGTTTTCCCGATGGTAGCCCAATATCAAGTAAAAACCAGGAGTTTCAACTTATGAAATGGATGCCAATCAAAGCAGTCTGTTTTGTGCTTATGAATGTTTATATTCCCCCAGTTCAATCCAATTTTTTTCAGCCTGACATCTGGGAAAGGTTAGATCTCCCTCTTGACTCGCTGATAGAAGGTTCCCCTAAGGCAATTCCAATAGTAGGTGGTGATTGGAATGCTAGAATTGGGCGTGGAGATGCTGGCTCCCTGGTAGGGGAGGGATAGTTAGAAATAACCCCTCCAAGGAAGTCTAGGGACCTACATATAAATGAGCATGGTAGGTCCCTATTGAACTTTGTGGAGTCTCATGATTTAGTGGTGTTAAATGGAAGAGGTGATAATGGCTCTGATGGAGATTTCACTTATGTTACCACACTTGGGCACAGCGTGGTGGACTATATATTGTCGGCCCACAGTCACTCTATGTTATATAAGAATTTTCAGGTATTGGTGCACCCGGAAAGTGACCATCTTCCAATATCAGTTACAGTAACCCTAACAGATATGCCTTGGCAAGCTGGTAGCAGGCGTGTAGGAAAGCCTAGGAGGGACTGTAGGCGGCGTAGTAGATGGGATAGTGATTTAGCGATTAAAATATTTTCTCTACTGCATGAGGATTATCTGCAGGACCAGCGGCTACAGATGTTGGCAGATACTCAGGAGGATGTGGTACATTGTACCAAGATATACAATGATGTTGTGTCATATCTTGGAACTCAGGGCCTATTTAAAACTTCTTATCAGAATGGTAAAACTTATTTGGACTGGTTTGATCAAGTGTGTCTTAGGGCTAAGAAGAGTCTGGCCAAAGCTAGGTGTCACTGGGTAAGAGACTATTTAATGATCAGTAAATTGAAGTATTTGGCTGAGAAGAGAGCATATAAAAATCTTAAAAGAAAAGAAAGCTCTATATAGATCGCTTTTATGGTCCAAACTCAATGTAGCGGCGGCGACAAACTACTCTAGACAATTTTGGTTAATAATAAATGCCGGCATGAGGAGGGCCCCTAGACATACAGTAATGCAAATCTCAGAGGATGATCGGCTGAAATTTTTGGGGGATCTGTATAAAGAAGTGGGGTTTGAGTCGGATGTTATGTTGGTGGATATTAACTTTGTTAGGCCAGAAAGCCATGGGGAGGGGAAATTTCAAGAAACGGTCACTGAGGAGGAGATCTTGGAACTCATAGGAACCCTGGGTAAGGGTAAAGCCCCAGGAGGAGATTGGATCGTTTCGGAGGTTCTCCAGTTATGCCCCCATTGGTGGGCTCCCTGGATAGCTACGTTCTTTACGCTAATAAATAAAACCAGATTAGTGCCACAAGAGTGGGGGGAGTCCATTATTATTCCTCTGTTTAAAAAGGGTGACATTCGAGACCCAAGCTCATACCGGCCTATCAGTCTTATCCCGGTAATTTGCAAACTTTACACCAAGGTTCTGCTAAAGCAGTTGGAGTATTGGGTTATAACGAATGCTATTATCCCAGATGTCCAATTTGGATTTCGAAAGGGGTTTTCTGTTATAGACAACTATTTTCTTCTCTTCCATCTTATAAGTATAAAAAAGTGAGATCTGGCCAATTATTCCTTGCTTTCATAGACCTGTGCAAGGCCTTTGATTCAGTCTCAAGAGAGAAACTCTGGATTAAACTTCGATGTAAAGGGATAAATGAGACGCTGTTAGCCCTCGTAATTCAATTACACGTGGGTAATATTGCTTGTGTACGTGCGTCCCCTTCAACTGCTTCCAAAAGATCTATTTCCATATAGAGAGGTGTTAGACAAGGGGGAATATTGGCCCCTATTTTGTTTAACATATTTCTGGGAGATTTGATGATATATCTGGGAGAGGAAGAAGGTCATCCCCCCAAGATTAAGAACAGGGCAATCCCGGCCCTGATGTATGCCGAGGACATCGTGGTATTGTCGCAAACCAGGAAAGGCTTGATATATCAATTGGACAAACTGAAGGAGTTCTGTCATACCAATATGCTGCAGGTTAATTTTAAGAAATCCCAGATAATGGTTATTGGCGGCAAGCGAGAGGTGTACCAGTGGAAGTTTGGGGATGAGTCTTTACTCCAGGTTGACAATTATGTCTATCTTGGCATGAATTTTTCTAATAACCTCAGATGGGATAGGTATGTAAAAGAGATGACAATAAAAGCATCAGTTGCACCCAGAGGTATTATAAAGTTTGTTGCTGGGTCTTTAGAGGCCCCAATCTCTCAAGCCCTTAAAGTATATAAGGCCAAAGTTAAAAGTTTGGTTACATATGGGGCAGAGATAATTGATGGATCCTGCTGTGCCAAGCTTGAAGTTGTGCAAAATAAGTTTTTGCGTAGTATCCTGGGGCTTCCGCAAGCGATCCCAGGATCAGTTCTCAGCGCAGAAACTGGAGTAAGCTCTATTTTTAATCAGATTACAATAAAGAGTTTATGTTATTGGGCCAAACTTTGTACCAGGGAGGCATCATGCTTGACATCTATCTGCCTACAAGGAGAACTAGAGCAGAAACAGAGCCCCCTGTATTTGTGGGTAAGCAAGATTTTGCAACAGGTGGGAAGTATAGGGCTATCTATGGAACACCTACTCACCAAGTAGGTATTGAACCTGAAGTTTTTGAATCCAAGGCTAGCATCTTCACCACAATGCTAGTCTGAGACCTGAAATGTCAGCTTGCTGAAGCACAGACAGCTATCGACTATCCTTGGTTACCGGAGAAGCATGTTGACATGTGCCATTAGTTAAATAGTTGGTTTTTGAATTGGCAAAGCCAGCTGTTTCTCATGGATGAATGGTTAGTGTTTTAGGTTTGATTTTCATGGTTGTGGAGTCTAGTTTTGGCTGATGCACAAGAAATCAAGGCAGAGTGTTTAGGGCACTAGATTTGCTGCCAAACATAGTAGTTGACGTCTTGGTATAAACCCCACAGACAGTCACCTTTTCAGAAACAGGTTCTTCCTTCCGCCATTTACAATTGAGCTACACTAGGAAGCCATTGGAAGGCTTAAAGGGTCTTTATGGGGAAAGCCAGAAATTGAACCAGCAGTTTCTGAATCCAAGGCTAGCATTTTCACCACAATGCTAGCCTGGAACCTGAGCTGTCAGCTTGCTGAAGCACAGCCAGCTATCGAATATACTTGGTTACCAGAGAAGCACATTGACATGTAGCATTAATTAAATAGTTGATTGCTGAATTAACAAGGTGGCTGAATGGTTAAGGTTTTGGCATTGGTTTTCATGGTTGTCGGTTCTAGTCTTTACTGGTGCACAGGAAATCAAGGCAGGGTGTTTAGGGCACTAGATTTGCTGCCAAATATAGGATAGAAAAATGTTATGTTTTTAGGACAGACAAAGTCAGATAAACAAATATATATATATATATAAAAATTAGAATAAAAATACAATCCAATTAAACATTTAAACTGGATATAGTGAAAATCACAAAAGTAGTAAAAAACATCTCACTAGACACTTCTGTTAATATGAGACCACCTTCCACGTGAGATTATTGGGGGGTTGGTTCCCCAATATCTGCTCGATCTTTAAATTTAGGGTCATTAGCCAAATTAGGGGGTCCCCTCGTGTTCAAGGGATCAAGCTGAGGACAGTACACGCTACAGCAGTTTATGTATCCTCCCCCCAAAAGAAAGAAAAAGACACAAATGCTTCAATAAAACTAAACAAGGTTTATTGGGTTATACAATAAAAGAGAAAGAACCTAAATAAGGTACAGAAACACATAAAGGCTAATACTACAACACAGTCCAGGTCTGGCTGATGGAACATGAAGGACAAAACCGCAAACAAATGCAAGGGAAGGGAAAGTAAGCTTGAAAACACAGACTGTGGCTGGGAAAGTATAGGAAACCCCCCCCCCC